>JBBPCZ010000012.1:18917463-18938170 GCA_037974445.1 Brycinus macrolepidotus | reverse complement strand
GTGTGTGTGTGTGTGTGTGTGTGTGTGTGTGTGTGTGTGTGTGTGTGTGTGTGTGTGTGTGTGTGTGTGTGTACACTGTATTGATCGAGTGTGTGTTGACGAGGGCAGGAGGAAGGCCTGTCCCAGTGGATGGGGGGGCAGGCGGAGAGAGGCCGTGCGGCAGCGTGCATAATGCGGCTGAAAGGCAGTTAGAGCAGCACTGACCTTTTCAGCACAGATTAGATTGCCTGCCAGGAACGCTTAACAGCAGCGCCTGCTGTAGCAAGCCAGCGACAGCCCCCCTCTCAGGTATAGAGACCCGCACTGCTCACGTGCGGCAGGAGAGGGTTTGCACATATGTTTGTGTTGCATCTACAACTAGGTATTCCTTTTACCCACCATTCTGTGCACAGGTTGAAGCTAATGGACACTGTCCAATACTTGGTCACTAATCTGGAACATTATATTGTGCTTCTGTTGTAACAAACCTGATTCCACTCTGAAGCTGGCTATGGTCAGGCAGGCATGCTAGATCAATGTTCAAGCACTGTCTCCCAGGCTCTAGCTGTGCATTAGTAACTACCCCGCAGGATCCATAGCTTGATCAATTGATTGGATTAACAGTTGTTTTTTTTTTTTTTTTTTTTTTTTTTTTTGTGGTGGTGGTGGGGTGTTGGCTGTCACGTCTTTCCCAGGTCTACCATGGTAGCATTAGTGGTCAGGACGATCTATTTATTTGGATTTCTTTTATCTTTCTTTCAATGCTTGTCTTCACATCTCCACAGTAAACGAACAGGAGGTTCAGTGCTGTTGGCGTGTTATCACGTCTTTGAGTGGTTGGTCAGCCCCAGTCTGGAGAGGAAGGTTTGCTGTGGCTTAAACCCTGTGGTGCTTGCGGAGCCAGTTTGAGGCACACACTAGAGAAAGTACCTCAAGTGTTCTTCCTCATTAGCAGAAGATTGAAATGAAAGTCTCCTCAATTGGCCGAAGAATACTTTGTGGTCAAAGATGTATTTTTGAACAGTCTTTTTTGTACTGTTGCAGAAATATTTTGGTTTGTTAAATTGCTAAATCTTTCACTTTCAGTTGGTTGTTACCTTGTTACTGAGAGCTGAGTTGCCAACACCAAGTTGCCTGTGCTGTTTAAACAGCAAACAAAGCATCCCTTAACTACTATTTGCAAATGATTTCAGTTGTAATGAGAAAAAGAAAGTATTTTGACAGCCGTAGGACTATTTTACTGTTAAATTTAGTTTCTCTGAAAATGTTCTGTATTGTTACTTTTTCGGTGGCTGAAATTTCAGTGCACCTCTAGTCCTTGCAACTAGCGAGCTTCTTACAAGTGGAGCTTTCTGAACGGAGAGACCAGATTTATGCAGCTCAGGCATTGTTCACATATGCCAGCGCAGACACAGGGACCAAATAAAACTTAAAAGGTTCCTTTTATTTGATCACTAAAAACCATCGGTGCGTTGTTTTATTTAAAAAAAAAAAAAAAAAAAAAAAAGTGGGGGTGGGGTTAGTGTTTGCAACACATTTTATCCTCTCTCTGGCCTGCCAGGCTCACTTTATGGAGGCAGTGGGAACTAGGGAGAGATTGTCCCCGTTTTTGTCTTTCTCACTTTGACTCCCACTGCTGAAGGCTTTGATTCTTCTGCCAGTGGTTGGGGACAGTGCAACAGCCATTCACTGCAGCACCGGTCAGTTAGATGAGAGGAGGCAGCAGTCCGCCTTTTCACTCCTCTTTTCATTCACACTCTCCTCACACACACGCACGTACCTCCCAACACCGCTCAGTCAGGAGTATCCATCCCCCGATCCCCACTCCAAAAGCTGCCAGGCTGTTCAGCTAACGTTCCTACCCTAACTGGAGCTGAAGGCAGCAGTCAGCCGCAGCCTGGAGTTTGTCTGTGCGCTCATCACTGGGTTTATAGAGGTGCCAGTCAGGTGCTGCACCTCTCTACCTGACAGGCACCTGACACTAGCCCTGTTCAGTCTGCCTGTGATACCTGCCCCTGAGCCAGAGTGTGGCCACAGCCATGTCCACTTCAATCAGACTGTTGGGGTGTCTAATTAATGCTGCTCTGGCCTCTGCAAAATGGGTGGGGGTGAGTGAATCAGAGGAAATTGGAACGACACATAAAGAAACAAAGTCATTGCAGCTTCGATGCCTTACAAGAAGGCTTTGGTATATACAGAAAGTATGGAATAGTATGTGTTATTTATGCAATATATATCTGTGTTCATTTGTCTTTCTTCCTTCCTTTTTATCTGCTGAGTTTGGTAAATGGGGGCCCATAAATGTGCCTGATGAGGTGAACTGTCATGATATTAAATCTAGGCTCTTTAGTGCAGGAATCTATTGCTGTTAGACATAGATAAAGAACTGACCATACAGGGAAAATAGAAAAACCTTTTAAATATTTTATCGTATACTTGAAGTAAAAGCATCTCTCTTTTTCTCCTTGTGTAATAGGAACAGGCTTTGCCATGTGCAGCACGAAGGAGAGCCACGACAGCGATGCTGACCTGGACGTGGATGGAGACGACACACTGGAGTACGGCAAAGCACAGTATCCTTCATTAATCGCCCACAGTTATGGGGACTTTGGGCTGTTGATGTGTTATGTAGCCATACCTTTTGAAGTGTGTTGGTTTCCTTAATCCAGCGTTTGCAGGTATACTGAAGCAGATATCATTCCCTGTTCTGGGGAAGACCAAGGGGAGACCAAAGAACGTGAAGCGCTGCGCGGAGCTGTTCTGAAGTGAGTAGTTTTTGTCCTCATTTTCTGCTATGGTTTCATTATTTCGTAATGTCTTCAGAACCTAACACCATGATTGCATGCTGAACACGTTCTGTCTTTGGTTTTCCCTTCAACAGTGGCGGCATGCCGTCCAACAGGATAACACCGGAATTCTCTAAGTGGGGCAGCGATGGTATGTCTCGCTTCGGTGTCCTTTTCTAATTTTGTTCAAGTTTGCTATAATTTGTCCACACTCCAAGTAACTTGGTCTCATAGGTTGTACTCGCTAATAATACAGAAATTTAGGCCAAACCTAAATCCAAAATCAAAACCAAATGCTGAAGTGTGAATTCATTTATTTACCTTGTTTGTATAAGTTATTTTGTGATTATGATAATGGAGTGAAAAAGAATGCTTATTACTGAAAAGTTAGCATTTTTAGGCTAGGACAATATATGGTACAATAATATGGTACATATAATATGATTATTTGATGAGCAACTGCAGGCCCAGACTTTTTTTTTTTTTTTTGACATGGTATGGGTGTGTCTGCAGAAATGCCTTCCACCAGCAATGGCGAGAGCAGCAAGCAGGAGGCTTCAACATCCACCGCACCCAGGACCTGCAAAAACAGCGAGATTGAGAAGTGAGTGTGTAGTCACACACACACACACACACACACACACACACACACACACACCCCCACACCCCTGCCCTCTGGAGGCCTAGTGGTAGCCGGCATATTGGGGTGAGATGAGTTTGTGTAGGCGCTGGCGGGTCATAAATGATGCATTTAGTGCGCTCATCTCTCCGGAGCAAGCCTCGATCACAGGGAGGGGCTAGGGGTATTGATCCCAGGCAGCTGAGTCTCGTCTGGGCCAGACTCCCTGAACGGCTTGGGAATGCTAATGCTCCAGTCGTGTTCTCCAGCTCACACATGCTGATAGCCACAGCAGAGCAGTTATTAGTCATGGTGAGGTCAGTGTTCTGATTGCATGAAGTAGTAACTGAGGAGGAGTCCAAAGGGATCGCGCCTGAAGGGAGCGAACAGGGACAGATAGTTTAACCCCTCACGCTTAAGCGTATTATTATTAATTGCAATACTGATTTTTTCAGTAACTGCTATGAAATGATATTACTGAGAGTGAATAATTAGATTCACATATGAGCCCTTAATTGGGGTTTGAGGTTTAAAGGAAAACAAACCATAAATACAAAATAACTGCAACCAAGGGTAGCGTAAAATTTCTAATTCTTTTTTTTAGTTTCCTTCTGATGTGCAGCCATGGTTCTACCCAAACAACAATCTACCCAAACCAGTTAGCCCTGCACTGTTGATGTGCAGGAAAGGAGACACTAGGGGAAGAGAGTTTGGGCTTAGGTTTGGACTGGAACTGTGCCTGTGAATCCTCCTTCTCCAGGGAAAGAGAGCGAAAGGTAGAGAAAAGGCCTAGGTGGTCTTTCAGGCTGCCCCAGGCAGCAGATGAATTTGAATAACCTGCCTTGTGTGAAAAGGCCAGCCCCTCTAATTCCCTCATCTCCATGTCCTCATCCGTATTCCTTGACAAGCACGCGGCCGCAAAACAATTTCACCCTGTGAGGGGGGGCAGCCCTTCTGCATGGGTAATTGGGGTCAGAGCAGTGTGTGTGTGTGTGTGTGAGTGTGTGAGAGATGCTGATTGCCTTTTTCTACATGCCTACATCAGAACTGTCCCATGGCCACTCCATTTCTCTTGCTGTCTTTGGGTCACTCATGGGGCAGCAACTAGCCCCCCTAAAGCCCTGCTTTCTTCTTCTGCTTGAATGACCAGCACCAAATGACCACTGTCAGACTTCTTTACCGCTATCCAGCCGAATTCTCTTGCCTGGATTGCATTTCTCATCTCCTGTCGGCTTTACTTTTGCACTGACAGCATATCTGTCGTTCTCCCCTTTTATGGAGATACTTGTGCACAATTGAGGAAAATATTTAATGTTTCAGTTAGGGCTGAACAATATATCATTTGTGAGTCGTTATTGTGAGATTGAACTACTAATTTTGTAAAGCTGCAATATTCCAATGTTCCCTGTAACCAATCACACACTTCCTTTCGGTTACGAAGCTTTGAACATCTTGGTTTCAGATGAGTATTTCTGTGGGTGGTTTCATGAATCAAGGTATTTATGCAATCCAACAAACAGGATAGATTTGGTCAAAAGTAATGTAAGTCATTCTCTAACCATCACACATTGTTGGTTGACCAGTGCATTTTTAGTATATTACAGATCATGCTGTGTACTCATTCATCTGCTCACCTTCTCTAAGATGTAAGTTGAGGCCTTGGAAATAAAAAATTCTGGGCTGTTCTTACACTTTTTTTTTTTTCCCTTTCGTTCAATCCCTCTTTCCCTTCTGAGTGCTCTTCTCGTGGAAGAGTTGTCCAGTACAGCTGGATCAATCTGCTGTGCGTGGCTGTCCATCCCTGGGCCTCATATTAAATATCAGAGATGTGGTGAATAGGCAGAGCAGATCTATCACAATTGATTTCTCCCATCAGCACACTGGGAGGGAGCATGTCCCACCCACCTTCAAGGTATGTCTCTGTGTGTGCATCAAAACGAGCTGTTGCACCCTGACAGTGGTGGAGAGCCTGTTTAAGTGTGTTTGCCATGTGGACAGAGGAAAAAAAGCTGTTGAGGGGGGGGAGAGAGAGAGATATCATTTATGCGTATTCAGTATGTCAGACGGAGCATGTGGAAATGAACGTTTTAGTTGGTCACGTTAATGCTGTGTGTCTGTGTGTGTGAGAGTGTGAGTGAGAGAGAGACGGCCTGTATGTGTGAGTGGGAGGATGAAGATGGACAGAACACTGTTCCTAAGTGGTGCAACAGAAGCGTGACAGCATAGATTGATTCATTGCTTTCCCCACAGAAAGTCACTCTCTCTGCCAAACACACATACACACACACACACACACACACACACACACACACACACACACAGCATCACAGCAGGCAACCGTTTAGGCTAGGCTAAGCGGGTGCACGTGTGTTGGGGGGCATTAAGTGTTTTAGCCTGCCGGGGTATGAATCACCGCAGCTGTTTGATGTCGGAGCAGAAGAGCAAGCAATGAGCACAGCCCCCCCTCTATTAGCTTAGCGCTTAGCTCCAGACGTGACACACGCACGCACACACTCGTTTATTTAATATCTCCCGCAATATTTCTCTGGGGCTGCCGCTCGTCTCCATCCATCTATCTATCTCTCCCTGACAGCGAGTCTCTCTCCCCTCTGCGGTGCTTCCTCGCTCTCTGCCGTCTGATTCGATCTGCTAGTGCACGGGATGTTGCGCCATATCGCGTTATGGAAGGGGCGGCAGACACGAGGCTCTGTGATGATATCATTAATCAAGCACAGAGAGGTCATGGAGGGTGGAGGGAGGAAACTGGCGGGGGATTGTGTTTTACCGTTCCAAGTTGTGTGCTTTTGATGCTGCTTTGTATATACTACCAGTCAACAGCCTGTTTTTGAAATCTGGATTTTCGTCTTTTAGTTAAATAAGGAAATAAAATTTCTTAACTTTAGAGATGCACCTTTCATGAATGTTAATGACTTATTTCAATTTTAGACAAACTGGCTGATGGTAATTTTTTTTTTTTTGTTTGTTTTGTTAAATACTGCTCACACTGTCTTTTTGCAAGTCACAATGTTAAGTAATTTGCTATGAATGGGTCAGACATTTTGAATTTGTAAATGAAAAATCAGTTGCCTAATTAAATAATATGAAATCAAAGGAAGCACTTTATCTAAGATAAGATAATCCTTTGTAAGGATTAAGATAAGATAAGATAAGGTTAATTTCAAGTTTTGAGCAAAAATCTGCTGTTTCTGATTTTCACCATTTTCAGTTGTGTGTTGTGAAACATTAAACAGCTATTTAGTCATTCTTAATGTTGTATCATTTTATAATTATAGTTTTATATACTTTATTTTTCAGTTTCAGCTTCATTAAAGTGTCTTAGGAAGTGCATATTTTGCCTGTAAAGAGGTTCTTTTTTCTAAACAGTTAAAAGCACATATTGAAATTCTCTTGGCCCAAGAAGTAAAAAAAAATGTGTGAGGTTTTCATTTTATTTACAGGGTAGTTCTGTCAAATATGAGCACAAATACACATTGCATATGTGATGCTATAAACTGCTGATTTGTAGTAGAAACAAAAGCAAAGCCAGGTGTCCCCAAAAGTGCTTGGTTAATTTATGTATATGTTGATTGTTTTACTGGTTGTGGTTTATATTAAACATTTTGTATTGACGAAACATAAAGACAAGTAATTACATTTCTGTGCTGCCTTACGGAACACTTCTCCAGATCCTAAGAGCTCACTTCAGGCCCAGAATGCAAACGTATGGGTATAGCCAGGCGATGATTTTATTTCCAATTTCCTGAAGCAGAGGGCCTTAGTCTGAGTGCACTTTAAAGAGGCTAGACAAGGAGCTGAATGATTCCACTCCAGCAGCAAACGCGAAAACAATTCCTCCCCTTTACTGTTTGCAAAACGTGCGCGTTTCAATCGGCAATGAAAATGAGATTTGTCTCCTTTAGTTTCAGTGATTCATTGTGGATGGGGTGTGTGTGTGTGTGCGCGCGCGTGCAAGAAAGTGACAAAAGTGGTAAGTGTTGAGCGTGGTTTTATATGGAGGTGTTTGGAGGGGAATCTTGTTGATGAATTCAGTGTGCTCTCTCTCTGGCCTAGATGGGCAGTGATGTTGGGGGTCAGGGGTGGTCTCTGGCCACACTTCTTTCTTCACTCCACACAAGATAAATTAGACCTCCTGCACCGTTCATGTGAAGGCCACCAAATTTCATGCTCAACTTGAAACAATGCATCACGTTTCTTTGCTGCTGCGTAAATGACTGAATCTGCCCTCAGTTTGTAACTGATGACTCGCCTCTCTCGCACCACTCCTTTTCTTCTTAATGTGCAGGATTTCTTCACTGTGTGTTCAGATGCAGTGTTACACTAGTCTAGGGTACACGGTGTTGTCACTCAATTATTATATGTATTTTTATTAAAGTAACACAAGGTTTGCTTTGTTTATGCCATCACATGCCTTAGTGATACACATGCACAGTGACATGTTCACCTCTTTTGTGCATGGCCTGTTCTTTGGAACAATAGAATTTCAGATTTATTCTCTCTCTGAAATTAGATTGTATCCATGCATATTTTTTTTTTTTTTATTATTGCACTTGCAATCGAAACTATTTATAGAGCTCCAGTGTCACACCTGTAGCTGTCTAAACATCAGCCAGCCCAGAAGCAGCCAGGAGATGTCTGTGGTTCATGGATGGCCTAGTGTTACATTAAGGTCCAGCTTTGATTGAGACAGATGAGCAAGGATCACACTCTGGGTACCACACCCTCACTCTGAGCCTGAATGCAGCTGTGGTGCTGCAACTGCTCTGAGAGCTGACTTTTACATTCCTTTCACATTGTTACTAACAGTAGTTTCAGTTATGGAAATGTGGCCTTGTGAAAAGCTTTGTGAAAAGCCACATGCACATGCAAGCACCAAGATTTGCTTAGTCGTACATGCTGTCTGGCCTTCTGCAGTCACACAAGTATCACACCAACAAGCTCTGAACAAGCTTTGTGCCTGTCTGCAATAGTTGTATCGTTGCACCAGAGAGCCAGCAGTCCTCATGGTGCATATGGTGCCAAGCTTTTCTGCGGTTTCTTGCATCCTTCCAGCATCACTTTCTGGCTGAGGTTACATCACTCTCCCCAAGACGACATTGTGGCCTGTGGAATATGTGGCGGCACTGCATTAAGCGCTGTCTGTTAAATGCCTGCGTAATGTCTTTGTTCAGAGTGTCTCACTGTGCACTCGTCAGCAGCTTGATTATTTTCTGCCTCCGTGCGTGAGCTCATTCTACCCTCTGTGTCTCGCGGGTTAGTTTGTGGACTTACAGTAAAGCACAAAGCCCAGCACTCCATCCACTCCCTGCACATAAAGACAGATTAAAACCCCCTTTTATTACCCAGGGGAATTAAATAACTTTTAGAATGTGGTTTTCTATAAATCACCACTCCATGAATATTCATGGCAGCGCATGTGCGTGTGAGTGGGGTTGGACTTTATAAGGGAAAAGTTCCACTCGGTGCAGGCCTGATGGCAGAGTGCAGCACAGCGATTTACGAAGCCGTTAAAGAAAAACAGCAGGCGCGGAGCATGGTGCACACACGCTCCTCCGTCTGCTTTATAAGCAAGCCCGCTAATCAAGGCTAAATGCCTTTTTACAAGCTGCCCACTAATAAGAAGAGATTTTAAAGCTTTATGGTCCCTGTGCTGATTGTAGGCCGACAAATAGCTGACCGGCAGTCTGTGCAGCAGGCAGGCTGGTGAGCTGACTCTCCTTGGCCAAGGTCTTCACCCAGCCCTAGTGACTTTGAGGAGCTGTGCTGTGAATGCCACCAGGAAGGGCTTGTATCTCTATCTACTAGTCATCTCCATCTTTAAACCACAGTGTAGTAAGACTGGGCAATGTATCAGTATTTATCGTGATATATTGCACATCAGAATATACTTTCTGCTCACGTTACTGATATTGTCATGACTTCTACAATGCTGACAAATTGCATGTTTCCTGACAGAGATCATCATGAGGCTTGTTTAACTGAATTTACTGCTGTGTGGTGTGTAAAATTTTGCATAAAAATCATTTGTACTCACCGTTTTCATCTTTTTGAAAACCTGGAGCCTTTTTTTGATCATGTTGTTGTTTCTTTGTCATAAAGTAGGGCGGCATGATATGGACAAAATATTAGTATTGTGATTGTACGGCTATTTATACTGCAACAGTTTATCCCTGCCCATTTATGCTGAAGTTCTAAGGATTGTTTCGACCACATGCTTTCTTTTGAGTAAGGTGCAGGGCAGCCAATCAGAGAGGAGATCATTTACATATATCAGTCTCAAAGTCGAAGTAACAAAAAAACTAATTTAGGGATAAACAGATTGAAACATGGTCATGTGAGAATGAATTACGAATTATATTATGGAACACAAACCTACACAAATGTGATGGGGAAACAAACATAAGGAAAGTATAGAAGGCCTTTAAAAGCAACTTGGTGAAAAACACAGTGTGATTGATTAGAGACTCATTTGCATATTGCAGCCTTCTGCGATATCAGTATGGTTATTAACAGGTGATAGATTGTGCTGCCCTATCAACACAAATCACATATTGGCATATTATTCATGTATAAATGAAATATAGGAATAATATTTTCATTTTGCACAGGCCACTTTTTTCACATAGAATAGTAAGACTCAACCCTGAGCAGTTTATCATTCCTGTGATCCCTACACCTGTTGTTTTGGTTAGTCCAGTCTAAACTGGAGGAGTAAACCCATGATTCTCTGTCTGCACAGGCATTGTTCTTCTCTCGGTTTGGCATTATAGGAGAGTGGCAGTCCATAAACAGGTCTTCCCGCCTCTTAATGACCCCTTTCCTGATTTACCTCCCGCTTACTGCGGGGCCTGGGTGTGCAGTGGACGAGTCCTCATTGTGGGGGGACACAGGCGTGTAATAAATGGTGCTATCGGAAAAGCTGGCAAAATGGGCAGGCACTAATCGGGGGGAGAGTGCCTGGGAGAACGCCGGTGCACCGTCCAATCGATACTGTAGATCAGTGCTCCATCTGGCTGGAAAATGAGCGGATCACCATAAACATCTCGCCAAGCACTGTGCTGCACAATCAATGGCAGCAATATTGATTTAGTTATTGCGAGTTCATATGCTACGGACAGTGTTAAATGTACATTCACCAGCCCATGGGCATTCATCAGTGGATCTTTAGTGAGGAGCGGGGGCGGGGAGTGTAGTGGATTCATTCTCATGGAGTGGAGTGCCCTGTGTGATGAAGAAGTGATGAGTGATGACTTTAGAGCTTATATTGAAATTATGTAATATTTTAACAGAATTTTTTTCTGTAATTCTGTAACTTTACATTTTTTACAAATTGTCTGTGTTGAAAATTAACAAAAATTTTTTTATAGTACTATGTTACTGACATAATGTACTTTAAAGGAAGACATGACACTCAATTTGATTGACTTGTTTTGCCCAAATTTAGCAGGAAAATGAGTAAATCACTGTAAACTTTTTTGGCTTTTGGCTTCTGATAAATAATTACTGTTCAGTGTAATAGCTGTGAAAGGTTCTTAGTAGTAATTCTCTGACTCACCATGAGCCGTGCCTCTCTTTGTAGAATCACAGAGGACTCCACAGGAACCACACTGGAGGCGCTGAAGGCACGTATCCGAGAACTGGAGAAGCAGATCCTCAGAGGAGACAGATACAAGTGTCTCATCTGTATGGTAAGAAAATACTGCTTGGTCATACGTGAGATATCTGAATCCACGTGCTTTGTTTACCTGCTTTGCATGCTGTCTTCATAAGTGTTGGACCTCCTGAAGACCTAGCAATCACGCAGGAAGTAGTCGGAAGTTCCATGGCAGTATTTAGTCTCTTTTAAAAGCATGACTCCAAACTGAAAAGATTGTTTTACTGCATGGTTTTTCAGATCGCAGAAATAATCTTAATAGATGCATAAAAAGGCTGTTACATTAGTACACCTGGGGGCAGTAGTACCCTGCTGTAGAGGCAGGTACAGTATATTGTACTCGGCTACAAACTTTTGAGAATGTCTCATTTCCATTGTTTTTTTTTTTTTTGTTTTTTTTTTGCTTTTTTTCCCCCCCTCATGTGCCTTTTTCCCCCCATACATTTTATTTATGGGGCAGTTCTGCATTTTTCTTTGAGCCTTACAGGCCAATTCTGCTGTTCTTACGCTGTCAGTCAAGTTGCATTTGCGACTCTCAGTGGCATTCACTCCTATCAGTGGAGGTCTACTGCCACCTGCTGCTCTTATTAGTTACAGCAGGCCTCTCAGCTTGATCTATTTGGTTGTTGCCCAAATAAAGATTGAATGTTCTTACTTTGAAGTAAATCTGGCTTCACCTAAATTCATTAATGATTCACTGCATTAGGAAATGTCAAATTTCCAAATTTTTCTCAGTGTGATTATTTTGGTGCCATTCAGAAATAACACTGACTACAGAAATGTGCCTGGACTAACTATTTACACAGTAACTTTGAAAAATTTAAAATAACACATTTGTAAAAAGCCACAAAATTGTCAGTCCAGAATAATCACATTTTTATGAAACATTTTTTGCTTATGATCCATTTTCTAAGTTCAGCCATGCATTTTTACACCCCTGTTTTGTAGTAATATTCACACGTTTCTCTATTTGTAATCCAAGTTGAGCACAACACAAGCTTTCCATACAACATATCCCCTTGTTGTGTTGCCCACATCCACATCCTTGCATTGGCTGTTTTTTGGGTGTGTGCATAGTAGCAGGCGCGTTCTTGTTCTCAGTGGCGCTCTTGCGTGTCCCTGCAGCGGAAGCGATTCCCAACAGGGCCTGACGGCAAGGGCGGGGGGCCAGCGAGGCACGGGGGCGCAGAGGCCCCGCCCCTGGGCTCTGGCTGCTGTTTTTACAGAGGCTTCATCCCAGGCAGCAGCGCGATTAAGAGGCTACTGCCACTCCGGAGGGTAAGCCTCTCTGTGCCCCCCCACCCACTGACCTCAACCCGCCTTGCCCACCCCCACCCTGCACCGGATCTCCACACACACACTCATACACTCCCTCCTGCAGTGCCCCTTCACTGCCTGCCCATCCTGCGTGCTGTGCTACTGCTGCTGCCTGCTAGTGATGACTTGTGTGTTGTCGTTTGGCATCTGTGTTGTTTGTGTGGAGTTTGCTGTTGGGTTGATTTAGGATGACCACTGACTTTTTTTTTTTTTTTTTTTTCCCCTTCCCCTCAGGACTCTTACACAGCACCCCTCACCTCCATCCAGTGTTGGCACGTCCACTGTGAAGAATGCTGGCTCAGGACTCTGGTAAGAACCCTGCATCAGTACATGTAGCTAATCACACTCAGCATGACAACACACTTTTCTTTGCCTTACATCGGCCTCACTTAATTGCAGAGGAGGTGCCTCGGCATTCCTTTTGTCAATTGACTTGTGATTGTTTCTGTTTACAATCCAGGCACATCCGGTTGTGTACACACACAAATGTTCCCACCTCATCTGTCCTACTACACATCAAGCTTTTTCAGCTGCTCCCCTTAGAACCGAACCTGTTCTACTGCTACATGAGGAAGCAATAAATAAACCTTTCACAGCCTCAGCCCTTTTTCAGTATGCGTTAGATTAAATCAGCCTTTTTCCTGTCCCCTTTTCATAAGGCCTTCTATGTACAACACTGATGAAAGGGTGGTTGGGGGTAGGGGACCAGAGAAGTGTGTGTGCCATAGAGGCTTGTTACTAATGTGGGCATTAAAACTGTTGCCTGAAGACAGCAATAAAAGCAGCTTGCCGGGGCTCCTTGTGTCTTGATCAAAGTAAATGCATGTAATTTGGTTCGAGCCAGAGCACACAGCTGAAGGAGGAGCCTGTTGTAAAATGCAGGTAACACTTGCCAACCAAAACAAAGGAAACACAGAACACCAGAGAACCAAGTGTTTCTGGAGGAGAGACTTTGATTAGAGGTCAGTTACATGGATTTGGTGTGAGCACTGGTCTGTAAACATCAGAAGTTTAGTTACATTATGCACATCAGTATACCTGTTAGTAAAAAGAAACATTTTCACACACCAGCTTAAAATGTACAGTGCCCCTTTAGAATTTCCCACTGCAATAATTCTGCAGCGCATGTGTGTGTCCATGTTTGAATGATTCCTAATAGAGCTTAGTGAGTTAATGGTGGCTGCCATTGTCTCCTTTAAATAAATGTTAAATGTAGTCATATTAAATGAAAGAGCATAAATACGTAATAATTAATAGTATGTCACCTGTTATCACCTGTTGTATGAGGAAGGATTAAATGTCTCCACATTGATGTCTCAAGAAATGGTTAATATTACTGACCACAGAAAGAGAGAGAACATGCTTTATGTGCAGGCGTCCGCAGCTCCCAGACGCCTGTTTGCTCACAAGTATGTGTTCTCTTGTCTGGGTCCTGCTCCTCCTCTTCTCAACTGAGCTTGAGTCTGTCTTCTCGACAGTTAAAACATCCCTCAGTCCTTAGAGAGGTGTGTGTGTGTGTGTGTCTGTGTGTGTGTGTTCTCAGTAGCTCTGTGGCAGAGGTGTGTGAAGACTCTCTTTGGATATTATCAGCAGTGGTACATAAATTCCTCATGGTTATGACAGAGTCTGCACATCTATCCCTCTTCTCAGTTCCATCTATTTCTAGTAACAGCACAAGAGGGATTTCTCTTTCTGTCTGACAAGGGAAATGTAGCAGTTCACTCTCTACTGACCTTACCAAGCTTCCCTCAGAACACCCAGTCCACTATTTAAACCTCAGTAACTCCATTTTTATGAGCGCTTCAGATTTTGTTCAGCCGACTCCATTGGATTGCTGCCTCTTATTATTTATTTTTTTTCTGGACTACATTGTGTGCGTGTGTGTGTGTGCAAGAGAAAGAGACGGTAGGCTCCACAGCTCCCCATGTTGTGGTCTCTTTACTGCATGGCATTTATAGGTAATGGCTGAGGTTCAGAGTGCTAGAGAAGAGGGTGTGGGCCTACCGAACAGGGTGGTCTGCCTGGCACCAGAAGCTACGGTGTTCTGCCTGTACTTATGCCGATGCACACAATCACCACCTTGAGGAGATTTTTACAGAGAATTTTGGAGAGATTTCTTATTAGGGTTTATGATGTGAGCAGCAGTCATATTGTGAGGTACTTTTCTTGTCACTTTGAAGGTCCTACATTACCACGTTAAGTGCTTGAAGCCATTGTTGCTTAATGCTAGATGGAGTAGCAGAACAGCTTATTGGTTTTGTTGGAAACATGCAAACACACGTGAGCGGTATCGCACCAATGTGAATGGATTAATCATCTGCTATTACTTCATTGTACTTCAAGGACCACAGATTGACCAGACTGTCTTGTTTTTCTGTCTTTTTACCCAACAGGGAAACAAGAAACTCTGCCCACAGTGCAACACCATCACTGCACCGGGAGACCTCCGACGCGTTTACTTGTGAACTAGCCGGTCTCCGCCTGCATTCTTTCCTTTTTCTTTTTCAAAACTCCATTTTTGCTCTGGTGGACTTCAGTTTCCTTCCCGCCCCAGCTGTTGTGCTCCCCCGGACTGAGAGAGGCAGGCCAGTCATGTGCTGATATTAACAGTGCACTTCTGATGTAGCAGTGAACTGCATGGGGTCTGCAAATGAACTTGGCATCCCCCCTGTGAAAAACCAGAGCAGAAAGCTAAAAGCTCCTGTCTCTCCTCATCTGACCTGTGACACTGCCCCGCCCCCTAGTGGCGATCCTTGTGCAGTGCAGGTCTAAGCCATATGTTCCTGTCCAGTCACACTTTCTCTGGGGGGCATGACACCTCCTTTTTCTCACCACAACGAGGAGCGCACTTCACCTGTCCACCCCTGCTGCCGCTGTGTGTGTATGTGAGCGGGTGTGTGTGGGAAATCCCTCAGCAAGGCCACTGAGCTGGTCTCTGGCTGGAACTCTACCCAGGCAGTGGCTAACTTAGAAAATAAAATAAGTAAACAAATAATAGTTAACTCTCCACCTTTTCTTCCAAACAAACAACCTCAAGAAGCGCCTGCTGGACCTCCAACTCCTAGGATACGTCTTTGTGTTTTCTTTTCTTTCCCCCAACCTCCACTTCTTTTGTGGTGTTCTAGTGAAGTCAACCAAATTCAATGAACCAGTGCAAGCACATGTATTATAGTCTATGTATGTTTACAGTGTTGTGAGTAAATGACATAGAAAACACACTTGTATACACACACTGCACACACTCAGAAAAAAAAAAGACACGTGATGAAACGCAAACATACACACAGAAGTATATATTGATGAAATCCAGTTTTAGTTGAGGCAGGGCTTGGGTGGGAGTGGGAGGGGCCAATGTTTCAATCTTGAAAAAGAAAACCCTCTGTATTTTTAAACAGATGTTGTTGTCTTGAGGTTAAAGTTGTATTTCATTGTACAGGAAGAAATTTAAGTAATATTAATAAGAACTACTCAAACTAGGCTTTAAAGATTTAGGCTGTACATTTTTTTTTCCACTCAAATATACAGTTTAAACTGTAGATTCAAATCTAAAGCAAGGGAGAGTATCTTTGTTTTCTTTGCTTTTTTTGTGTGAAATGGAGAGACTGGCTTTCATTTTCCCTTAATGACCCTGATTATACTTCCAATAATGGAAAAAAAACTGGCAGAACTCACTCAGTGAATTAAAATAGCTCATTC
This sequence comes from Brycinus macrolepidotus, assembly GCA_037974445.1. Lineage (NCBI taxonomy): Eukaryota > Metazoa > Chordata > Actinopteri > Characiformes > Alestidae > Brycinus > Brycinus macrolepidotus. Next base: position 18,922,101 of record JBBPCZ010000012.1, on the reverse strand, counting down.
ATCTTCATTTCATTTGGTGTAAGTTTGGTACATCCAGACACCTGGGCAGGTGCACTTCTGTTCTTCCTCTCAGAGACGGGCTTCATGTGAAAAAGAATGGCTCCAACATGCTTGTTTCTGGGATATGTTCAGATTGTTCTGGACTCAACACAAAAGATAATACTTTTTTTTTTTTTTTTTATTGTTCTCACAAGAAGATGGGTCATGTAGGACTAGAAGATTTGGCAGATGGCCTGTCCCTAAGCTCTCTCCAGGAGTGAGATGGTGTGCTTTTGTATTTGTACAACTATGTATTCTGTGATTTTTCTGTATCGATGTAAGCAAGGAAAAAAAATCAAGAAAAGAAAAGGTCATTCCTGATCCGAATACAACAATAAACAGACAAATGTTGATTTGCTTAGAACTTTTCCTTTTTTTGTTTGGATTGCACCATTATCAAGGAGATCAATGGTAATACGCAACCTGTCTGCTCCATTCACCCCAACCCCCAATTGTTTGTTTCTGTAAATAAACCCATCTGTACAAATGAGCATTTGAAGTTGTGTAATCCTGATAGGAGTGAAGAAATCTTTCTATAAAGCTGATCCTTAAACCTTGGTCACAAAGGATAACACTTCCTCTCTGACTCTCTCTCTCGCTCTCATTCTCTTTTGGAAAATAAGGTCCTGCCCCCAGAGATTGAAAAACTGCACAAAAGGATGGTGTGAGCTGATTTGTGTCCTTGTATAATTCTTGGAAATGGTACTTGTCTTACCCGTTTGTAAACTACATTTGACAGTAATTAAATGATTGTACATCTGAACCAACTATTCCTCTCCTGGCCTCATTCCCAGGTCCTCCACTGGTAAAATGAACATTTTTCTTTCTTTTTTTTTTTTTTAACTTGCTTTCACCCAAAGATGATACTGCTATTGCTAATAATGAATGAACGCTAGACAGGATCAATTTAGCGTGTGCAAGAACGTGCCAGTTAGGTTTTATTTTTCAGTATTTCTTTACATCTGTTCACGTACGACAAATGAACACTTTACACTGTACACTTACATCTGAGCAAAAAATCTGAGAGATTTCTGTCTCAGGTAATAGAAATACCAAACCCTTCAGATTATGACTTCATTTACTACTTTTGTTAACAAGGAACTAAGTAAATGTAGATAAGCTGTGGTTCACAACACTGGTAATGTCCTGTGTTTGGGTGTTCCCTGCTGTAACACACCTAAGTCAACTGATCAGCTAATTAACAATCCCTTCCTCGGTTGGTTTGGATCTGTTTAAGCAGGGCAAGGACTCAAGGTGCAGGGTAGGCCTACTCCATGAACTACTGGGTTAGGACCATTTCACAGGGTACAGGTAAATCACACCACTCACCTGTTGGTGTTTTGCATTGCGTGCTGTTAGAGGGGATATGCTTGGTTAACTGTAAAATCATAACGTATATCTTCCTTGGAGTGAAACAGCGGTGAATCGACACTACGTTTGATGACAGTAGCTGAACATTGCGTAAAGCAGCTGTAGGTCAAAGACTTACCAAGGTGCCCAGGAAGCTAATTAAACCATTTTTCCTGGGAAATTGAATGGTTGATTTTCCCCTAATTTTTTCTGTCCTCATTTACACCACACAGAGGTTAACTGTGTTAAGATTGACCAGCGGATGTTCTCCGTTGCCTTTGTATACCTCCTAGTGACTGCTGGGCACTGCAGAGGTCACCTGGCGGCCAGGCAGGATCAGCTGGTGTTAATGTATGCCTGGTGTGGTATAGCAAATGTAGCTGTGGTTGCTTCATCCCACCAGCCTGCCAACCACGAACTCGGCTAGCGGCGTGGTCCAGACAGCAGCACGATCCATAGAGTGCATTAGGCCGACCATGGGCTGGGATCTCAGGTTACCGGCCTCGCGGAACCAGGAGAAGGCCTGCTGAGTGCAAGCTGATCTATAGAAATTGCTTTTGGAGGTCAAAGCCCTCCCTGGCGGCGGAGCGGAAAGTGTGGGGGGCGTTATTGCCAGTTTACAAACATCTCCTCAGACCGATCAATAGGACAGGCCTCCTCTGCCGTGTTGGGTAATTCCTTGATCGTGCTGGCTGTCTGAACCAATGGTAATTTACACCTACATGTGGGAATTTGACTTGCTCTACCGCCCTCCCCCCACCATCAACTCCAGTGTCCGCTTTCTTTTTTGCCTCAACTTGAAGTGCTGCTGCTACATCTCATTCAATTAGGAGCTTCTCCCCCTTCTCGTCTCTTTGCATGATCAATTCAGTCAAGGTGCTCAACAGAAAAAGGAGGTTCAGCTCCACATGGCCATATGGCGCTTGCTTAGCATTATTCCAACCGTGGAGTTATTGAAATGCAATGCAAGTGTACACGCATGACAGGCATCGGCTAATTTTCTTCAGAAACGGTTAAATCGCGTTCCAGTAATTTAATGTCCATGCATTAGGCCAACTTCAGTGTAATTGGATACAGAGATCGCAGCCTAATCCATAATGAAGGATTGTTAGTCACAGATTCGTTCTGTGAACAATTGTATGGCAACTTTTACTGATCCAAGTATTATAGAAATTGCAGACGTTTGGGAGTGAGATGCATTAATTTCCTGTTTTCTGAGTAATTGCATCTCAAGACATTCAGCGAGAGGAAGCGAGAGTCATCGTGAGGCCTGCTGTAGCTGTCAGTGTTTTGAGAGTCTCCTTCTGTAGCTAATCTCATGATTACAGCCTTGCTAAATTGCTTTCATATCCACCGATGCTTAAGAGATCGCAGAATGACATTATGAGGATTTAGCTGAGATGTTTCCTCAATAACAAGGCATGCAAAAATTGTGTGTGTGTGTGTGTGTGTGTGTGTGTGTGTGTGTGTGTGTGTTCACTACATTACTAGCAGCCCCGCAGAGTGAATGACTAAACATTAGCTTTGAGATGCTGTAGTCTCCTAGCATTATGTCACAATACTGTTGTTCTCCAGTTTCGGTAATCTCTCGTCAATACAACTTATTACTTCAGGAAACAGCCCGCAATTTTAATATCCCCTTTCTATCCCAGAGCAACTGCATCAGTCATAACTGGCACTGTGACACTGAGCTATGTCAGTGTTCAGTCACCTCCATCATTTCCATAATCCCACACTAAAAACAGAAGGGAAAATGAGAGTAAATTTGGTATAAAAAAAAAAAATTTTTTATTTTTTCCATAAACCCACGTTACAAGTATTGGCCTCCTTTGAAATTCTTATAAGTTTGCCAATAGGGACAGGGCTGGGGGACATTCATCAACATGTGGAACATTAGAGAATAGCGGATGTTGATTTAAGTTTAGCTTTACAGGTTTGAAGAACAGATGTGGACTACTTGAGCACTGATGCATGTCGCTCTGGATAAGAGCGTCTGCTAAATGCAGTAAATGTAAATGTAGAGAATGCATGAAAGAAATGAGGCAAAAATGGGTTAACCTTCATATGTCTGGCAGTGTGGAGAATGGTTAATATCTTTAAGGATCACAGTTAGAGATTTGACAAAGATTGTAAAATTTTAGTCACCACATCTCCAAAATTACGATTAAACACAACCTCCATGCCAACAAACTTTTTGGAAGGTTTTCCAAAAAAGCCTTTTCTTTCATCTAAGCCAAGGTTGTGCAACTCCCAGTGGAGTGTCCAGCCCCCTTTGATGATGTCCCAGCTAAAACACACCTGATTCAAATCCTCTGTTAATTGCCAGGTTTAGTGGGTGTGGCCCTCCTGCACCCCTGTTCTAACCACAAGTATAGGCACCTGGACTCACTAGACACACTTGCAGGGCCTTCCAATCCCAGTCCTGGGAACTGCGCACATTTATGTAATTTGTTCAGAGGTGGACAGTAACGAAGTAGATTTACTTGAGTAATGTACTTAAGTAGAGTTTTTGAGTATCTGTACTTCACTTGAGTAGTATTTGTTTTTGGAAACTTATGACTTTTACTTCACTACATTTGAAAGACAAATATCGTACTTTTTACTTCACTACATTTCTATCAAAGGTCTCATTACTTGTTACTTTTAATTCTGAAAGTGGATGTTTTTTCCCCCTTTTCTAAAATGTGAGTGGTTTTTTCCTGGGTGACAGCCTATCAGTAATCAGTAGAGTTACGTCGCGTCTGATGTAGTCTATAACCATAAAATTAAGTTCAACGCCGGTATTGAATTTCTGCAACGTGAGACGATCTACGGAGACGGAGACGGTGATTCTTCAGTGCCATTTTCGCACCCATGGCCATTTCTTGATAAAATGTTCATATTTTCTGAAAGGATTAAAGATTCATTTCGTTTTCAGTGCGTGCTGTGTCTGCCTAAAACAAACTATATAACAGCCTACAAAAACTCGCCCTCCGTTTGTGTGTGTATGTGTGTGTGTGGGTTCAGGTATACGTCCTCATGCAAGGCTATACTTCACTCCCTTCTTCTCTCATGTTCTTTTTTTGCATGCTAATTTGCATTTACAGCAGTTCCACTCTCAACTTGATTAAGATGTACATTACATGCATGTACGTGGTACATTGTGTCAGAACACCTATCATGCTGTGTCGTGGGGGGGGTGTAGTGTTACAATTAAAAATAAACAAATGACTTGTTTTCTTTGTCAGCTCGGGTTGTGTTTCATTCTGT
>JBBPCZ010000012.1:18900906-18912603 GCA_037974445.1 Brycinus macrolepidotus | reverse complement strand
TTTGGGTTAGGGTTAGAGTTTTGGGTTAGGGTTAGGGTTTTGGGTTAGGGTTAGAGTTTTGGGTTAGGGTTAGGGTTAGAGTTTTGGGTTAGGGTTAGGGTTAGAGTTTTGGGTTCGGGTTAGGGTTAGGGTTTTGGGTTAGGGTTAGAGTTTTGGGTAAGGGTTAGGGTTTTGGGTTAGGGTTAGGGTTAGGAAAACAAAGTTTAATTTTTATTAGGGTTAGGGTTAAGAAAACAAAGTTTAATATTTATTAGGGTTAGGGTTAAGGTTAGGGTTTTGGGTTAGGGTTAGAGTTTGGGTTAGGGTTTAGGGTTAGGATTAGGGTTAGGGTTGGGGTTGGGGTTAAGTTAGGGTTATGGTTACGTTTAGGGTTAGGGTTAGGGTTAGGGTTAGGGTTAGGGTTGGGGTTAAGTTAGGTGCTCGGAGAAGATTCTTTTTATCTTGATGTAAAAAGAATTTTGGTTTCTAAATAACAGTGGTCTATCTGTGTGGGACGCTGAACTTAGACACCACTGGTTGGGGCCCCTACATGTCCCCTCAAAGTTACTGGCCCAGGAACGATGCTTCGTGTTTCCTCAGTGTTAGAGCCTGTATGTGCCTTCTGTTTAAATTATTTGGTGCCCAACTCTGTGTTTTGTGCACTGAATGGTCTCAAAGGCAGATGTTAGGTGTTTTAACCTTTTTTACCTTATTGGTCTCAGCCGACCCCCTAATTTTTGGAGTCAAGTTTAGCTCACTCCCTCTTTTGTTAGATGGATAAAACATGTGATAGGTCCTAGCGTTCAGGCAGACCTTGACTTTACAACCAAAATGATACGAATGGGGGATAGTGTGCAGAACACTGAATTGAGGCACTAAGGTTAAAGAAACTGGCCAATCCCTTGTTTCACTTCTAATCATGTGAGAGTGGGCACATGGCTTTTGCTGGTCTTTAGCTCATTTTAGTTTTTTTATCCTGATGTAAATAGAATTTTGGTTTCTAAATAAAAGTGGTTGATCTGTGCGGGATACTGAATTTAGACACCACTGGTTGGGGCCCCTTCATGGCCCCTCAAAGTAACTTCTGATCATGTGAATTCAAGTCAGCGTATACTTGTCCACAAATGGGACACTTATGTCCATTTCTGACATTGTTTCGCCTTTGAGTCTTGGAGACAACAGCAACCTGCTGCTGATCCTCTGTACTCTGTGGCTCCTCACTACTCACAGACATCACCTGTACATGAAAACAAGAGTCATACAAGTACCACAGGAGACCCCTTTTGAAATACCGAATCAAAATTATTCAAGTTTTATTTTTTGTCTTTCTGTGACAATAAACAGGAAAACATTTCCTTAAAATATGAATTATTAACTGCTAACAGGTGTTAATGTGTTATGACTTCACTAACAACACAGTAATGACCACAACATACAACAAGCTTGTGTTCAATCATGTTTCTAAACTCTCACTGAGCCCATCCCCCACTCTCCTCTGTCAGGTGATGTAGTCTCTTCTGATCCAGTCTGTTCATTTTCTGTTTTGCTAAAGTGTTGCTTAGTGTGAAATTTCTGAGCTGGAGTTGGAGGAAGCACAGTTGAAAGTCATTACACAACTGGAATATTTAAGCAAACATGAGCTGATCTTAATATTGAGCCTGTGAGGACTCCACATTCTCCCACAGTGCTGGAGTGCTAATATTATTTTATCCAAATCACTGGCCATCTGCTTTCATCATCCTGTGCACACACAACTGTTTGAACAGCTTGCACTTGTGAACGATGCATATATTCAAACAAGGAGCCAAAGCTGCTGTTTTTTTTTTCCTTTACTGATATTTAAAAGCATGACCTGAAAACCCACAGTGGACCAAGAGAACAGCTCGAAGTGATTAACCACATGTTTACTTTTCTCACTCTTTCACGAATGGTACTTGTACTGTAGCAGCGATGAACCCGGCCCTGCCTCTTTATTTGACTTCAGTTGAGATGTGTTGGCCTAATTGGCCTGTAATGCCCCTGCTAGGCTGTGCTAATCTGTCATAATCTCATGGGTGGACTTCGGCGTGTTTAAGGGGTAGAGCCTATGGGGAGCACAGTGGAGGAGATTTTACAACTGTGAGCAAACATCGCACTCATGCTCTGACAAACAGCAGCACAATGCATAGTTAAAGAGGGCTTTGGTCTGGGCAAAATGCAACACTGGTAATAACACTAAACCAACATATTGAGAAGCTCCTGGATATGTTAAACTAGCGTAAGCCCCATGAGCTTATAATGACCACATGCAAATGAATCTACGAACAGCTCTGCGACTGACTGGCAGTTCGACGGGCTTTTAGAGGTACTTAGCTACTTGTTGAGAAGGTCATCCGTGGTCAATATTTCATTCATAGACTCTTAAGCCCAAGTAGGCAAGGCATTGTGAGCTGTATTGGTACTTGAGACTGATTTAATGCAATGACACTAGAGGTTTTCTTTTTCGCAGATGTTAGAAGTGAGATATTTAATTGTGTGTACGCTCAAGAGGAAGGAATTCACAGATCGGATCACTAAAACACTCGATGTTTTATTGTTCAATCAAGAAAACATGATGCACAGTTGTAATTTTTAGAACAAAATCTGGCAGAAATTCAGCTATGAGCAATGCATTGGGCAACACAGTTAGGAATGAATATGTAAAATCTGAATGTAAGCATTCTAGAGGGTGAGATATTTGGTTGTGAATGTGGAGCAAAGCTACATTCCTCCATGAGATGTTAGAGAACGCACAACATTTATGTGCATGGTGTCTTTAGTGCAAAGGAAGCAGACACATGGATGCTCTATTTAGATTCTGCATGAAAAGGTTTTTAGGGAAATGTGGCTCATGATTTTGTCAAGTGCTGACAGAGCTAAACCCTCATTACAGCTGTTAAATACTGAAAAATACAGTTAAATGCAAGTGGAAGTAAATTGACTAAATACTTTGAAATAAATATATTGCCATGTTTTGCTATTTATCTAGAAATCTGCAGAATGTTCAGCAAGACCAGAATCCTTTTTGCCTGTAGTCTCTTGGTTTAAAAAGAAATCACGCATACTTGCGTCAAAGACCACAATGTAGAATTAGCTGATATGATGAATCAATTGTGTTTTACGGTAGCATGCTAAACTCTACAGTTTTTGTCCTGACTGGCTAAGTCCCTCACCTCACCTGAACCCCACTGAGCATGTATTCCATACCGAAGGCAAAGGGAAAATAGACTGTATTTGGTAACATGTGAGTCCAGGTAGTTACTGGTTCCAAAGAATTTCAACATTATGATCCTTGGAGCAGTGTAAAATGAGGTAAAAATGCTTGTAATTCAATTACATTTGGCCCTGGAGAAGTAAAACATAAAATTTATTTCAAATATAATTGCTACAGAATCAAGCCAAAGCAACACAAATTGTGACCGTCAGGAACGGAAAGGAATTGTAAACAAACTTTTTACTTATATTATCATTTAGATCTTCAAAGTATATCTGTAAGTATTAGACTGGCATCACCCCTCTTGTTGCAAACTACACATCATCTCATCACCCACCACCCCCCGCCCAAAACCCCCCGAAAAAGAACAATTACTATTTTACATTTACTAGATTTCTGAGGATTTTAGACTGTTCAAAAGTTTGGAATACACTTGGCATACTAACTGTTTGTATTATTTATTATATATTTAATGTGTGTGTGTGTGTGTGTGTGTGTGTGTGTGTGTGTGTGTGTGTGTGTGTGTCTTTAGACAGGCTTGGAGAGCTGAGGTTAAGGAGGGAAGGATATATGCTTGCTCTGAGATCTGTTATCACAGACAACAGTGCACTGATCCCTACGGTCAACATGGAATGAGCAGGACGATGTTGACTTACCCCAACATCCATCATCCCTGCTGGGAGGGCCATTGTTACCTGTGATGTATGGTCAGCATCAGGCTGTCCAGAGGAGACGCAGCACATAACTCTGCTATCTTTTCTCTGATGTGATAGTGCACACTTTTCATGCAGTGTATATTTTGCCATTGTACTGTGGACGGGGTGTTTTTTCTTTTTCCTTTTTTGCATTTGCATTCTACCTGTACTGTCTTTATGTCCCCATGATCTCCACTAGAGAGCAGCATAAACACCCAGACATGACATTTGAAGGTTATCATCTAATAAATTATTACTAAAGTTATATGTTTTTCTTGTGTGGAGCACCAACAGACGCTTTCCAGGAATACCACCCCTTGCCTGTTACTCTTGTTTTGCATACTAATCTGACATGGTGCAGCAGCAGCAGGCAGTTGTGAAAATGACCCCCCTGTCTTTTGTGATGAAAAAAGGGAGCACTGCACGGTGCCCGCGGCATCCGTGACTCACCTGTGCAAACAGGAGATTTGCTGGACCGGTTTTAAATCCGCCATATTCAAGCACTTCTTATTTCCAAACCATTCTCTCTTTCCATCTTGAAATACATTCAGTGAATTCCCAGTACCACCTTTGTGCATAGAATAGAGCTGTTTATATGTTACACTGTTACTTTCTCACCCTAGAGTTAAGGATAGTAAAACAAAGCCTGCTAGAGACTGCTGTTGCAGTCCAAGTCCCACCGTGTTGTAGTATTTGATAAGATCACGCATCTTTTTAGTACACGCTCCACTGTCTCTGTTAACTTTTACAGTGCAAATACTGGAAACTGTTCTAGGCATGGAAACTCTGAAAGGACCAGGATGTGAGACAGGGAACCACTGAATCCACTTTTTGTTTGTTTGTGTATTTGTTTATTGAAATGAAACGTGAACAGACATCTCGAAGCTGCACTGTGATAATTGATGCATTCTCATCCTTCTCGTAACATTTTAAACAAATCTTCTCTCATTACAGCTTGTATTTCCTCTTTGAATGTCTTTTATCTGACCATTTTAAGGAAAAGTTTGGCGAAACACAATTTTACCATTAGTTTAAATTAGTTTAAAAAAAGGATTAGAAAAAACATGGTGTGTCACCATTATCAATGTTACATATAAAACTCATGTAGGTTTTCTGGTTATTTTGTATAGCAAATAAAATGACTGTATTTCCGTTGTAAGCATTGCAACCCCTGATTCCTATTCGGACCACTCTAAAGACATCCAAGTAAGTTTCTGTACAATGCACCATTTTATATCAAAACACTCTAACAACTTTTTTTTTTAACTCTTAACTATTAAATTATTCAGTCAGTTTGAAAAATCTGTGGAATTCTTCTTTAAGTGCACCCTGCTGCCACTCACCTCCATTCCGACAGTGTGACCATATTATCAAAGCTGCCGCATCAAACATTGTGTGGTATGTAAATGGGGTGGTATTTGGTGCCCTCACACACTGTGTACCTTTCACTGGCCCATGGGATAATGCTGGACATGCATTTTTTTTGTTCCCAAATTCTGTTGCTATATGATCATATGAACTCATGTAGACTGTGCTTTCAGGATGCCAGAAGACCCTTGTGAGTCTGTCTGTTATACCATATTTTCAAATGCATTAAAAAATAATTGAATACACAGCTACCCGGCTTCATATTCTTCTTCAGGTTAATGACATTCATTGTTGTTAAAGATGCTTTCTATGGTCTTTTCTGCCTCAGTGGAACAAGAACAGCAGGCTGTAACTCTGCCTGCCCTCTTTCACCGTGTGTGTGTGTGTGTGTAGGACTGTGTATGTGTGGAGGATTTTGATGTGGTGGTGTACAATGGGCGATTTAGAGATTTCCTGTCGTAGAGTGTCGTATGATTTGTCCTCAGGCTATCATGCTTAAGAAGCCTTTGTGGTCTCTTCGGTGTGCTGCAAACTATACTTCCCAAAGCTCCTTTATGGCACCTGTTGAATGCTGGGATTGCGAGCCTTTGTGCCATGATTTACACACGGCCAAGGCTGGCTCCGGTGACCTCTGCTTGACGTGTGCAAAGTCACCATTGAATCAGACACATCTCCATAGCAGGAAAGTGCACATTGTAAGAGACAATGTCTTTTGTCTGCTGCCACAAAAAAGGAGTTTCAAACGTCCAATTGTGTTCCTGTCGAGATTTAAAGAACATAGATGCAAAATTACATCAGAAAGGAGCTGATTGGACAGGGCGCCTCTGCCTCTGCCCAACACCTCTCCCATTAGATTACTAAGAAAAGACTGCACTTTTTAATGGAGCATGTTAAAGGGCTATAGGACGGACCATGGGCAAAACACACCATGGATGTCATCACTCATATCACTAAGCTAGCTAGCTTGTTGCTACTGATACTTGCTTTCATGGGGCATCAATGTTTTCTTCTCATTTTGTAGCTCAAATACTCAGAGGCTGAAAATTCTGGGCTCTGACTTCCCAAGCCAAGCAATAAGCATTTGCAGTACCATTTCAGAAACTACACAAGCAAGTCTTTTTGAGATGATTTAACTATTGCACACAATTTTAGGCAACTGCAGCATGCAGTTTGCATTAAACATTGATGAGCTATATGTTTGCATCACTTGATAATTACATTTAGCCTTATAGGTAAATGATCTTTTTCGCCGAACTGTGACTTTAATTGCGCTGAAAGCAACGGTCAGGGCCAGCAGGTGTGGGAAGTGTTCTCTTGGCTGCATTCCATAGTTCAGGCATGTTATTTGTTTCCTATATGTCAGCTCCTCTTGCTCCTGCTTGAAGAGTTTGGAAATGGGAGCAGGCAGGCAGAAACGATGGGGTGCTGCAGGCACCTGCCAGAAAATGTAGTGCCTGTCACTTGTGTGTTTGTGTGAGGTTGTGTGCATTTGGATCTGTGTTGATCCTGTAATGTACACTACCTGTCAAAAGTTTGGGGACACCTTGAATATTTGGGAAATTTGAAGTTTTACACTGTAACTAAATAAAAAAAAATACCTGCAAAGGTTTAGCTCCTTATACATGTATTTGTCACACTTATATATGTATTTTGTCACACTTAGCACTGTGTTTGTCAATGTGCCTTTCTTCGATTTCAATGATTTGATGATTTTCTTTACAAATTACTGTTAAAAGCACATATTGACACTCTTCTCTCAAACAGCTGAAAGGTTTGAACATTTTTGAGTGCTGCCAACAAGGCCATGGGGTTTGGTATTATTCATGAGATTACAAACATTTATTTACACATTTGACACAGTTTGTCTCCAAATGAACCTGATTAGTTTTTAATATATTAAGTCATTGCAAACACGAATGAAACACATTTTGAAAAGCCAGACGTCTCCTTTTCAGGGGCCGTGCATGAAAGAAAGAGAGGTGCATGAGAAAAGGAAAGCCTGTCCTATTGAGGAGACATCAAACAGCACTCTTGGGGCCCTTGTCCTGCAGGACTGGTTTTAGCTCCTCAGCTTGCTCCTTTCAAAGGTGCAGAGAGCAAAACCACAGTACCACATCACTTCCCTTTCATCTACTTGGCATTGTCATTCACAAATCACTTTTTATTCATGTTTTTGGTTTTCCTTTCACTCGTCTACACACAACAGGCACCAGCCTTTCTCACATGCACCGCTCAAACATTGGGCTCTCCCGAAATAACACTGCGAGGCCACATTCATTTTCCCCAGACTAACTTTGCTAATGTTTGTGCTGGGTGGCAGTGGGCCTTCCTCTGGGTTAAGACTTTCTTTCCTTTGATGTGGGAGTCTTGACTCTTTTAGCAGCCAAAGATGCTAGGACCCCCCCTGGAGGAGGCCTCTGTTCTCCCTCACGGTCACAAAGCCTACCTTTTTTTAGGGGACAGCTTGTAGAATGCTCCCAGGTAACATGACCCATCAGATCCTGGAAGTTCGTCTGAGTGATGTGCCCTGATCATGCATCATGGCAATGACAGGCTCTGTAGCAGTGGCTACCTGAGCCCTCAACCCTCCTTCTCACCTGAGACACAAACCACTTCTACACACCATGCCACTTGTCTTTGTCACATAATATAAAAGGCAAAGCTGAATGTATATCTATCCATAACTAAAAGTTATGTGGCTAGCATTACATAAAAGCTTTCGCTAGAATAAGAGAACTTCACTAGCTTTAATTCATTATCAGCAGAGGCTACCTGAGCCCGCAACTCTGAGACACACACCCCTCTTCCCCACCATGCCACTTGTCTTTGTCTGGAAATATAAAAGCTGTACCTGAATGTCGTGTGGCTAACGTTACATGAAAGCTTGCAGTAGCCTACGTAAATTGTCCTTGATGAGCTTCCGTGCATGCCTGTCACGCTCGAGTCCTGAAGGGCAACAGCTCTGCAGAGGTTAATATTTTCCCTTTTCTGACACTCTTGCACAGAACTTCAAAAGCTAACTTTGGGAACTAAACTCACTAGCTGAGTCAAATCAGGTGTGTTTAATGAGGTTTAATTTCTGTCTGGGGACAGTTCTGAAGGTATTCAGGTTAGTCTTTTTGATATACGTTGCATTATGTGGCTCATTACATGAAAATTATCACTAGCATACGTGAATTGGCCTTTTTTAGCTTTAATTCATGGGTAGCCTCAGATATGTGAGTCCACAACCTTCCTTGCCTGAAAGACACCACCTCTGCACACCTTAATAATTGTCTTTGTAGCAATATACAAAAGGTAGAATGTTATGAGGCTGACATTATTGGAAAGCTCTCGCTACCATGTGTCAGAATTTGTAGTTACAGATTGCATTGCTGAACCGGGTGTGGCTAATATTACATAAAAGCTCACTGGCATACATAAATTGGCCTTTACAAAATTTTAGTCACTATTTGACTAAGTCACCTAAACCCCTCAGCCCTGCTTCTCACCTGAGACACCATACTGATCCACATCATGCCACTTATCTTTGTCACTCAATGTAAAAGGCAAAGGTATATGTCATGTGGAAAATAACACCTAAATGCTCTCACTAGCAAACACATTGTTGGACTTTACTAGCTTTAATTCATTACTAGCATCACTAGCATTTCTGGGAGTAATTGTTTTTACCTTTTCTGTCCTTATCATAGTGCTAAATAAAATCTGGCTAACATTGCTAATAATGAGGCAATGCTGATGACTGTTACTACATTAGAGCATTTCTAGTTGTAAATTGCATAGCTGTCCACCATGTTGCATTTCATACTAGCATTTTATTTTTCTGGTTGTGCTCGTGTTAGAGCATTTCTGGAGGAATGGTCGCGTATGATAGGACTGTTTTCTGACTGTATCACAGTGTTAAAAGACGAGCAGTGGTAGATAGAGATCGGCAGTGAGGAAAGCATGACTGGCACTTGCAGCATGCAGACACCTGTCAGAGAAAATGTGTTAAATCCGTACGCTTCAAATCCCCACAGGAGGGTCGGAATACCGCTGCTATGTCTCTCTAACAATCTGCCTGTTTGTCTGTCTGTCTGTCTGTCTGTCTGTCTCTCTCTCTCTCTCTCTCTCTCTCTGACCCTCACTTGTATTTTTCTGTCTTGTACGTACAGGCACTGTGGGTAACAAGTAATCTCAAATAGACCTGCTTCAGCACTTTCTGAGACTGTATGTCATACTGTTTTTTTTTAATCGTGCCACATCATTCTCTCAATAATTAAACGTATCTATGTCTAGTAATACAGCGACCAACAGGCTAAAAATATCTTGGCCCCCAGATGTATAGGCACCTACAATTCTTTATGCAATAAAGACATGTATATTCTGTATTTGAAACGTAACGACCTGCAGATTTACACCTCAAGGCAATTGTTTTGTCCACGTGTTATCCATGAGACACTGATACTATATATACACATACTATGCTCCCTTTGGATTATACTGCATTACATAACACTGTTATATAATGGTCTTTTTAAAGAAGGTTCTGTACACAATAAAGCAGCATTGAGTTTACTGTGCAGACCAATCAAAGCAAACCCGTGCAGGGAGGTGCAGCCAGCTACATACAGGTCCGTCCTTCGATGAGTGGTAACTTTGGAATTTCATCCGCATGTTAGGTGACTCATAGCACTGTTTAGTCTTGCAGAACTGCAGGGGATCACAGCTTCTGCCATTGTCTGGCGGCTGTGCATGTCTGGGCCATGACAGGTGCGTGTGTGTGTGTGTGTGTTTGTGTGTGTGTGTGTATGTATATATGTATGTGTGTCTAACAGGGAGTTCCTGGATAAAGGCGGTCTGTCAGGCTTATCTGTAGCACATCTCCATAATGTGCTCGTTAAACAACAGGCACTGGGGGGCCACTCCACTGCCGTCTGCTCCAAGCTGCTATCTTTGGCTTAGACTAATTGATTGGACTTTCTCCTTGCTGATAGAGTTTTAGATAAGACCTGGTCTTTTCAAATGCAATGAAAGAATAAGTACAATACAAGAGGATCAGTCAGTGCACCAGTGAAGCTATGCAAAGTATTTTCATACCCACTTGCTATTACTAATAGCAGACATGTCTTGGCTATTTGGTTACATTTAAGCAAAGGGAACACAATTCCTTTAACATAAAACCACATTTTTACAATAAGACATTTTAGAGTGTGAAGGTTACTTTTTCTGCTTGACTAATGTACAGTGAGGGGAAAATTATTCAAACATTTTTTGTTTTCTTGTGTAATATACCCCTTTCAAATTCACACACACACATACTTTGTGCTTCTAAACATGAACAAAATACTATTTGTAAGCATAGACAAATAAACAAATATAGGTTTAAAAATCGATAGGGTACAGGTTATTCAGACCCACAAATTAGTGCTGTTGGCGATTACAGCTTTGAGATGTCTTTGGTAAGAATAAATTAGCTTTTACATTACTGTGGTACACTTTTGGCCCATTCCTTTTGGCCAGTTGTCTTCAGTTCCCGAAGGTTACAAGGGTCCCTCTTTAGGACTACCTCCATAATTTTTAAACAGAATTCAAGTCAGGAGATTGGCTAGGCCATGCAAGCACCTTCGCCTTTAACAGATACCAGTTTAAAGCTTTTTTGGGTGCATGTCTGAGGCTGCTGTCTTCCTGAAACATCCATCTTCTTCCCTTTCTACACTTATGAAAATATCCACTATCTCTTTGTACTTTTTATGATGTGCAATGTTTTTTTCTCTTGCAGCATCAATATGTAGAACCTGATTTATTTTATTTTTTTATCCTTTACACATTCGTATATTTTATTATAATGTTTGAATACTTTCCCCATCCATACATTTTATTTTCACAATTATAAGGACTAAGTCACAATATATTATGTGAAAATCAGAATCAGAATCAGAATGAGAATCGCATTTATTGGCCAAGTATGTGAGTGAATACATACAAGAAATTTGATTCCGGTTGATGGTGTCTCTCAAGCACAACAGTGTAAAAACAACAACAATATGTAAATGTATATGTAAATGTATATGTAAACAACAATATGTAAACAAAATGTAAAGTGCATATAGGCACCACAAATATATTCAAAACATAAAGTGTCTGAATACCTGTCTCCTGTCATTTTTCTGCATATGCTCCACTAACACACAAACTGCATGGATAAATGATACATTTCATACTGTTATTAATAAAAATGCACAGAAGAGCAGACTGTCTTCAAGCTGCTACTCTTTTCAGCTATGCATGTATTTTTATCCATTCATTTATATAGCAGCATGTCATGCAGCATCAGAAACTACATAAGTAAGTTTACTTGAGGTTGCTTATTTCAATGCGGTTTGAGGAAATTATGTAATGTGTCACGGCGGAGCGGGCCTGGGTTAACCAGAGGCTTGAGGC
>JBBPCZ010000012.1:18880269-18892124 GCA_037974445.1 Brycinus macrolepidotus | reverse complement strand
CACTGGTGCATACTGGGAGATACAGATGAAGATTTTTGTCAAACAAACTAAAAAGTCTCGGATTAATGTAGCAGCAGTATGCATGAATGATTAAGCATTAACTGCTGGAAGCCAGCAAGCTATATGTATCATGTTTGCTGTTATCTTTACATGTACTATATAATCTGCAAAACTGAGGGCCCTCAGACCGCCGTGGGGGTGTACCTTAGAAATGCAAGGGTACAGGGAAAAAACAGTGCAATAATCAACTAATCAAGCAATTTTTTTTACAGTGTGAAGTTCTCGGGGCTTGATGAAGTTAGATGAGTTATTTTATGACATCTAGACCTGATTGGAACAAGGCTGGCTGGTAGTTACTCACTCAGACAATAAACTTTGCTTTGTCACATGTTTACCATTTTAGTCACTGGAATTATGTGACCAACTCATACATGAAACTCCTTACCTTGTCTACATCTCTAAAGCCAGACAGCTTATGTCACTTGCAGATTCTTATCCAAAATTATAATGGTAACAATCCAAGTCTTATTACCATTGTTTGACTTTGCTATCTGTCTTCAAATCATCATAACGCAGGAGAGCATTTACTACTCTGACAACAAGCTACCTAGCTCCTTTTAATCACTTCAAAATGGACTATCATCAGGTGACTAGATGGTCTTAAATGACCTGCTACATGTTTAGGATGTATCAGCACTTTCCTAGACTATGTCCATACATGGGAAGGAATTTGAGGATGATCTCTTTGAGAGGAAGGTAGAGGTCAGAGATCAAAGATGATTCCGACTAATGACAGGCCTTGGTTATTATTTGGGTGTGGCTAATGATAAGATGCGCGCTGAGCAAGAGACGTGTCCTGCTGTATCCAGCACACGTCCATTTCAAACAGCCATTAGTGGAACATGTGCATCTATTGTTCTGCTAAATGCTGTTCCAAGGAAATCATCCTGGCAGTGGCTAATGGTTTCCCACTCTTAAACACCTTGGTTGAGGAAGGTTTTCTCATTTTCACTGATGGGTCTATTTTATACGTTTTAGATTTACTTTCACTGTATAGGAGTGGTTGACACATTGTCAGGGCCTTGCAGATCCTCCTTTTTCGGCCCTTGCATGAGGACTTTGACCTTCATTAAGCCTTAAACAATTCTCGCTCCTTCCTCCTCCTCCTGACCTGGCCAGCTGTACAGTTTCCTGCCTCATCCTGGAAGCAGTTCATAATCGGAGAGTTGTCTTCATGCCAAGCTCGCCACAGCCCTGTCAGTGACACCAAACGTCTGCTGTTAGTCTTGGGACTGGCTCAACACAAACATTTCCTTCTCTCCAGTGAGTCAGTCTGCAGGGGGAACGGCTGAGTGCCATAAAGGGCATGCTGGGTGGATTTAAGGTTAACAACACTTCTCTAATCTTCACAACTGTATTAACAATATCTACCTTCTACTGATGGCTATCATAGCTTATATGGAGTTGGAGTTTATCATTCTGGAACTTTGCTATCAAGGAAGGAAAACTCCAGAACCATTTTCCATCTTTTTTTAATTTTGTTCATGCTGTTGTTTGCTTATATGCACTGACCAGTCGAAACGCTGACAGGCAAATCATCAGTGTCCAAAGAGACATTGTATCATCCATGTATCATCATTTTTTGGTAACAGCAGCCACTTTTTACACAGTGTGAAACTTTCAGAGATTTTTCTTTTTTCCAGAAATGTTGTTACAGATACTGTATTTTTTTTTAGAAAGTGACAAAATAAATATAAAGTGACAGACTGTTTTTGCTCATAAATTAAGCATTCAGCATGATGTTATCCAATGACGGCAACAATAAAAAAGTGCTGCAAACTGTTACTTGAGTGATAAACTGGTCCCCTAAAGAACAGTGTGTGTGTGTGTGTCTGTGTATGTTTGGATAACTTTATAATCTGAAGGTTCTACACCAGTTTCTTCCTAGATTACCTTTACAAAGGTTTGCCACTTATAGCACATTTTTATTTCAAGCTTTTGTTTCATTTACAAAAAAGGGTTCTCCAAAGAATTCTCTACTGAGAATTTTTTTAGGAGACCAAAAGTGGTTCTTCTATGACATCACTCAAAGAACCCTTTATGACACCATTACTGTTATGAGGGTATGTTACAGCAAGCACATTATCAGCAGGCTCTAATAGCCACGTCAGGCACAGTGTTTACAGTGCAGAGATCAAACAGTTGTCTTTCCTGGGCAGTTGAAGACTGTGGAAGGTTAAGGTGGTGGTGGTGGCCCCAGTGTGGGTTAAAGAACTGACTGAGAGATCATAATCTGGGCTCAGCTGGTGGTACTTCAGTTCATAGACTGTGCTGTAAAGCAGGTTTCTATATACAGGACTACCTACCAAATGAAACCATCATCTGATCCTTTAACTGACCAAGAATGTGAGAAGATTCCTCCCACATTTTTGGTTTCCCAATTTAGAGGCTGCGCAGATACACGTACAAGCAGCACCATACACGTCACGTGATCATGATTCTCTCCAAGGTGGTTTCAGTGCTACTGCATAATGTAATTATATGGAAAATGATCTGTTTACACAAATGCTAAATGAGATGCATGGTGGAAAGATTTTACAAACTGTGGGCCGTATCTGCATGTGATGACTACAACTTCCTAGAGTAGAGGGAGTGATGTGGAGGAACTAGAGAGACGAGTTTATCTGATAGCACATTTTAAGCATTCTTCTGAGGTCTTGCCCTGCAGCTGCACTGTCCAGGCCGGGGCTGATGCTTATCGCCTTCTCCGAGGCCAGGGTGCTCATGCCTTGAGGGGCTAACGTCTTTTGTCAACCTCGTCTTCCTTCTTCTCCTCCTTCTAGAGCCAATCTTGACTGCTTCCACAAGGCCTCAGGTGATGCTCAAACAAAGCTATGCTTTGAGAAAAAGCATGTTCATCACAAACAGGTATACTTTTGACAGTTTAAGGAGGAGGTTTTATGGTCTTAATGACACTGGTCTGCCATATCTTGCAGTCAACCCTTTACTGATGTTTCAAGGCTTCCGAGATCAGCTAGACTGTAGATCAGTCTGGTCATTAATTATTTTCTTGTTCATAGTTCAAAGAAACTTCTATTATAAATTTTGTAGTTTACAAAAGCTTTACATTTTGCTATTTGTACTTAAAGCATGTCTTTTATGATTATTTAAAATTTACCCCACAAAAAATTGCAAATAACACGACATCACACAGTGTGACTGTATGCTATTTCAGACTCGACTTGCGACAGGATTGAATTGGATTTGTTCTTTATCAGCTTTTTATCAGATACCTGGAATCTAATCTCTGATTAGCACTTTATGAAAAGTTATTGCACTCATGCAGTATTTCATGGAGAGCAAAATTATCTTTGATATTCTAGCTATATCTGATGAAAACAAACAAATTAACAAACTATATTCTTGAAAATAAACGTGCCAAATAGGATTGTCTGGAGCTATGCCCTGGCTGAACCACTTTTTAATTCCCTTTGAACCCTTTGAAGAATGTTTTTTTTTTAAATAACCATCTCTTGTAAGTGAAATTTTGTGAATGAAATTTTAAGAAGACTTGAGATGAGTTTTTCAAGTATTTTTCCTAGAAGCATACATTCAGAGAGTGTATGTAAGAGTGAATGTAATTGTGTTGGAACTGGTTTGATCTTGAATTTTATGGTTTATCTAATGCAGTCCTGCATCATAAAACCCTGCCCTTGATGATCAGTAGTGTTTCAGGAGTGTTTCCTGAACCTCTTGTACTACAGAGGGTGTACCAGAATTGTTGATAGAAGAAGCATAACCCATGCCAAGCTTCATGAAGGACATTACAGCTCCTGGACCATTACGGTTTCCTTAATGTTCCCCTTGAGACATGGAAGCTTGCCCGGCTGGATGTAATGAGCGGTGCAGTGTGGACTGAGGAAACGGCCTGGACACCCTGTGTCAGCCATTTTGGATCTGAAGCTATGGGTGGACTTGACCTCTGCTGGGTGATGACGTGAGCTGTCCTCCTCCCTGCTTCCACCACCCGGGCCACAGCTCACCTCACCCTGAGCAGCTACCACCTGTGAAAACAGAGCCAAGAGCCAAGAGGTGCTGAAGAATTTAGCCATGCTATCACCTTAAAAGTCAAACACATCAATGACAAGCCTATCCGCCTCACCTGCTTTCATCCAGATCTCTTCCTCATGCAGTCTTTTTAGTGTGAAGAGCTGGGCAGTTTCAATTGTTGACAACAGTCAGTCTTTGCCTTCTAAGGATCAG
Organism: Brycinus macrolepidotus; assembly: GCA_037974445.1. Classification (NCBI taxonomy): domain Eukaryota; kingdom Metazoa; phylum Chordata; class Actinopteri; order Characiformes; family Alestidae; genus Brycinus; species Brycinus macrolepidotus. Next base: position 18,887,861 of record JBBPCZ010000012.1, on the reverse strand, counting down.
ATTTGATTTCTGCTCTTGACTGACATATTTAGATGTTCTTGATCCCAGACAGCTGATGTTTGGTTTCCTTGTCATAAGTGACCTTGCTAGCATGAACTTCAACTAGATGTTTTAAGACACAAGCGCTCAAGCTTTCAGTATGACCCTTACAGTTTGAGGCAACACGTGACATGATTTCCCTCATCTCCACCCAATTTGAGCTCCAGAGATGGAGTCGTCTGTTCAAACAAAGCTCAGATCAAGCCTTTCCTGAGTGGTGAGCGCTGTACCTCCTGGCTAATCTCATGTTTTTTTTGGCTGATTTCTGGGGCAGGGGAAGTGGCAGGCCTCACCTTCTGCTCCTTGCGATTCTCATGTCGAAAGTGACATGGACATGAAGAGCTGTGTTTGTGGTGTCTATGATAAAGCGTGGGATTTGAGCTTTCAGGGTGGAGACCTGGGTCTCTGTGCTACAGCTCCACCTGTGAGAATCGAGCTCTCTGCCTTTGTTTCTGCTGATGCTGCTGGGCTGCCAAAATGAGCCGTCTGTCTCTGTGACTGATGAGTGCATTTTTTTCTTTACACATGTTGCAGTTCACATACCAAATGCCATTTTTGTCTGTCGCAGCAATGAATGAGCTTGTTTGGTTAGACGCAGATGGCAGTTTGAGGCCTTGACTTAAACTATTATTGCAACTTTGAGGCTTTAATCTCAAGGTTTCTTGACAGTTTATGGAATAATGTGTTGACGTGTGTAATGCTTGGTTACACAATAGACAACAGCAGTCATATGACCTCCTGGCATTAAATCACATTCCAAGAGAGCAGTGCAGGTGCTGAAAGAGATGAACGAGATGCCTTTAGCTGAACCGACAGACTTGTCTTGGGCAGCTGTGGCACCAGGACTATGTAATAGGAATAGGGCCTCCTGCTGATGCCTCTTTAGCTTCAAGCAGGGCAGCCCAAAGGCTAGGGCTAGCCTGTGATTGTAGCCCCCTGCTGGGGCTGAATGAGGGTCCTGCCTCTCAACAATTACTCCCGGGACCTGCCCCTGTGGAACACAAGAGTTTACAGCTCCAATCCAATCGAATCCCCGGGCAATAGAGGCCTGGGAGAAAGAACGTCGGCAGGTAGTAATGGCCGCTTAAAACAGAAACAACATTCCACGGTGGGCAGCCTCACCCCTTCCTGCTGAGATCTCAGGGAGGCCCACCAGGCTCCTCTCATAAGAGACACATGATACTATCTAACGCCCCCCTACTGTCCAACTCCACATCACTCAGCACTCTAATGACACTGTTTTCTCTACTCCACTGACACATTTATGCTAAAAATTAGCACTGGGCTACATTATTAAAATGTATTTTTTAAATATATCATGGTATCAGATGGTATGTACTAGCATTCATGAGTCTTTAATTTATTAATTTACTTGTTAAATTAATAGCTGTTGTTATTTTATGCATTAATAAACAGTGTAAAAGGAAATCTATAAGCTAGACATTTTAATGTCCTTACATTTGTACTTAGTATTTACTGCATTTAAAAAGTATTTTTACTAAGAATTTCTTAAATGATAAATAATATGTTCTAATGATCTTTTTACAGTAATTTCATGATGAAGTTAGTACCACATTTTAAAAACGAAGTGTTCTGGATAGTAATTTTTATTAAAGCTTAATTTTCAAACTGATAAAGATTTCTTAGTTGTTAATTATCTGAACAAGGTTGACATGTCTTCATTTTTTTTTGCAGCTTGCTGCAGTTGTAGAGTAGAAGCATCATAATATAATCATATTATAGAAGTTTATGCAACAAAGTCCTTTGTTTAGTTGAAAACAGTGATTCCCTCCTTTTGAACTGTAGTTCAAACTGCATTAATAAGACTTATGTACCTGATATTGCTTCTCTAAGAAATGTATTTTTTTAATTGTTCTATAATTGTTATCATCTGAAACACCTAGCCCAGTACTGTGCTCTTTCATAAAAAAAAAGTCACTTAGCTTTATATTTTAAAAGGTTTGTTGTTTCTTTAAATTATTTTACTTCTACTCAAGTATGTTTCTGTTTTTTAACTCATCCCAACTTTAAGCCAGCTTTAGCATTTTATTTTTGGTTAAAATGTTTCAAAATGAGTGAAACAGGGCAAACCAAAAAGTTGCACTATAGTTGTGAGTTTTTGGAAAGCAACAGTTATATTTGAGTCATTTCATCGATGTAATAATACTTTTACTTGGGCGGGGGTTTGGGCCACTCTACCCACCCCTGATCACTGTGGTTAAAACTAAAAGTCAGTGTTGTTGTTACTCCGATATGGATGCTTATACTACAGCTGTATTGGATGTGTTAAGAACTTTTATCAAAGATGACACAAAGCTAAAATATAATATGTATACCATGGTTGCATCTTATAGGAAATACATTATTTACACAGATATGATAAGATGCCTCAGCTATAAGTATAGTATTCACATGTGATGGCTGGCACGCAGGCAAAGCAACGTGCCAGCGTCTCGCTGAAAACGTGAGTACACCTCAACGTGCCCGTCTTGGCAGCTAAAAGCTATGACTAAGCTCAGAACTAGCTGAACTGAAGCTTCAATCTAACCGCACCCAAACACAGCATGACTGGATTAATACATTCACAGCCACCCTCTTGAGACTGACACCAGAAAAGGAAAACTGGCTTCAGAAAAGGAGCCTGACTGGTGAGAGTCATAGACTGTTTCTTAGAAACCAGTAGTGCCACTCCTTACCTGTGCCCAATGTTCCACTATTTTTCTTTCTCATTGTAAACTCAACTGTTGTTGAAGGGTCATCTTAAATGGGTTATAGACGTTAAATGGGGATAACTGTACTGTTGTTGATACTTTGGCGAAGCTGAACTGGTTTCGTCAATCGTGCCAAAACAGGATTTGTGTCTTTGTTGCAAATACCATGTAGGCACTGACCGAATAGGTAAAGGGTGGCAGTTATTATTTATAACTCCACAAACTGGAGTTATTTTTAGGTCATAAAAGTTTAGACCCACCAATTGGTCCTGACCTTTTAAAGGGTTTACAATGATGGCGGACGCAGCTAAATGATGAAAACGTCTCACTTTGGGCATCTTTAAACCCTTAATGAGGGGCATGAAGTGGATATTTATCTAGTGGCACTTTAATCTACACTCCTCTTTCAACTGCATGAGTTCTGAATGCCATTTTCACCTTTGTTTTGATATATTAAGAACAAGTTTATAATCAAATTTGAATTGTTTTCTATTATTCTTAGTTTTACTTGTTCCTCAACTGGTTGCTTTCCTGATGTTTCACCAAGGCATTTTTTAACATTTTAGCCGTCCTGTCCATTTTGCATAGTCACAGTGTTTAGCAGGAAGAGGGAAGATTCTGAAATATGGAGATTTTAGCATGCAGTTTCCCTCAGATGGTCAGTTTAACTGAGTCTGAGTCTAAGATGAATGTAAATAGAAAAAAGCATCTGCCACTAGAGCCTAGTAACAAGCTACAAACACTTTTTACTGAAGAGCAGAACACGTTAACACTTATTTGGTAACATCAACATTTTTTGTTTTTTTGAATGACTATTAAATATCAATGGTTGTGCACTGGCGCACATACTTGCTCTGAAACTGTCATAGTGCATCAAAGAATGTGGTGAAAAAAGTAATATAAAGCATGGTGGAACCAGGAAAGCTAAGCTGGAGTAAGTTTCTTAATATATCACCTACAGGATGGTCCCATAGAAATTTCCTACATAGTACAGCCCAACCCTGCTCCTGGAGCCTGGGCCTCTTGTAAAGTACTTCTCCAACCTGAACACACCTGATCCAGCTAATCCAGCTCTTCAAGAGCATCTGAGCCAGGTGTGTTAGAGTAGGGTATGAATTAAACTCTGCAGGAGGGCACATCTCCAGGAGCAGGGTTGGGCACCTCGAGTACTTGATTCCAACCATTTCAGGTCCAGTTTTGATCGATGGAGCTTAATCAGACGGTGGGCAGTGTCTGTTTCAAAGAAATGCTGATTTCACGTAATGAGAACTGAACAAAGTGTTTTTTCTCATCGCTGAAGCATAAAAAGGTTGGAACATACTGCATAAGGAGCTGTGGCGTACAGCTCTGCAGCGTGGGCATAATTTATTGTTCCTTGCCAATCCTTTCATCATCTTTAATACCCCTGTTTCCCCTTTAATCTCCATTGTCAGGTGACTAATAGTCCAGGTAAAGGCATCCCACTGAGTTCTAACATCTACTCTGGGCCCTTCCTCAGGCTTAGGTGGGCTGTGCTTTGACTTGTGATTAGTCTCACTCATGCACACACACCCATCCTGCACCGCCGTCTCCACATCCTTCAGATCCTGTTTCAGACCGCTTCACCCCACTTGCAACATGCATGGCCTGATTAAATGATCGAATCAGCCTTCGGTCACTGAATCATCAGTCATGTGCAAATAGACAAACTCACTGCAAATAGCCCTGGATTTAGTCCTGCAATTCGTGCCCCTACCACGTCATCACATTTCCCTCAGAGAGTAATCGTGGTGAGCTGATAGTGGCCATCAAAGGGAAAAAATCTAATTGCTCCGCTCTGGCTGTTAAAACATTGTTGTTTTTGGCCACGGCCCTCATATTTGATCTTTTGGAACATTTGCCGTTATTTTGGTCCTCTGAAGTGTCGCATTTGGGCCTCACTCATGGAAACACTTCCATGCCAGGATTTTTTCTTTTCTGCACCACAAGCATTTCACAAGCAGGATGGCATTGTGTACACAGTGCATGCTTAGGAGTTTCAAAAAAATCATCCCAACAAGCCAAGTGGCGTGACACATGGTTATGCATTTGTTACACACAGCTGCACAGTGACATGAAGTATGCTCTAAATGGTTAAAGGCATAAAGACTGTTTTTCCACTTCAAGCCAAGTTAGCAGACAAGATCAGGTTGTTCTTGTAGCGCTTCCTGATTTAATGCTGCATTACCAGTGTGTTTATTTGTCACTTTAACACATAACTGCTTTAAAAACATACTTAAGTTGGAAGCTTAATTTACTAATCAGGAATTATTTTGATATGTTCCAGTAACAGATTGTTAACAAATTACGTCTCACATTACACAGCGCAAGTACATAGTCCTGTACAGGACACTTTAACAGCAATAGGTACTAAAAATAATTGCAGTCCCACCCAAAAGTCACTAAGGCAGCAAACTGAAAACCCTGTTTTATTTACTTTTTCCAAGTTAAAATGTGGGACTAATTTTTTACAAGGTATTATTCTTCAACTTAAGTTTTCAAATGAATGTCGTAACTGCATGGTCTGCAGCATAGACTTGAGTTGTTCTTAGGCCATGTAAGGTTGTTATAAAAGTTTGGACACACCAGTAAGTTCTGGCCTTTTGAGGGGTTAACAATGATGGTAAATACAGATATATGAAGAAAATGGCTCAGTTAGGGCACCTTTAAGTACTATGAATTCTATAATCTGTTACATCTTGATATTCTTATAGTAAAATAACAGAACAGTAACATGTTACATTTGTTAACTCGATAGTCTCCAGTGGATTATCTACAGATGATTAATTGTGAACAACTGGGGAAACTCAGTTCATAACCAATAGTATTAGGTATAGTTTTAACTTTAGGATTATAAGTAACTTTTGGGTTAAGGTTAAGAAGTGAGAGTTAGGTTTAGGTTGAAAATAATCTGTTATATGCAAATTAAAGTTGCATTTAATAGATAATTTGTTGAAAGTTAGTTAAAGACAAGGTGCACATCTGCAAAGCATCTGCAGCAGACCTTCAAAACATTCTGATTTTTAAATGACTAATGAACTGGGGAAGCTGGAGATTCCATAATAAATCTGTGCCACATTGTGAATGATGACAGTATATTATTCACCGTTTGATAAAATCTAAAAATGTTGTCTAGTATTTAGCTCATTTTGTTCCAATCTGCACTGTTTAAGTTAATGATGGATAAAATAACAACAGTTATTAATATGACACATAATTCCAAAATTCTGTTTAGAACAATAGTGTAATAATGAACTAGAAACAAGTGCACCAGAGACAGCAAGTGTAGAACAGATTATGACCATTGAAAACAGTCTATAAAGCAGTATTAGCACCTGTCTATTGCCCCTCATTGCCCCTCATTGTCCCTCATGGTCCTGGCTCCGGTGTGAAGATGCCCCCCTCTCTCAGGTGCTTGTGCTCCGTGCTGTGTCCTGGCAGGTCTGATGGCTGTGGGGGGTCAGGGCTGAGTGACGGGGGTCCTGCCGAGAGGGGCGGAGGCCTCTTCATGGGCCCAGCATGCAGCTCCACTCCCAGGCCCGCCTGGAGGCCCCTGGCCACTCCGCAGGAGGGGGCACCTCAGCCCTCTGCCCGCACCTACAGGCCTGAGAGACAGGTGAGTGCGGACCACGCCAAGAGCCAGGCCTCTAATTTAGCCTGCCCCTCATTCCTACCCTGCGCTAGCCCAGGGGGAGGGCCAGTAAAGTTCATATATCGCATTTTTAGACATGACAAACATTCCTCTTTTTCTTTATATATATAAAGAAAAAGAAATATATATATATATATATATTTATGCACACACATAAATATATCATCATCACTGATTATGATATAATAAACCGTGTATCTCCAAAAATGTTCAGGAGAACTAAAAAACTTTCTCAGCTTTCAATGTGTGTTAATGCAAAGAGATTATTTTAATTTTAAGTTATTTTGAACCAGTTGTATTGGTATGATTGTCATGAAATTTTGACAAAGTGTAAAAGGCAACCAGTATTTTACCTTGTGTTAAGTTGACAAAAAATGACAAAAAATAGGGATATGTGTATGTGTGTATACATGTGTATAACTCAGGCTCAACTGATATCTCTAAAATTGTTAAATGTATAAGTGATATTTAATTTAACTCAGTGACATTTTGTCTAGTTCATTTTGAATTCTTCTACTGGTTCACAAAAATGTAAAAATAAAAAAAAAAGAGATTTTATAAGACAGTGACAAATATATTACAATATATGTAGTATGTATAATGATAAGGGACCCTATAAATGAGGAGGCCCCCCTCTTATGAAACAGATTCCGTTTACTCTAAAATAAACCATATATGTGAGTTTTGCTCCATATGATGATGAGGATGAGGATGATGCTGCATAAAGCTTCGCACAGTTAGAGAAAATAAACTGGGACAGTAAATTTTGTTTTTATAGCACAAACATTGTTCAGATTAAGATGCCTCCCCACCTGGGGTAAAAGCCCCTCTCAGGAATCTAACGCTTTGTTAAAAGTATTTATGTAGTTTATATGTATATAAGTTATGTCTAGCATGTGCAGTTTTCAAAATTGGCTATGAAAGTTCAATGCACTAAAGCTGTTATATTGGGTTATAAAACTAAGGCTTTTATTGCTATTAATGATTTATGAGGAATCATTTGGTTTAATCAAACCAATTAGCTATTATGGTGATTTCAGGTCCATCAAGATACAGCTCTGGAAAAAAATAAGAGACCACTGCAAATATGTTCAGTTTATAGGTGCAAGTATTGAACTGAACAGCTTTGCCTTAGTTTTTAAGAGCTGCTGACAATATTTCTCCTAATTTCC
>JBBPCZ010000012.1:18848763-18872410 GCA_037974445.1 Brycinus macrolepidotus | reverse complement strand
TATATATATATATATATATATATATATATATATACATATATATATTATACCTGTAAAATCGACTTTATTTCAAATGTATTGTAAAACACAAGCAGTGTATTTAGAATCACTTCGTCGCATATCCTTATGGAATGTAGAAGTTAGAAGCATTCACCGTCTGGTTCCTATCACTCCCACTGTGAACACTGTAAGTGTGTGCCGAGCGGAGCGTTTCCCAACAAGCCATTAATACACACCCTTTATCATGTCTATAACTCACATTTTAAATGTTTTTCTTCATTTAGATTTTTTCTTCATATTAGACATAAATATCTCGCCACAAAACGGCAGCGCAGCCCCAACAGGTCCATACGCGCTAAGGGCTCAGAGTGGTTATTTAAAGATGTTCCTCGACAGTTGAGGTCATGGTCAGATAGTGTTCAAGGCCGTCTCCGTCTCTGCATTCACTGCTCGCTGGGTTGTGGAGCTGTCTGGAGAATGACTGATATTTCAGCTGAGAACTTGAACGGCACTGTTTCTGAAAAACGGGCGATTTTGAAGACACCTTCTGCCTTTGTAGTTTGATCAGTAGGTGACATGTCTCTTTGTTAGCAAAATAATCAAAATGCATCTATCTTATTAACCTGCCGTCACATAGCGTGTGTGTGTGTGTGTTGGTGGTGTAGAAGAAGGCGGGTTCTCTCACTGGGCCATCGCCCCATTAAAAAAAAACTACTCACCTACTGGCTTTTGGGAAACACGCTCCAGTTTAGTTCTTTTATTGCTGTCCAATGTCGCCCTCTGCTGGCAGAGTAAAGCAGAGCACGTTCTTTTCAATTTAGCTCAATTTCAGTCTATTCAGTCTATTCAGCAGTGTTTGTTCTCTAATGTCGCCCTCTGCCGGCAGCTCTAAAATCGCTTGGCTTAAAGAGAGATTCCATCGATCGTTGTAGATTCGGGCTTAAATGAATGGTTAAGATGTCAGTAAATTCGTTCAGAGTGGTTTGATATGAAATGCCCCATTCTAGTGAAATTCTAGCGAGTCCGAGTTGTTAATAGCAGTGGCATTTGGAACCAGACATCTGAGTAAAAGTAAAGTAAAGCGGCCCCTTACAGTCACGCGTGAACACGCCACAGCGCAGTGTGAACAGTGTGAAATTCTTTCTCTGCATTTAACCCATTCACCAAGTGAAGCAGGGAGCTGCCACCAACAGGGGTGCCCAGAAGCAGTGTGTGGGGATGATACCCTGCTCAAGGGTACCTCAGTGGTGCCACTGGCAGCCCTGGGATTCAAACCCACGACCTTCTGATCATAGGGGCAACTCCCTAACTTCTAGGCCACCAGCTATGCCTCTAAAAGCTCTTGAAATGGAATTAAAAGGTTATGAATATGCTGCCTGAGACACTGTTTTACAGTAATTTGAAAGATGATTGTGGCCTAAAGGGAATTTATTCAAATTCATTCACGGCGAAGAAGTACCAGGGTGCAAACATATACTTTATTATTTTATTGCATTATATTTTATTATATTACATAGCTTCACTGGTTGTTATGGAGAGTACAAATACATAAATAAATTCAGACAACTCAGTTGTTTAATTATGTAGAAGTATTTTTAAAAAATGTTGCAATTCAACTTTATTTTAGTAAGATTTGCTTTTCAGTTCAGTTCATTTTTCTTTTGTGTAATTCAGCCTGATACTGATATATAAGTGTAAACAAACGAAACACTTTATCACTTGTCACATTTTGTGACAACACATAGCGTAATCAGTGATAAAAAATGAAAGTGATGGAATAAACTCATTATTATTATAAATAGCTTGTATTTAGTATTATATTCCAAATTAATCCAAATTAATTAAAGTACAGTGGCAGTTGCAGCCCCAAACAGCTATTTCTACTCAGACTGACTGACTGGTCTGGGTGGAAGTAATTTCGCACCTTACAGCTACTAACAAAAGAAAAATATATATATTTTAGCTAAGGGAGTTTTTTTGTTTGTTTAAAAACAAAAGTGTAAAAGAGGCCTGGACACATTACTTACCAGTGCACTCTTTGAAAAAGGATAAATGCCTGCAAATTTTAAACCTTCAATTATATTATTTTTCTCATTTTTAGTCATAACAACATGTTTTTATGGATGGCTGCACTGAACATCTTTTTCAGTTTCATTCGGAAAGTTGGGTGCCAGTAAACTGGAACGGGACCGCAGCTCTTTTTGTGTTTTAACTTTAAGACTTTGTCTCCCCCTGTTGGTAGCAAGTCAAATTACAAGCAAAAACGAGACATTAAGGTAAGATAAACCTTTATTAGTCCCACAAGTGGGAAATTTGCAAATAATGTGGGGACATTTCACTTTTAATACAGTAGGCTTATTAATGAGGCTTATGTTCGTTAAGATGTTCACTGGCAGTTATTCAAACTATTTAATGGAATGGGATTATGCTCTATATCTCGTCAGACTGTGCTCAACAAAAGAATTAAACGACATTTATGTCAAATACATGGGATCTGTGCAATTAAAAATGAAACAAAGTAAATATATCAAATTAAGGTTTACCGAGTTGGTCGTTAGAGAGTACTGCTGGCTGGTGTATTTAGCTTTAGTGCAAAGTTAGGTGTTTTCATTTGTGAAAAGATGTAGTTATTACTTTTAGCCACAGGGTGGCAGTGTTTTACTGTCATAGACACTCACCCTGCTGATGCAACACCAAAGTCTGCCTTAACACTATGAATCACACACACACACACACGCACACAGATAATTGGTTTACTACGCAGCTTATTGCACCTAACTGTACGTGATGATTGAATGAGCTGCGCTAGTATGCAAGGAGGATTTGTTTTTTCTACTGGGAATCATGGAAACAGTAAAGGCATAGTCTACCATTTATTACTGGATCAAACTCTGATGTACATTTTTCAGCTGTTTCTCCTAGCTCCTATCACCTCACTGTATAATCAGATATCAGAAATCTTTCTGATTTTTTTCAGGTTGTCCCTGTTGTCAGGTGGACGAAGTGAAACCACAGTGTACTTTACCTTACTGCCACATGCTGGGGACATTCTCTTATGTATTAATGGGCACCTGAGTGGAAGCAGCAGCCAAGAGAACCAACAGTCCCCCCCCCCCCACACACACACACACACACACAAAAAACCCAAAACACATTTTCTAAGACAATGAAAGTTAACCAACTTAAAGTTTCCTCTTCTTTCTGTCAGCTTGAGACTCTGTAATAAGCTCTGAGTTAGTGCATAAACATTATTAAAGTTTCAATACACACCGTTCACTCTATAAAATCCATACATAGAAACTAACGTCCACTTATTGGAAACTTACATCTATCTGCATATGTTAGTATGCATTAATAAGACACACATATACAAATACTGTATAAAAAGATAAATATGCACTTCTCCCCAGGGAAAATGAACATGGCATACCTCTAACAGGATACATTTACATGGTTTGTACCTTGGGCGACAAAAGTTTAGCAGGGCAGTTCCTTTTTCCAGACTGTTTGTATTGATCCAGATGATCCAGGCTAACAAAACTGTGGATAACGTTTAGCAATTCAGAATGAAGGAGTATAACTCCTAATGGCAGGAACAATCCGAGGATGCTGAAAGTGCTTGGTTCAGTTAAAACCGTCTACAGAGGATAAGAGTCATTTTATAAGACACCCTGAACTTTGAGCGTCCTTCATTCTGCCACAGCCTCCAGTGAATCCAGTGTGGCTCCTAGGACAGAGCCAGCCTTCTTACTCCCTTTATTGATCTTTGGATAGATAGTTACTATGCTATATAAAGGACTGACCAAATGCTTCCTTCATTTAAACTGAAATGTTGAACTGTGACACAGTAAGACTAGGCATATTGTAGATATTGAAAAAGCTGATGTCCTATTTTTTTTCTTGCCTTATTTGTCTCTATGACCTTTGAGGTCCACTTACGAGGTGCACTCCTTATAACTTCAACATGAATGAGCTGAGCTAAACCGCAACAGGCAGATTAGCCAACTATATGTAAATGATTTTTGATGCAGGACCAATTCATGCAAAATGGGCTGTTACTTTTTCCAGTGATATAGACCCATTAGTCCAGTAATAGATCCTGATGTCATTTATGTCACCCTCCCTGACTCCTCTCTCCTGACATCTCTCTGACCTCCTTTCTGTTACATAACCCCTGTGTCCCAGCTGCCATTGGTCGGTGAGTCCATTTCATTATTTGCACCCTTATAGACAGGAGTGTGTAGCTGGCCAGGAAGTCATGAAAGTGGTCCTGTGTAGGTGTAAGTGTACACATGTGCTTCTACATGTGCTTATGTCTGTGCATGTTTAGTGCATCCTGTGCATCATTTCACTTGTGTCCTGTCTACCATGGAGGGATTCTGTGTGCTGAACGATATAGAATTCCTCAGCCTTGAATTTACTTCAGCCTTTAATTACGCGTCCAGTCTCACTCTTCAAAATGTAAAACACAGCTGAACAGTGGGAGCTCAGTCAACCCTCTAACAACATCCTCTCGGGTGTTTATTGAGTCTCTTTTGCTTAAACTCTGAAATCAAAATAACACTGATGTACAGTGGATCAAAAAATATTTGGACATTTCGACCATTTACCCATTGGTAGGCTTTAACTAAGTTCTTTAGGTTACCTCAAAAAACACTTCTAGCACGACATTAAACTAACGGTAGCCTCTGTGTGTGGAGAAGAATTCCAGGATTCCTTTGATAGATGCCAGGGGAACCACTTTTGTTGCCTAAAGAACCGTGTATGTAAATGAGATTTGCAAGTATAAAGAACCTTCGAATAATGTGACCAATTTTTTGTTGACCAATTTAAGGGTTCTTCCAAGAACCATTACATTATCTGGAGGATCTTCAAATGTTTAAAAGGTTCTTTGCACTTACACATCTCATTTACTTACACATCTCATCCATAGCATCATGCAAAGAACCCTTTCTGGCAACTGCTTTTGCACAGAGGATGAACCATCACGGTCTGGGGGTCTAACAGTGCTGTCGTTCTTTAATGGGATCATGAACTTAGAGGGGTACAAACATACTGGATGTAAACCTGCAGAAATCTGAAAAAAGTCAAATGGTATCAAGCTGACAAGCCAGCTGCCTTTTGAAAGGATACAATGTCAAAAACAGAATGATCTCAGAATGAGCAATTCTCTGACTGGCATCTTACTTCCGTGTAACAAACTTTATGCATTTATGTATGCATGTTGTGAATGTCTGATCACTCTTTAGGACCACTGCTGGGTGTAGTTATGGTCCAACTTACATTTTCAGCCCAACAAACGTAGCCAGATCATCAGTACTGACAGCACGTTTCATCTGAGGACTGACGGTTTTCTCAGTTTTTGTGGTTGACTGGCATGTAGCTGGGAGCATCCTGGTGGTCTACTGTGTGCTCTATCAGTGCTTCCAGTTGTAAATTTCCATTATTTGTAGGATACAAAGCTAGTTCCTTGGTAGACAAGGAGGGATTTTAGACACTTTCTCTCTTTCCCTCAGTGAACGTGGATTGTGAAAAATCCCCATCTCTGCACCTTCAGCTTCGGGAAAACAAAACCCTTCACTGAAGCACCTTCAGTGTAAAACCCGGCCCCGCGCCCACGCCATTCTAACTTTCTCATCGATGCTTCAGCCTTCAGGGCAAAGTGGCGGATCTTTTGTCCACCTGAGAGCACAGCAACAGCGGCGAGGAGATTTTTTTTTTATCGTCGTCTCGTCTCGCCCCTCCAGCCTCTGATAAGAGGAAAAACAGGTAACACACGCAGCCCTGGCTGCACGCCTTCATTCATTCTCCTCTCGGTGACCAGGCGAGCAGCTCATTGTCCATTCCGCTCCGGCAGGTCTGGCGGCTGCTACACCTCTATCCCCCATCCCTGTGTCATCATTATCACACACAGCCAGCTTCCATCGACTGGATTCGGCGAGTTTCACATTGCTCTGGCTGCCTGCGTATTTCTTTTTCACGTTTGTTTTCGGTAGCACGTGTTGTATTACTGAGCACAGGCTACACCGTCTCAGAAATCTCCCCTGCGTTCACAAACGTGGCTCACTTGTAGCTGAACCATTGCCAGCCATTGCTCCCGTTTTTTAATAATGGTCTGTGATTAAGTTCATACAAGACACAGGTAGTGTGTGTGTGTGTGTGTGAGGGTAGCTCAGCCAGCAGCGCTTGGTAACATTCAGAAGGCTCCAGAAAACACACCACTACACGCTTCACACGTGAAGACGAGCAGACCCTTCTTCACGTGAATGGGCCGGTCCAAACGCGAGGGAGGAGGGGACGCGGCAGCATGAGTCTGCTTCAAATATTCCGTCTCCACGCGGAAGGAGGGTCTGTCTTATAAAAAGGAGGTCCCAAATTGTCGCTCGACCAAATTGTTGCTACAAGGTGATGCAACTTTCCACACCGTGCAGTGAGAGCTGAGCGCCCCGCTCCCCACACAAAGGACCGAGCCGTGGAGGGAGAGCCGCTCCACACACAAAGAGTAAGCCCGGCGTGCCGCCGAGCACTCTGGAGGTAAATTGGTCATAATACAAAGTCAGTTTAAAAAGCATAATTTCGTGATTTATGCAGGTCGTTTACACGTCAGGTGGGAGGTTTAGGCTGAGCCGCGTTGTTTCTGTCCTACAGCGGAAGAACGCTGCTTCAGAATCCGACAACACGGATGTTTACATGACACGAGCCGGCTTTTTTGGTTTGGCCTCGCTGCGGATACGATAACCGAGCTAGAGTTTCAGGGTATTTACTGGGGCTTGGTTTATCACCAGAAAACATGATATTTGCCAACTTTTAACAGAGAACTGGGCGGTTTCATTTAGTGCTCCCACCAACCACGTGGCAGTGCTTTGCATTTCTGGAGTCGGAGGGTGGATGTGTGTAAATTTGTGTTAAGGGAGGGGGGGTGAACGCTTCACATCACTCAGTGAGGGCTTCTTCCTTTCCTCCCACATCTTCACAGCAGGGCCCGACTTTCTGAATCAGTGAAAAGAAGAAGGTGGGTTTTAGCCCACATAAGTCTGTCATTCTTATGATGAGAATTTCACGTTTCAGTACTTAAGCTGAAAAATAGCCATGCTCTAGTTTTACTTCTACTTCTGTAATATAGTGTTTATTGGTAGACTATGAGCTTCTAGAACCCATTAGGCTACACTCTGGAGGAAACACTGCTGTTTGTTAATTTGCCTTGTTAGTGGCTGTTATTATGTCCCAACAGAGGACATCAGTGTAGGCAGCCGCAACTGCCTTACAGTACATCCCTCAGGAGGAATTTCACCTTCTCAATGTGTGTGTCATAAGGGGTCTACTTTTCCCTATGGTTTGTGAAATAATAGTTTGTAGTTGGACATTTAGTGATCCTGTCCAGGAGAGAAATAATTGTTATTCCAGAGTTCTCTGTGCAGCCCTAGAGTCACTTAGAAAAATGAGGTTGCCATTACTTCATAAACTAAACATTTAGTTATGAGATTCCTGCCACGTCAGTGTTACCACACATCTTTGTGCACTCTGTTGCTGTTTTTATGAATGAGGTCCATTTTTTGTTTTGTAATGTCATATGTCATATGTTTTATATAACATATGTGACACTGTATAACGTAAACTCCATAACATACATATGATTATGTTAAATATGAGCTTATAACCTAAACTGTGACATGCTTGTTTGAATATTGCTAGTGATGCATTTCTATGTCATTGCTTTCCTGTTTCCTTTCCATCATGTGTAGTCATAACTAAAGCTAATGTGGACTTTAATAATTTTTGACTGACAAATTAGAATGAATTTGGGATTGCCATGAACTGATCATTATTTTTTTTCTTCCTGGGTCAAAGTGATGAAAGTTAATCATTTTGCCTTTACATTTCCTGTTTTGTTACATTTGAGATTTTATTTTTAGCTCAATGAAAGGGGATATTTGATGAATGACTTGTTGGAGGTGTTATGTAATAGTGGTCCAGTTTATCTCGTTCATCCAGAGGGACAATACACATTGGACAGTCTGATGTTGATCATATCAGTTGACACTGATATGTAATCATTTCAGCGCTACCATATATTTCGTTTTTCAATTTTTTTCCCCTTTCTTTCTTTCAGTATTGTGGTGCAGTTGGTCTAGAGTTTGGACAAATTTTAAAAAACAACTTTTTGGAACTATTTACATGGGTTTCTAAGATTCAGACATTTTTGTTTAGTGTTTTTTTGTTTAGTTTAGTTCTCTAATCACTCCTCTAAGACACCCAGACAGTCCAGATTTCTGCTCAGTCCTTATGTATTGTGAATTTGTATCGAGCAAAAAAAGTGGATCACCTAGAGGTCCCTGTGGACCAGTTTGAAAAACCAATGCGCTATAAAACCTATAAAAAAGCCTATACCTATAATAAAAACCTATAAAAAGCTTTAGGAATGAAGGTGTGGAAAGCTCCAAAATATTTTGACTTCCAGTTCTGAGTGGTATGTTTTTGTAGATTGATGGCCGAAACTCCCGTATGACCAAAGGCCAAAATGACAAACTGAGGGAAGGCTGTGGGTTTGAGTAAATGATGCCCAGACAGGTTGAGACAAGTGTGTATATGTTGAGTTTTATGTCAGCTGAGAAGGAGAGCTCAGGTAACTCCACGTATTACATAACTCAGTTGTCTACTGTAAGCACACAGAAGGGGTCCTCAGTGCGTAAATAACACATTGTTAACATGCTTTTGAACATGTTACCTCCACCAAAGGGATTCCAGGACACAGCATAATCTCGCCTCGTTATTGCAACCTGTGGACCCACGTGTCAGGCTGTTCTTCACAGAGCAAGCTCAATGGAGGTGATCAGCCACGCAGGAAGAGACCAGCCTGCCAGAGTGAAACCTTGCATCTTTGCTGTGCTTCCTCTCTTTACCACATTAGATGCTGCAAAACCTCACTACGTCAAAATCTGTCACTCTGGTATCAAGTGGAAATTTTCTGAAAGTACTGGAAGCTTCAGCAGACACGTGAGGGGAAACCAGTGGGCTGTCCTCATGCTTGGCAAGGGAATGATGCGATAGTTTGTTGGAGTATTTATTTCACCAGATTATTTTATCATCATCATTTGGACTGTCCTTACTTTATGCCACATCTTCAAAAGAGCACATTCTTCAGAATAAGATGGGCCATTTAATCATAAAGGTCTGTTGCAAAGGTTTGGTGTTTTCATGAAAATAATGCTGAGAAAGACGGCTGAAAAAATAACTAAGTTATAGTGAAACACTCCCAGATATCTTTTATAAACACCATGGTGACTAGGCAGAGAGCTATTGATCAGGGGAAAAAAATTATGTCTACATGGTTGCTCCTTGACTTTGTAAATGCCGGTAAGGCATACATGTCTGTGGCTCTTTTGTAGTGTTGAAGCTGCTGGGCATGGTCACCCTCATCAGACCGTAAACCCAAACAGTGAATTCCATCTCCAGACCGTCTGCCTGTCTTTTTGCATTACATTAGGAATCCATGGGATTAGGCTGTCTTATTTTTAATAAATATTTTCTTGGATGAGTGCAAACAGGGAATGTACATATTATTCTAGGGGATATCCTGTCATGTGTGAGCTCCTGATATTCCAGTAGGAAAACAGTGAAAAGACAAACTGACCATAATTAACTCTTTAAGCTTTCAAGCTGGAGTATGACTTCCCTGAAAAATCTGTTGAATCAAAATATGGAGCAAAATAAATTAGGTCACTGGTCACTCGGTTTTCTTATTTAAAGTATAAAGAATCCACTTAATAGCAGAAGGCAGGAGAAACCCATCTCTGCTGCAAAAGAAAACGTTTGATAATGTCATCTGGGTTGAGTGACATACAGCTCTCTGTAATCTGCATGTAAATAGAAGCAGAGAGTCATTTCTAGAAAAAGAAGAACCTGCACTCGGGCAGCTTATATAGGGAAGTAGTAGTGGTTCAAATAGAGAGCCTTAAGGGACACCATACTTTGGTCTTGTGTATACAGAAAACTTTATACTTGTGTTTATGATATGTTCATATTATTGCCTGATCATAGAAAGTCAGGTACAGTCTGAACTAGGAGAAAGTCATGATTTTCTAACCTGCTTGATCCATAGTGTCAAATGCTCTGATGAAATTGTGAAGCACAAGCAAAATGATGCAGCCATGGATGGAGAGCAATAACAGATCTTTCTCTGCATTCCATGACAATGTTTCTGTACTGTGATGAGACATGGGTTTCTGTATAACTCTTATGAAAGTATAAGAAATGTATAGAGTATAATTTGCTGAGCTAAAGCTTTCTCCAGTATCTTAAACATAAAGGAAAGATTGTTGATTTGCTTATAAATAGACAACTGGAATAAGGACAGGTTTCTTGATTAACGTTTATTTGGTATGTGACCAAGACTGAGAGACTTGTTGTTTGTTTATCGTAGTGATAGTAAACTCATGATAGTAAACTCTTTGAGACCCATTACATTCGCTTAGGAACAGAATCGGGTCCCTCAGGTCACAGATATTAGATAATTGAGTGGTTCTAAAGTATTCTGTATGGGCTTGTATCCAGTGGAGGATAGTCATTTTTTCTTAATGGTTTTAATGTTCTCTGGCAATTTAGTTCACTGCCATTCTTGCTCATCCATGCTAGTAATGTGCTTTAGTGTGAATTAGGTAATGGACTTGTTTGAAATGCTTTGGAGAGAACTTTGAAATGCTTTGTTGAAAAATTAAATTGTAAGTTTTAAAAGGACAAAGACCAGATATGGTCCATAACCACAGAGAGGATTTGTAATTGCTGTATAATAAAATAGCCCATTTATATTCCCTAAGAGCAATGTCCTCCTTTGGCAGGATAATGTACCCTGCCACAATGCAAAATTGTTGAGGAATGGTTTGAGGAACATGACAAGGTGACTTGGCCACCAAATTCCCCAAATCTCAGTCTAATCAAGCATCTATGGGATGTGCTGGACAAATTAGTCCGTTTCATGGAGGACCACCACACAACTTGCAGGACTTAAAGGATCTGCAGCTAAAATCTTGGTGCCAGATACGACAGCACACCTTCAGAGATCTTGTGGAGTCCATGCCTTGGTGGGTCAGAGCAGTATTGGCGACACGAGGGGGACATTAAGCAATGTTATTTATGCTGCGGTATGAATTACTGATAATCTTCAGCTCTGTAGCTAAAGGTCTGAATTCATGAGCATGCCATTTGCCATTATCTTATTTTTGAAATCTTTATATATTTATAGTTATTTGTTGAGTGAGTGCTGTGCTGAGTGTGCTTTCAGCAGGCAGGTTGTGGTGCAGAAAGTCTTATGTCAGTTATCTCCAGTTTGCATTATTTGTTGCTATATTTTGTTTTGTCATGTGTTTAGTTTCTCATAGACCTGGGCCATCATTTTTTATTAATGGACCTGGCTTGCAACGTACTTGCAAGTTCCTCACAATGTGAAGCTGTTAACATTCAAGTAGCTTTTCTAAGCGTCTCTAGAACTGGAGAACATGTATATAGTTATGAAAACAATTAAGGTTATGAAATGAGGAGCATTTGTTTCAAAAATAGGTTTTGCATGACCATTTGCAAAAATGCAGCGACTCAGTATGAATAGTGCTAGCAACAACAGTTCAGTAGGAGAAGAACAGGGAACATAGAGATACATACAGCAGCTAACACTAACATTGTTTTTGGGGGAAAAAAAATACACAGACAGGGATGTATTAACCATCAAGATATATATACAGCAGATAGTCAAGTGACGGGCCCAAAGCAGAGCAGAGCAGTAGGGTTCCAGAGAGGAATGGCGTATCCATGGTGCTAAATTGGTCTATTTTGAATACAGCCATAACCTGCTAAAGCTCCAGGAATGCTACTTGATAGGCCTTCTCTATTATGTCATCTCTGTTTGGTGCATCATTTCACGGTCGGTTATTTAGGTCAGCTGAATCCATTTCCTACTGGACATCAGAAAATGCACTGCTTCTTTCACTGAACTTCTCGGAGGTGCATACAACTCTGCTCTGGACCTGAGTTTTAAACCTAGTGCATCTCCTTGATGATTATCAGAAGCTGCTCTAAATCTGTTTTCCACTGGTGGATGATTTCAGTGACTGCTTTTATGTGTCAAAGGAGTGCCATGTTATCCAAGGTGGGAACTGTACTGTGTTTATTTGGTTTGTAGGGACTATGAATTTAATGGTTGATTTTTAAGGCTAAGGCGCTAATTCAACTAGTAGAATCTGCAGCTTATACCGGCTTCTGCTTTTAATTTTATTTAGTTGTGTTTTCTTTTAGTTAGTTTGTTTGTTTGGGGTTTCTTTGGCTAAGTCCAAGCCAAGCGGTACAGCAGCTAACGCTTACATTGTTTCTGAGGAATAAATTGCTCATTTATTTATTTTATTTTTACATGCCTACATCGTTTTGGATGTTAAGACATTTCATCCTCTGTTCAGGGACTGGCAGTTTTGGCTACTTGCCAAGTAGGGTGATGGGTCAACATATGTCTGTTCCTTCAATGCATTTCTCAGGAGTGGCGTTAAAAACAAACATCAGCTCAAATGAGTATGTAGATGTTTTTGAATTAATTGCTCAAATTTCAATAGGAGTTTGTGACTTTACCTACAAGTTGTAGTAGTTATAACATGTTAGTAAATGTTTACCGTATTAGTGGTGGCTAACAGCCTAGCTGTGTCAAGGGCTCTGATGCTGAGAACCTCATCTTGTCTGACAGGGTTCTTCCTTCAAATATATATAAAAAAAGAAAATACTTTTTTGTATGCTTGTCTGAGCAATAGAGGAATGTTCTGGGCACCCTGATAGATCTCATTCATTTAACTCCATTAATTTTTTAATGTAATACTTTGAATAGATTAAAGCCCATATGGAAGCCACAGATCTGTCTTAATCTTAATTAAGACTGGGTGATATAGAACACACTTTATTTCGAATGTGTAGAACAACTTGTGATATTCTGGCATGGTCCATCTGCTGAGATGGAAAAGTTCCCTGTAGTCATTTAATCATGCTTGTGGCATGACTTGTCCATTGCACTTTTTGGGTGGCACTGTGTTATCTCACTTAGGGTGGAGAAAAGGAGGTGCAGTACATTTGTATCATCGGGCTACAGAAGCTCAATACAAGAGCAATCATGTGTTAGCAGGCCAGAGTTAGTGCTCTTCATTGCCCATAGTGTTCTCTTTACAACAACACTCTCCTAAGGTCAGTGCAGGGCAACCAAACTCCCACAAAAGTAAATTTTATTCACTGTGTATGGAACCACTGAGATCTTTTTTGAGTAAAACTATTATACAGACACAAATACTGCCAGGCGAACACTGTACAAATGAAATGTTTTCATGCTGCATGGTGTATGCAGAGTACATCACACACGTGTCCTACGTCTCAGACGCTTAGGAGAAATGCCAGTGTCAAATTTGCTTCTGTGAAGTTATAGTCGTACCTATATTTAACTCTGACACAAGAATTTACATGTTGTCATCTGTCTGTTTGCTCAAGGGTATTTAGTGTTCATTAATTAAGGAACCTTTAGTGTTCCCACCTGTCTGGTGACTGTCATTGTCATCTAGTGGTGAAGCTGATAAATTTTTTAACATCCAGACGTTTTATTAAAGCAAAACCCTTGACAGAACCAGAAGTGTCACAGATTGTGTGCTTTTCTGAACCTGTTGTGGTTCGTTTCAGCAGATGTAGTGCAATGCAACAGGTTCCTTTAATCTAGAACTAGAAAATCCTTTGTAGTATTGAATAGACGAATAACCACTGAATACTGCAGTTCTTTTTTTTTGGCACACCTGCAGGCAAAGAGCATTTAGTCAGCAATTGTAGTTGTGTTGGGTATATTTCTTATGTGAAGAAAAAAAATGCCTCTTTGGCTCACGATTTTTTTTTTTTGTTGTTGTTCTTTTTCCCCGTCATCCTCTGAGTCACCCTGTCAGTAATCTCTTCTTAGCTAGTTCCCGGAGAAAGGGCAGTGGGTGCAGATACAAAGCAGCCTTGCTGAACCTGGACACCTCCCTTTTTTAGTTGCAGGGGGTTATGGGATTTCTGAGAGTGAGAGAGCTGTATTTTTCCACCATGACCCCCCCACCCCCCCATGACCAACGACCCGCTTGCCAAAGGGTTCAGGTTTTGGTGTGGTGCAACCTTCCTGTGTACACATTGGAGGGGCTTGTGGAGGGGTATTCTTACACTAGGTTCATCAGTGTTTCATAGTACCGCCTGGCTTAAAAAAAAAAAAAAGGTAATTGGCAGTCTGTGATGGTAAGACTTGGCTTTTAACCTAGTTGTTTTGTGGTTGGGACCCCAAACCCCCCCAAAAACACTTGCCAGTGCTGGGCTCCAAAGCTGCTGAAGGGCCAATGAGGTTCTCGGCTCACTTGTGTGATTTATGAATGGTGGCTATATTTGAACATGCTTTTTTTTTCCTTTTTGCACGAAATGCTTTCATTCCATGGCTTATTGAACTTTGCCCCCATCAGTTTTGCCTTGTGTGGCGCTGTCCAGGGGCTGATATATATTTATATCTATTTTCAGCCTCTTACTGCTGGCAGACATAGAAGCAAGTGACTGGTACCTTGACTTCCAGTTTAGCCTAAATCATCTTGTCAGAGTGGAGACTGTGTGTGTGTGGTATTCAGGAGTTCTACACCGTGTGTGGCATTGTATCATGTTAGAGGTTTTGGTTGCAGCCAGTCAGTCTGAGAGTCTGGAGACATTTAGATTGTACAATAATCTGTGCTGTCAGAGCGAGTGAGGTATATCCATGTGCTTGTGCTGCCACTAGAGCTGTGTTTTAAATGATCTAAGCCCAGTTATATTTTATTTTCTTTATTATTTCACATTACTAATTAGATATGGTTGAATATTTGGTGCTGGAGTATGACTACTGGCAAGAATAGATATTACAAATATATAGATAATTTGCAATCCAGGCAAACTGATGTACATTTCAGAGCAAGTGGAATGAAACTCAGTCACTTGCACTCTTAGAAATAAAGACTCCAAACGGGGTTTGTTTGGTTCCCTAAAAACACTTTCACTGAATGGTTTTAAAAAATGACCATTTTTGTAAATGAGGCGAGAGTAGTAAGAACCTTTTCTAAAGTTTTGAGAACCTCAACATAATGTAAAGGTTCCCAATAGAAGCCTTAGATTGTTGAAGAACATTTACATTATGTGAAGGTTCTTTTATTCTTCACACAAAAATGGTTCTTTAAGGAACTAAAATGGTTCCTCTATGGCATCACTTAGAGAACCCTATGTGGCACCTTTTTTTAAGAATGTCAGTCAATTGAACAAAAGAATTTATCATTAAAATTAATTGCTTGGGTGTTTCTAAGACGCCTGGTGGATGATTATATTTTCAAAGATTAGAACCAAGTAGTAAGCACAAAACCTTTCTTTGCCTTTGCATTACTCTGTTATGGGTTTTGGCTGATGAGTAGCGATAAGTGATAAGGGCCTCCGTGTGTTTCTAGTGTGATTAGGGATTCAGTGAATTGTGCCAGTCATGTGTTCAAGGACAAGAATTGTGAGCTAGATTGTGAGTAGTTGTCTGAAACACTTAAGTCTATCCACAGAGTAGCAGCGTGTGAGTGGTTTGTTTTCGTATAACGTGCTTATATGTGTCAGAAAAGTATGATAATTAGTTTGTCTGGATTGCTTTCACCTGTGTATTTAGTAGATGTTTTGTTGTCTAATAATATCAGCATTAGGGGAAAAAAGAAGAAAAAAAAAAAACTAGAGAAAAATTGTATATTCACCTCTCCTCCCCCCGTGTGTTCGCGCTTGTCATTATGAAATGATTGTTTTGTATAGAAAAGCACATGGTAAGGAGCTAAACATTACTTTTTTCCTGTGCCTCTGCCCCTCCCTCCCTTTCTGTCACATGTCCCTTTCACAGCATAGAAAAGTTCCTGGATTAGCGCAGAATTAGCACAAAGCAGAGACGCCACTTCAGCCCAGCACTGCAAAGTAGCCAGCAAGTGAACAAGAGGAGCGAGAGAGAGAGGGAGAGAGAGTGAGTGCGGAGGAGACACTGAGGTTTGAGACACACACCCCACGGCCCCAGCACGACGAGTCCCCGAGAGCAGAGAGCTGCCGCCGCCGGGACGGGCATCCTTCCGCAAGTGGAGAGATCGCTTCGCCAATATGGAGGAGAAACAATTTTCTGGCATTTTGGTGAGTCACCTTTATTCACGGTATCAGATTCTCTCTCTCCCTCTCTGTTTTTGCTGATCAAAAAGTCTAAGAGAGAAGAGAGAAACTTTTTTTGATGATGAGTTAATGTGGCAAGTTCTCTTTTATCACTGAGGTCTTGCACCCACGAGGTGAAGATTCTGTTTTGTTGCAAGTAGCCAACATTTGCCAACACTAACATTTCCCCATGTTGCCACCCAAACTGAGGCTGAGTCCAGACACTTTAAATCATGGCATACTTTCTAAGCATAGTACTGATTATGCAGTAGCATCGATGAAGTACAAAGAATCGACTTCTCTTTCTATTTTACTGCTCTACATAAAATAACTTTTCTGTTGTGCCCGGTTGGGTTAAGTTTTTTTTTTTTTTTTTTTTTTTTCTTGGCTTGAGCCCATAAAAACTTTCTTTCAAAAAGATGTTAAATTACTAGACAGTCACTGTTCAAGATTGAAGTCTTTTTAAAATCTGTGCTTTTATATTTCAAATGATTAATAAAGCAAGCATTATTTCCATCACAGCTAAGAAACCAAGGCGTATTATGTTTAAAGGGAAAATGCTACAATTTGTTCCGGCTAATGATCCTTACAAATTAACATTTGGACTGGTGCACCATAATTAAAAATAAGCTACTTTTGTATACACAACTTCTACGATGTGTGAAGGTGTTAGACTGAATAGATGTCTCAGTTTGTGGCAACTTGAGTGCAGCAATTTGTGGCAATGTTTGAGGATTCGCTCTGCTGAGAGTGTGCACATCTGGCCCTGTGCACTGATGTAGACAGGAGGTTGTGGGACGTGCTGTGAGTAGAGCGGACTAAGAGTAAACATCACTCAGATGTAACTGCCTGAGAAGTTTGACACCATGTAGTTGAATAGGATGTCCCACTTCTGTCACTTGCTTGGCCCAGATGGACTTAGTCTACACTTGGGTTTTAGGGAGGAAAATGCCGAAGACATTTTATGAACTTCATTAGACTACTGTAAATCTGTGTTGTGGCTTCGTTCTTTTTTTACCCATTGATTGATTTATGTATGTATGTGTGTATTTATTTAATTATGTATTTATTCTTATGTAATGTATGATTTGTTATTTAGTTCAGAATTCCTAAGCCATCTTCCAGGCTGGCGATTTGCTGGTACCGCACTTCTTAATTTTCGGTCCGTTGATTTTGTTGCATTTGCTCTGAGGAGCAGGTATAAAGTCAGACTGTTTGCCGTGAATGGGGGTGATGGCATTGTGAGTGGACAATGGTGTCCTTGGCATGCAGCCAGCACGCAACACGCCAGTGACTCCAAACATGGCTTTTGAAGTGCATTTTAAAAGCTTTTGCAGCTAGACAGAACTTGCCACATTGACACAAGTTGTACTGTCTTGCCCTGCTGCAAAATCTGAATGTTTTAGTGCTTTTCACTTGGGCATATTGTGTACTTTTTTAAAAGTGCTTTTTCCCAAATTGTAGTTAAGATGCAGTGATCTTTTAGAAAGTTTAGACAAAATTACATACCTGAAAGCATATCTTGGTCCTTCCGCTATCTTTACTGGTCTGATAGTGCTTGCTTTTTGCTTAGTGCAGTCATACTCCTGCAGCCACAGTGTTGCATTTCCCTTCTATTTGTCTCTGTCTGTCGTAATATAAAATGACGTTGATGAGAAGGATGTTACCAAGAACACATTAGACTCATTAGAGCTGCTGTCCTACAACATCCGACCTGTACTCTGAATAGTAGTCCTCCTCGAAATCAAGATATAAGGCCTTGAATATGGACTCCTCTATAACTGGGGAATCCAATAAACAAGTTGTAAAATCACAAACATTTCTGAAAAGTAAATACGTCCAGGATCCTCCTACTCGCTCTCCGTCCCCTTGTTTGATTAGCTACAGAGATTGTGAATGGATGGACACTGTTTTGTCATACACCTTAATATTAGTCTGTATGTCTCCAAAATGTTTTCTGTGGTAGTACTGACCTTGCACTTTAGTTTCAGTCTGAGACTGTATGCTGGAACAGTGGAATTTTTGTGAAGTTTCCTAGTTTCCGTTAGTGGGTGAGTTGGCTAGAATAGTCATTATTAATTCTTTCGTTTTCCATTTTGCATGGTGATGAGGTGCAAATGTGATCAGCTTTTTTTTTTCTTTCTGTGTTCACTGTCACACCATTGAGGCCTGGGTCCCACGGCAAAGTTGTGAAAGACGGGGCTTATCTGTTAAGCTGGGGCCCATTTACAGCTTGCTCTTATAACTTGCTCCTGACTTTGAGTCCATATGGGCTTTTGGCATACCACATTTTATTAGCCATTCATGTTTTTCAAGCTCACCATGTTGTGCCTCTGGGTGTGGAAAGGCTATGGCTTGGTCTTCAGACAGAAACCAAAGAGAGTTTGTTGTTGGTGGATTTGTTTGTCTAGTACTTTTGCAGCCATGTCCTCACTGGATTAGCATTGGCCATTTTGAATGCATTATAATTTTGCTTACTTTACAGTATCTGACCAACGGACTTGTCTCTAAATCTGCTGGAGCAGGTGGGTGTTTGTACTGTCATGCAGCACAATAGCACGCCAACCTTGTGCCAATGCTTTGAATAGGCCTTGCCTCCTCCCTATCTGGGATAGGAGCTATTCAGCTTCAAGAAGCTCTTGATGTGTTGACAATGAAACATCAGCTCCGCTTAGCACATTGTTTCCCCCCGACTGCCTGTCCTCCATGCATGGCCATTTTTTTTTTCGCTCCCCCGCCAACACTCCATTACAGCAGGGAGTGAAGAATGTGGCTGAGGCCACGGCTGAAAGTGTATTGTTGCTGTCATAAGAAAATTTAACAGTTTCTGAAACAACAGCTTTTCAGGTGAAAGAAAAATGGTTCTCAGCTTCATACCTCAGTATTCCTTTTAATATTACTAATTTAGAATACTTTTGGCTTGTCAATTTCTGTTGGCTCATTTATTATGAAATAAATGTGCAAATGTAGAGAAACAGCTAGTGTTTTTCTAATGGTGTAAACAAGATAAACCGAAAAAATTGGAGTTCTGAACTTTTTTCTGATAGTGATGATGTTTCACTGCTCAGTTATGAACTTAAATTACACTCAAAGCTTTTCAGCTGAGGCAGTTCCACTCTAAGGGTTTTTTTCAGAGCAACTGTAAATTGTACTGACCCCAAGCTCGCCTCCTTCTCCTTCCCTCCTCTTGAGCTTTCGCTGCTGCCCAGCCTGTCCCATGGGGTTCTGAGGTACACTGCTTCCTGTGAAGTGGAAGTTAAATGGACACAAATATTAGATTCCTTTGACTGGGTTTTTATAAATACGTATAGATTTGGGTCCCCCAGGACACATTTCCTTTTTGCCATTAGACAGCTTGCAGTTTCAGAGCTTGTACACTAAACATCTGTTTTGAAACAATATATCATCACAAAGGATGCACATTTTCAAATTCTTCATTTCTGTTCAATCCAAAACAAAATTAATCAAGTGCAGCTGCTTTAATTTTTTTCATTACTGTAGTAGTTAGACTTTCTAACACAGATGTCCCAGCAGCATTTTGAGGTGTCTAACCTCTCCTCTTGAAGCTGTGCCTCCGCTAGCGGAACTTCTGGGCTTACGTAAGGAACATATTGAGCTGTCAGTCGCCCCCTAGAATTTGCTAGAGTGTTCACATCTTTGTGAGCTGTGCATCGCCTGTGCCTTCAGGGGCATGGGAACAGATGTGATGGAGCAAAGGGGAAATCAAACACAATTTCTGTTTCAGTTTGAGCCCTTTGCAGTACAGTGCGTCTAGCCGGGGTCAGGCCAAGGAGCGCGCAGCCACTGTGGCGAAGGTACAATAGAAGGACAAGGGGCACCAAATGCTAAACACGTCCACTGCTGAGCTTCCTTAAAAAAAAAAAAAAGCTCCCCAGCACCAAAAGGCCCCATTGAGGCTCAGCCTTTGGATTTCGTTTGAAGAAACCACTCAAGCTGAAAATTTCGTTTTTTTCTGTTTTTCTTCCTCTCTCCTTTTATATCTGGAGGTGCCTGCATTTCTGCTGAAGCTGAACAAAAATACCAACAATGACACCAAAAAAAGGGGGGGGGGGGATTTGTCCTCCTCTCTGGCTGAAATTATGGGCTGCTGTTTTCCATCGTGTTCCACCCACCAGGCTTCATAAATCTTTCCGTCCCTCTTTTGATTATTATTATTTTTAACAGTTGAATTGAAGTCCTTCAAAGGCCTTTCACCCCATATTTAGGTAATTTGTTGCGCTTGAGTCCAACCTGCTCCCCCTTTTCTAGGTTGAATAGCAGATACAGGCATGTGACAAAGGGGGGTCTGCAATTCTCAGGGCGCTTTCCCAACAGTTAGCCCCCTTTCAGTATTATTTATCACTTTAGAGCTTTTGTGTTTTCTGAAATTGTCAGTGAAATACTTGTTTAAATACTTTTTAAAATCCATAGACATATGTCTAAAAGTAGTGCTTTTGGTGTCATCCTTTTTTCTTTCTTGCCCTTGTCGACTTTACCTTTCACCCATATATTAAAACATCCTGAGCTACCCTAGACTGGGTCTTTTTGCATTACGAGGACCAGCCTTGACCCTTTGTAAACTCTGCTGCCCCTAGTTCAGGGTCTCTGGCCTGGTCTCTGCTTGTTTTTTATTTATCCAAACGTGTGTCACTCAAACATCTGGTATATATATTACCATGTGTTTTCTTAACTGTCATGTCATTGGGAAATGTTTAGATGAGTTTTTATAGGATTTTTTTTTTAATTCAAAATGCATCCCCCCCCCCCCCACACACACACACACACACACATTCGACAGCTTAACAGTTGACCGCACTTGACTGTTGCCTTTATAATTTGCTCTCTGTTGAATCCACGTGAGTCAAGTCAGAGTCACATGTACCTCGCTTTCGTCCTCAGTGATGGTCCCATATGTTTGTCAATGTGTATGTGTATGTTGTGTGCTTTTCCGGCCCGATTTGTGCCCAAACCACTCCACTGAGCCCCATTCTCCCCAGAGGCAATCTGAGCTACACGCTATTTATAAAGAATTAGCAGCTGGGGCCCTTCCAGCCAAATTACGAAGGGGAGGGGAAATTATCGTGGAAACTTCAGCTTAATCCAAGCGTTTGAAATTTGCTCTCCTGTGTCCCTGAAAGCTGCTGGGCCAGGCAGACGTCATACACTCGCGCTGTTCAAAACGCACACACACAACCTAGGAAGGAAGTTTTTCAATCATAGACCCATAAATTTGTTCCTCTGTTCCACCCCACACGATGTGATGTACTGAGCCAGAGCAGGACTCTTACTGACCTGCCCGAACTGCCTGGCCCTCAGTGTGCTTAGGTTAAGACTCTGGCAAACTAGTAGGATTAGAATTCTCTTCAGACACTCTATTGCCTTCTGCTATCCAAAAACAACTTGGATCATTTTGCCTCTTCTTCCAAAGTTAACAACCTGACAGAACAAGTAAAGGAGACTAGTCTTGAACACCATCCCGAGCACCTTGCTGAGCCATAATTCAGTGTGACTGGAAATTAAGCTGATTTGTTGAAACAGACACATATATGAATTCAAAGGGATGGAATGGGATCATCATAAGATAGAAGCTTCTTTGGTTAATGGAGTGCAGTTTCTGAGAGAAAAAAAGTCCGTCTCTCTGTTACTGATAATATTTTCTGGTGAATATAGCTTTTATGTTCTATTTAGTTTGTTTATATAGAGTTTGTAAAAACATGTACATCAGCTTTTTGAATTCTGGTCCCTTGAACCGCACCTTGGAATATCACATATGTAAGTTTAAAACATTCAACTTCCTCTTGAGGAAACCAAGGTTCCCTTTTGAGTGTCTGGCAAAACGATTGTTTCACAACACTGTAATTTACATCCACCAGTAGATAAACGTAAAGTAACTTTCCACCAGCTGATGGGACTCCCTTGCGCTTTTTTAAAGAACATCTCACTCTGTAGATCCTCTTAACTGTTCTCTTCTTGTTTCATGGAAAAAGAACCAAGAGTTATGCAGGAAATATCCCAATCCTTTCTGAGCCTAATTGTGAAATGCGGTGGTGAATCTGTTGTGGGTTTGTTTTCCTTATAAAACTGCAACAAATTGTAGTGCTGTATAACTGAGATAAACATCCAGAACAGGATCCCTAAAATGTTCTAAACATACTATGTGTAATAGTGATGTTGATGTTATTCATTGGCTTAATAGAAAGTAGTTGCTGTGTATTGTCCTTCTAAACTAGGTAAGGGCAACTAAATGAGACTAAATCATTTTAAACTCAATCGTTGATCTCATGGTAAGGCACTGTAAACATACAGTGATGAGTTCAGTTTTGAAATTTGTTTTTGAAATATTCTTAGATCATTTCCCTTGATATATTGTTCTAGGGCTTTGCTAAATAAGCAGCACAAGTAAACAGAAGGGTTTGCATTGCACGTTTACAGTGCATCAAACAGTAGATTACAGTCTTGTGCATACGCTAGGATGGCTCTTGAAGCTGAAGTAGATCTAATGGAAAGCAAGAGTATTAGGTGTTCAGTTTGGACATTAGCAGGCTGTTGGTTGCCAGTGTGCTGTGTTGCCCAGTCTTTCTGTTGAGTTGTCATGTGCAGGGGTTGAAAATCGTGCGAGTTGACTGCTTCATGTTGCAACCCCCTGCTTTGTGTGTTTGTTTAAGAGTGTTTTTGTGTGCGTCGGACATGCCATTCGAGATTGTAAATGGGGCAAGGGAGCACGGCGGAAAGAGGTGGCGCATCAAAGCACGGCACTAAGTTTGAAAAAGTGACATTTTTAGTCAGCAGTAGTATTTTAGTCCTCACTGAGGCTCTCTTGTCTGGCTTGTCAATAGCATCAACGTGCCTCGAATAGGAAATACCTGGTTAAGCAGAGTTGCTTGAAACAGCACTTCCTCCCAGGCAAATTTAATGGTTGCTTTTCCCTTTCTCTGGTTTTCAGATCCGGCTCTAACGAATTCTGAATTCAGTCTCATGTGACCCTAATCTTTTGTGTTCTGTCTTTCATGTTCCCTCATCCTGGACACATATCATATTCTTTGTGTGTTTTAAGAAGCTGTCATGGCTAGTGTCTTTTTTTTTTCAGATTAATGGATAATTTATGCAGTTATGTCTTTGCAGTCATCAGTTCCTACAAAATCAAGCAAAGTACCTCAGGGATTCTGAGAAAATTAACGTGGTACTTCTTATTTGTTTTCTTGACTGAGCTCAAACTAAAGTCTAAACTAAGCCTTACACCATCAAAAAGTCTTATTACTGTTAAGGGATCCATGCTCTCAAATGACCACTTGAGGACCTTCTTCCTCTTCAGCTATAGACTCACCAGCTGTCTCAGAGGGCTTATCCAGTGCCCTGTGCAATATGTTTATACTAGGGGTGGGACTCGATTAAAAAAATTAATCTAATTAATTAGAGGCTTTGTAATTAATTAATCGCGATTAAT
>JBBPCZ010000012.1:18819325-18841290 GCA_037974445.1 Brycinus macrolepidotus | reverse complement strand
TGTGTGTGTGTGTGTGTGTGTGTGTGTGTGTGTGTGTGTGTGTGTGTGTGTGTGTGTGTGTGTGTGTGTGTTTAGACTTCTCTGGTGGTTTGAGAATTGGCTTCTTTGATGGAAAATTATCAAAAGGGCTTAGAACACAGCAGGGATGTCTGCAGAAATTTGTCCTGCTGAGCAAACATGAGTGACAATCTTGCTTTGTGTGTGTGTGTGTGTGTGTGTGTGTGTGTGTGTGTGTGTGTGTTTGGGGGTGTGGGAGGGATTGCTGTCTCAGGTTTTACAACCTGAAGTAAAGAAGCCTTTACTTTGCTGGCCCTTTTCCCTGCTCTTCTCCGCAGCCGAACACTTTCAGCAGGGCAGCTGTGCCTCCTCCAGACCCTCAACCTCTGTCTTTTGCTCCCTCGTGCTCTTTCTCTTTCTCATTCTCTCACACTCTCTCACACACACACCCACACTCAGTGATGGAGCCATCAGCACCACTGAGCACAGGTGTCCAGCCTTCTGCCAAGTTTACACGCACCCTCGCAGCTTTACAGAAACTCCAGGAGAACAAAACAGCCCCAGACCTGCTGCTCTTCCGCTGAAGGAGGGGTGTTGTTGAACATTGTTGATGATGTTTCTGTTAGTCTCTCACAGAGATTTTTGGGGTGTTTTTGCAATGGATGAATGAACAAAATTGTTTGTTTTTGAAAATAAATGTTTGGCTCAGCCAAAAGGGTCACTGAGAAGATGGAAACATGAACTGTGTGTGCATGTGTGTGTGTGTGTGTGTGTGTGTGTGTGTGTGTGTGTGTTTTGCCGACCGTTTGCATGTGTCTGTGCCATTCTGCTGGGAGCTACGGCCCAGGGAGCTCAGACTCAGATGGTGCTCGTTGTTTGTGCGTGTGTAGCCACACATGGAAGGCCATGTGCAAGGGGCATTGTGGGCCGCCCCATCTTCCACAAAAAAGGGGAATTTTTTTTACCTCAAAAGATGTTACATTAGGGCTACATGATATTTACAAAACACTAGTATTGTATATTAAATTTGTTATGTTCCTTGCAGTTAGTTATTTTCACCAAAATAATTACACACAGGATTACATGCATACTTTGATTCATCGAAACCACAGCCCTGGTTTGCATGGCCTCCATGGTTTCAGCGGAGACTTAATCCAACTAGTTTAATCTGATGTCCAGACTTTAGCCAGTTTGCTTTGTTTACTGCTTAAAGTTTGGATGGGACCCCATAAAAGCTGCTGCAAGTTCCGCTCCCGCTGGTCAGCTCAGTAAACACTCCCTGGGCCAGTCCTGGGAGCACTCTGGAGGTCAGACCAAGGACCATCTGATGGGAACAGATGGAAGAAAGTGAACTTCTAATCAAGCCGACACTGCCAAATGGTAGTTTTGCAGGCAGCGGTGGTTTGGGTTCACATCAAGCGTGCTCCAAAAAGCTCACACGTGATTCAGGAGCTTTTTTGGGTAGTGTTGCGTAGGCCTGTTTTTGCCACTTTTGGCATTGCTGTTAGTTTTGAACTTTTTGACACGCTAGTTGTTCAGAATTTGAAGTTTATTTGAAATTACTTAACAATTTAATGTAGTTTAAAGCAAGTGTGTGAAGATTTGGCTGTACACCAAGCATGAGTTGACTAATGACTACATTTGGGGTAGGAGGAAAATAGTTTGTCAGATGAGAATGGGTTGACCCTGTGGATGAGTCACTAACCCTGTTTTTGTGTGTCTGTGTTTGTGATCCAGAATGGAGCAGTTCCAGGGGAGCAAGTGAAGAAGGATGAGAACTCCCGGAGAGGAAACTGGGGGAACCAGATTGAGTTTGTCCTGACCAGTGTGGGCTATGCAGTGGGACTGGGCAATGTCTGGAGGTTTCCCTACCTCTGCTACAGGAATGGAGGAGGTCATTAAACACTATGCTGTCTTTTTTAATTTGTAAAACAAAATCAATGCAGATTTGTCATGCACATTGTTCCTGTCATAACACACATTGTCTGTGTATCGGAGAAGGAAAATAAACACAAAACATAAAATGTCAAACAGTACATTTTATACATTAAAATGTTTATTACAAGTAATTTTGGGCCATTTCATCATGAAATTTCACTTAAGGTTAATGGCAACTGTTGGTTTTAATTTGTGTAAACAAAGCAATGGATGTTTTGATTTGTGATAAATTGCTCAGTGATAAATTACTGTGTTTCTTTCCCGTAAGATGATCTTTTTCAAGGCTAATTAAGAAGCCGTTGTGAATTTCAGTGGAAGGCAACATTTACTTTGTGCAGTATAGCAATTTTCGATGTGTTTTATATTGGAGGAATGATGTGTCTCATAGTTTGCATACCGTTGTTGTGAATATTTATGGCAGCCCTTTTTGCCATAAAAGGGCAGTCCCTTGGCCAGCTCTCTTAAAATAGAGCAGCCTGTTGCTGCCAGGCCTCTGCGTCCAGCAGTAACAATGACCGTGCCTTTATCAGCTCCAGCGGCCTACCTCCATGCCCCAGTTCCCCATGAACTCATGCTCTCAGTGGGACCGATGCTAATCAGCGGCCATGCCCTGAATTAGACCAAATTCAAACAAGACAGGGCTTTACTGAGCTCTGTATACTTCAGTCCATCTTCTGTATTTAAAGGGGCAATAAAAGTTCAATTCATTTGTTGAAGAGGTTGGTCAAGACTGAAGTTTGTAAATGGGTGAGAATAGGTGGTGGGTGATAGAAATGTACCCAAGAACAAGACAGTTTTTACTGAATTACCTATTATCCTTGAAATATAACTATACTTTAACTTCTATGATTCTTGATGAGACAAACCATTTGTAGCAGATTTTGTTTGTGCTTTTCAGATTTTTTTTTTTTGCGCGTTTGTCATGAAATATTCAACTAATGTAAAAGGGAAAAGTTTAGAATGGTGTCATAAAATTGATTTAGAATGTTTTCTTATGACAGCAGCAGTGTAACTGAATAATTGTAACTGAATATGATATTCTTAAAACAATCTAAATGTAGTGTTCAGTACTGAATATTGTGCATCTCTCTGTCAGGTGCCTTCATGTTCCCGTACTTCATAATGCTGGTATTCTGTGGCATCCCGCTATTCTTTTTGGAGCTATCTTTTGGACAGTTCACCTCACTGGGCTGCCTGGGTGTCTGGAAGGTCAGCCCCATGTTCAAAGGTTAGTGACCGTTTAGGTACCACTGTGCTTGGATGACCAAATTAAGTGAAATCTGATCTTTTTCTTCGCGACTGCCCTAATTCACAATTGGTAGGTAGATGGATGGGTGGA
Organism: Brycinus macrolepidotus; assembly: GCA_037974445.1. Classification (NCBI taxonomy): domain Eukaryota; kingdom Metazoa; phylum Chordata; class Actinopteri; order Characiformes; family Alestidae; genus Brycinus; species Brycinus macrolepidotus. The sequence continues at coordinate 18,838,016 of JBBPCZ010000012.1, read as the reverse complement.
CATACATACATATGCACATACATACACATCATTTTGTGTTTCACATATCCTATACTCATTCTTAATTTTATCAGTTCCATTTACCAAATAGGTGCACTATATAGTTTACAATTACAGACTGTAGTCTACTGTTTCTCTGCATCATTTGTTGGCCCCCTTTATCCTGTTCATCATCGGTCAAGACCTTGATAGGAGCATCACTCAGCGGTGATCCTCCTATGAACCTCATGAGCAACCTCATGAGATTTACATCAGTGACCATGGGACCAAGAGACCTGACAGCTTGTTATGTACATGTACTGTATGGATTGTTCTAGACGACATAATGGGCAGTATAGCAGCAAATGTCAGTACAAAGAAAATTTCCAGTTACAGTTAATTACAGTGTCTATTATAAGTGGTAAGTGATAAGTGGTAAATCAGTCCAAAGACATATTAACGTAATTTGACCCACCCTTTCACTCTTCCTCTTAGGTGTGGGTTATGGAATGATGGTGGTTTCAACCTACATTGGGATCTATTACAATGTGGTCATATGCATTGCCTTTTACTACTTTTTCACGTCCATGACCAACCTCCTGCCTTGGACCTACTGCAACAACCCCTGGAACACCCCTGACTGTAGCGGGGTGGTGGGCACTCAGAGGGCCAATGCAACCTTTGCCAACATCTCATCCGTAGTGTCTGGGGTCACTGAGATTGTCAACCGCACCAAAAGGACAAGCCCCAGCGAGGAATACTGGAGGTTAGTGTAGCATGGTGTATAGATTTTTTTTTTTTCTATTTGTCACACTTATTCACATTTGCCACCTATTACTTTGCTTTGTGTATAATGTTAGCACTGATGCAGACCTGGACCACCCTTTATGTACCTGGCATAAATTATGTACCCTTCTTATTTTTTTAATTAATTTATTTAAATTAATACTGACATGTATCATTAATTGTTTGATGCCTGCGTTAGGGTTAAGGTTAGCGTTTATTTAATTAGCTCACTAATCTAATCATTCTGCCATAAGCCATATCGCGTACTATATTTCTGGTAGTGTATTATAAACTGTCTGAATGACCATGTGTATCGTATGAAGACAAGAGTACTGACAAAAAAAAATCTGTGATTATTTTTGACTTAATCAACATTGTCACTGTGACGTATCGATGTAGTCCTGCTGTTCATTATTAATTTGTTTAGCTAATATATTTTTTGTTGCTTTATGTGCTGAAGAGTAATATCAGACTTAAAACCTGCTTGCTTGCTAATGAGCGTACCAGGACATTCTGTTTGGTCATCTACAACATTATTTTTGAAATGCAGACTACAGGAACTAATTGAGCTGTTGTGTAATTCAGGTGACAGAGATGTTTGTGTAGGGACCAGTCTGGGAAGTCTTAATGAAATACGGCTTGCAGGAAAGACTTAACCTCCAACATAAAGTACATTTACTTAAGCATTGACAATGTTCATAGCAATAAAAAATGCACTATATTTAAATTCTACCGAATGGAATACCATAAATATGCAAAACCGCTTTGGGTCTTTTTCATTAGTGTTTTAAATTATCGTTTCTGGAACCAGACATTTTCCTTTATACTATGGGTTTCTGTATGAAATTAAACTCGACAGATGTGCTTGTGGAGATATTTTTATTCCTTTATTTTATTAGGCCTGCCTTGAGCTGAGAGAGTTCAGCTTGATGCTGACATTTTCTGGAGACAATGGGACGTAGTGTTATTGTTTGTTTGTGTGTGTGTGTGTGTGTGTGTGTGTGTGTGCATATGGTCTTCCTGAATGGAGAGTTTCTCTGCCAGCTCTTGGAGAATGGAAGGCTTTGACAGTGAGGCGTGTGTGTGCCTGTTAAATGACTTTATAAATGGTTTGTGCCTAGCTCTTCGGGTTGTGTTTGTCACTGTACCATGAAAAGCCTTTCTGTCGCTGCATTCCGTCAGTCAAGCAATTCATTGTGAAGCGAGAAGTTGTTTTGATTGGGTTGTGGCCCCAACATATTGTTGTTGTTTTTTTTTAATACGAGGGCTGCCTAAACACACCGTTCAGTGCAATAAACCTCTGTGACAGTGTCTTTCGCATTCATGCAGAGTTGTTCTCCATGTGCAGTGAGAATAGGACCCGTTCACAGCCTCTTAACTCTGTAGTTATTACACTGCTATAACTATACTATGTATATACTAGAATATTTCCAGATTTTTAACTTAAAATTTACTTATTGTTTATAATGTTTGCATAGTCAAAAAGGAGCGGTTCAGGATACATTTCACTGTATGTTGTACTTGTATGACTATGCATGTGACAAATAAAGAATCTTGAATCTTGAATCTTGAATGTAAATGTATAAAATGTAATTAGTTAGATAATCAGTTACATAATTAATTACATTAACTTCAGACTTACAGTGCATTCGAATCTTGACTTTTTACATGATCCAAACACAAAGTATTTTTTTCTTTCTGTAAAACTGTACAACCCATAATGTTTCTTCAAATTCAGGCCAATTGTAAAAATTTCTCTCATTCTTACACAGTTTGAAAGTTTGGAATTTGCACTTTTAATGGATTTTTTTTTCAACGAGCTAAAAGAGTGAGAGCGCAATCAAGCAGGGGTGTTTCAAAAAGCAAAAGGAAAAGCATAAATGTCATTGCGGATCTAGGATTGTTAAATATGTCTTCGCAGTCATGTAATAAAACTGTGTAACTCCACCTAGACCCATAGACATAGTTCAACATTATTTCAATTCTTCTTGAAATGCTGTATATTAAAGATAAAAATGTTTTTTTCCTACCTTAATAAATTGCCTTGTATGAGTGACAGTATTTTTTTTTTTTTTTGCTACAGCAAGGATATGCTGTTTTCTGAACTAATTTGTCCCAACATTTGTCTTGCTCTCTAAGAAACTACGTGCTGAACATTTCGGATGGCATAGGGAACTTCGGTGAGGTGCGTCTCCCCATCCTGGGCTGTCTAGCAGTCTCTTGGGTTGTGGTTTTCCTCTGCCTTATTCGTGGGGTGAAGTCTTCAGGCAAGGTGAGCTGGATGTTCTCTATTTGTTCATGAATGTCATACACTGGCAAGCCTTTGGCTGAATCCAGAGTGACTCCCTGTTTGACTTTCAGGGCTCTCAGTGCCCGTGGCTTTTACACTCTATGCAGTTCACTACATGATAAATAGGTTGTCATGCAGGACCTGGCCTTTGAGTGGAGGTGGTTGAATACATGTCTTTTGCCCTTGAGGAAGCAAATCTTTGAATTTCATCAGGACTGTGGGACATTTACTATGCCTCATCAGTGGTGCACTGGGGAATTTCTGCATTTTCATGTGCTGACTGTTTAATTTTGCTTCCTCTCCTTTTTTTTTTTTTGTTTGTTTGGATGCCTCTCAGGTGGTGTACTTCACAGCGACCTTCCCCTACGTGGTGCTGACCATTCTCTTCATCAGAGGAATCACACTGGAGGGTGCCATCAGCGGAATTAAATACTACCTCACCCCACAGTGGCAGAAAATCCTAGATGCCAAGGTCAGCGCAGCACTTTTGTCATTATTTGGCTTAAAGTTCATTAGAGACTCTCTAAAGCTTTAAAGAAGTTGTGCTGAAAACATGGTTTATTACTTTGCACTTCTGTAACGTATGTATGTGTGTGTGTGTGTGTGTGTTCATGTTTTATAGGTGTGGGGTGATGCCGCCTCTCAGATTTTCTACTCCTTGGGTTGTGCCTGGGGTGGTCTCATCACCATGGCATCTTATAACAAATTCCATAACAACTGTTTCAGGTACTTAACATTCTGTGTAAACTATTAAATTCAGTTCAGCTCATCTTAAATGTTTGGTCATTATTCTAATAGGCAGCTCTATAGTATAATACAAAGTTGGATTTGCCAGTCCTGTGGTGGAAAAAGAGTGACAGGCAAATCAAGAAAAAAGCATCTTTCAGCCTGTGTGTTTAGGAGCCAGGCCATCAGCAGCAATATATGTGTGCAGTTTAAGATGGGATATGAGGGATAGTCTGAGCAGGTTAGACGTGAGTGACATACGTGCTAGGTAGAAGCCTCAGGTGTTGTGCAATAATGTGAGAGCCAGAAACATACAGGCAAAGCAAGCATCCTGACCTCAGTTCAACATTGTGGCTGCAAAGCTTGCACTTACTCAAATGGGAGGCATCTTTACTGCCCCCTTGTGGCTGGTTGCTCTAAATGCAGGTTTATGTCTTTCATAATGTGTCAGAATCAAAAGCATTTAGAAGACAAGTATTTTTTCAAATACTTGAAAAAAAAGGAATACAGAGTGCAACAAAAAATAATAATGCATACTGATTATAAAAATATGCAAGATGCAAAAATATGCAAAAAAAGGTGCAGGTGCGGGTGGAGTGGATCGCAGAAAATGGTTTATGGGTGTGTAGGAAGGGACTTTAGAAACGAGTACTAATTATTTTCAGTGTTATGCCAAATATGACTTTAGTGACTTAGTCTAGCGCTTAGTCTAAAACTTTTGTTTTATCTGTGACTGAACAGAGACAGCATCATCATCAGCGTGACAAACTGCGCCACCAGCGTCTATGCTGGATTTGTCATTTTCTCCATCCTGGGCTTCATGGCTCATCACTTGGGAGTGGATGTGTCGCAGGTGGCTGATCATGGGCCTGGCCTGGCCTTCGTGGCCTACCCAGAAGCCCTGACACTTCTACCAATCTCTCCACTGTGGTCCTTGCTCTTCTTCTTCATGCTGATCCTGCTGGGCTTGGGCACACAGGTAACTCACCCCACCACATTCATCCTGCCAAAAATTCAGCTTCATCTCTGTATACTATCAGCGTTCTAACGGTTCATGTACCTGGGTGTGCAGTTCTGTCTGCTGGAGACTCTGGTCACTGCTGTAGTGGATGAGATTGGAACAGATTGGATTATCAGAAACAAAACCGTCATCACTCTTGGTGTTGCCGTCCTTGGGTTTCTCTTGGGGGTGCCGCTGACCACGCAGGTGAGTTGTACATGGACACACCCAAACAGAAATGCTCGCATGCACACACACACACACACACACACATACACACACACACATACACGTATACAGGTTTGCTCTCCAATTTTTGTGAATTTTGTATATTTTTGTAGAGTTTCCATGCCCTTTTGTATTACTATAGGTAAAATATTGTAGGTACTGTAGGTCTGCCTGCAGACCCAATACTAACCCTCAATCTTAGTACACAAACTAAAAATGTTTTTTTGGAACAATGCCATAAAAGAACCACTTTGGTTCCTTAAACCATTTTGCTAACCCGCTTTGGTTCCTTAACATTTTCAAAGTTTACAAAGCCTGTAAAGGTACCATATCAATTCATGTTTTTTTTTTTTTCTAGAACCATATCTTCAAAACCTTCATTTTTAAAAGTGTAACCAAAAGAAAAATACTTGCTCCTTTTATTCTTTTTACTACATACTGTCAACCTATTAACTATTTTTCAAATAAAACATTATTTGTCCATTGAGCCCAGCTCAGTGACCCCACAATTTTCATGTTTCCAGACGCTTGTGGACATTTGGTCCCCTTCAAACAGTTAAAACACAAAATCTGTGGCACATGCAGTAACTCCTGTGTGACCTTCTTGTGGTTGCAGGCTGGAATATACTGGCTGCTGCTGATGGATAACTACGCTGCCAGCTTCTCTTTGGTCATTATTTCCTGCATCATGTGCATTTGCATTATGTATGTTTATGGTAAGTTTACTACAATTTTCTCTTCTGTTTTCACCAGCGTTTATGTGTTGGACATTGAATGGAGACATTTACATTTAGCTGGAACTGTACTGTAGCTGTGTGTTCTATCCACAGGTCACAGGAACTACTTTAAGGATGTGGAGATGATGCTGGGCTTCCCTCCTCCAATCTTTTTCAGGATCTGCTGGAGGTTTATCTCTCCCGTCATCATCACGGTGAGTAGCACATCAGAATGAAACTGAGAACAAAAGATGTCTTTTTCATGAAACCCTGAAGTAATGTGCATTCTGAAGTGGAAATGATTGCTGGAAAAAATGCTTAGAAGTAATTATTCGACCCCTTTAACCCTTTAAAACCGTCTGATTATTAATCTTAAGACATATTAATGTACTTAGTATTGTAACTTATTCAGGAAATACTATAAAACTAATATGTAAGTTACAAGAATGATGAAACAAAATCTGTCTCGCCCGCAGTACCCTAAACATTTAAGGCTTTAACAGGCTCCTACTGAGTCAAGCTGCATACGATAAAGCAGGAGCAGCAGGTGGTCCCTGCCGTTGTGTTTCGAGGGGTGCCATTGGCACATTACGCCCTAAAAAATGCTCCCGAAGTCATTTGGTGTTTCTGTGAGGCTACCATCCTACTCCTTTAATTGACTTTGCTTATTGGTTGTCGCCTGTGATCTTACAAACCCTCGCTCCATTCTTCAACAGCATGTGTTCGGAGAGTGCGTCGTGTATGAGGATATGCCATCATCAAAGTAATCATGAACACAGCATTGGCTACAGGCAATAAAGTAAAATTTTGTCTCGAACTCCAAATAGGTCAGGACTGTCACTCAGGAAATACTAAACTGTAGTAATTGTAAGAACCACTAATTTAAGTCAAACAGGCTCGGTAAATTGATTTCTAAATGGTTTTGATTCATGGCCTTGGACCTGGTGTTTGTATGTGCTGTGTTTGTAAACCAGGTCTTATTTACAGCTCTCAGCTAGCTTTAACACTCTCTCTGTGTTTGTCTTTTAGTTCATCCTCATCTTCACAGTGATCCAGTACAAGCCCATCACTTACAATGACTATGTGTACCCAAACTGGTCTCTGGTCATTGGCTTCTGCATGGCTTTGTCCTCAGTGATCTGCATACCCATCTACGCTCTCTTCAAGATCGCCACCTCTGAGGGATCCACATTCTTAGAGGTGAGATAATGTGCCTAGAGGTGAGGGCAGTGTGTTGTTATTTGGGTAAATATAAGGGAACAGGTACATTTATAGAAAATATTGTATAAGATAAGATAAAGCTTTATTAGTCCCACGAGTGGGAAATGTGCATTGTCACGGCAGAAAGTGGACAGAATAGAATAAAAACTATACCAACAGTAAAGTATAAAATGTACACTATACAATCTAGAAATATAAAATATGGATATGTGTATTGGGAAAAAAAAAAAATATATATATATATATGTGTGTGTGTGTGTGTGTGTGTGTGTGTAAACTTTAAACTATATGTAAACTGTAAAGAATATGTATGTATGTACACAATGAGTATATGTATGATTATATGTACAGAGTGGATATGTAAGAACACTGTGGATATATATATAAATATATATATATACACACACAGGTACACAATGGAGTGACAGTATCTTGTGTCATACTTCATAAACTCCATAAATCTAGAATTTTCTTGTAGCACATTAACCTTTTAGCACAGTCCTCATTATGATCGGGTCGACCTTGACTCTTTTCAAAGTTCACTATCCTTGAAATGTCTTTCAGCATGTGACTTTGACATCCTCAGCATATTGGGATGACCACATATTATCAACATGAACATGTTAAGTACTTTTGTCTAAAAACCAGTACTACAGTTATTATTTGGGTCAAATTAACATGGTGGTTGAAGAAAAACATCTTATGTCACTTATCAGCACCAATGTGGCACTCTTTTACATTTATAGCATTTAGCAGATACACACATCCCAAGCTGCTTGAGATTGCTTTGTCTTGTTTCTTCAGGGAGCTTTTTTATGAACAAAGACAAACCGATGATAAGCATTTGGTATGAGGCTGAAAAGATGTCCTTTAACTATCTCACTGTACTCTCTGTCTCACGGCTCTGCTGCAGAGGTTGAAGTACTCATTGAAGCCGGATCCGAACTGGGGCCCAGCACTGCAGGAGCACCGCAAGGGCCGTTACGCCACTGGAGGGCCAGAGAGTGTGGAGGTGTGCCCGCTCAAAGAGGAGCTGAAAGAGAAAGAGAAGGAGCCGGAGAAGGAGAAGGAACCAGAGAAAGAGAAGAAGGACGAGATAAGTCTGACCATCCAGGGCAGCAACGGCTCCACACTGAACCCCACGCCCAGCGCATAGAGACAGCCTGTACCAACTGGCGCCGCGTCCCATTCCCCCCCATGCTGCAGCCCATGGGCCAGGCCACACTCGCTGGAGACCTTTACATATTGTAAGGGCTTTATTATTTCTAACCTCTAGAGAAATCGGTTGTCATCCAAAACCTTTTTTTTTTTTTTTCTTTTTTTTTTCTTTTTAATTTAATCATTCATTTTTTGTAAGTAAAACTATGTTCATATGCATATGCAGGAAGCGTACCCACTGTGCATGGTGCATTGTGGGATATGTTGTTCTTTTTCCTTCTGTGTAGAATTTTCCGGAAACGTAACTTCTGCTGCTGCTGCTGCAGTAGGTTGCAGTTGGCTTCTTGTGTGTACAGCGGTAACGGTGCCAGTCGGGTTAAAAGCTGAAGACCAAATATTCTTTGACTGTAGCAAACACACCCCTAACATGCACATTTCCCCAAACCATAAACTGTTCTTTGCTTATCTTTTTATTTTTACCCACCGCTGTGTCTGGAGCTCTCCACCACGCTGCCCTGTGGTTGGATTGGTGCTTTTGAATAGTTTCAACTTTCCGTTCTTAATAGACCTGCATATTATAGTATACTGCATCCTGTTACGAGTGAACACATACGGCACAAAGGATATTTTGCCTTCAGCTTTTAGGACAGATACTAAAAGAAAGTCCTTAATTGAAGCACATTTAGTTCCCAAACCCATTCTCAGGATTGCACACAGTTAGCTTTCCCACCCCCCGCAGACCTTTCATAACTTACAATCATGAGTTCTTTTTAACTTTTTTTTTTTTTTTAACCTAAGAGAGGATTGAGTAATTTGGTGTGAGGAACGTTCTAAATGAAGCACACAAACTCTGACTAGTCTTCCAGTCATTTAAAACCTGAAATACATCTTGCCCAAGAATGGAGCCTTAGAGCACCGACAGGAGTAGCTACTGAAACTGCGTCTGTAGAGCAGCAGCACTGCCATTATAGCCGCAGTACTGTAGCAAGCACATGCATACACACGCACGCACATACAAGCGCACACATATACGAGCACACGCATACACACGCACAGCTTCTCTTGGGAAAAGGGAGAAAGTGGCATGCCATTAAAAAACAAAAGCAAAAAGAAAAAGTTTGACATGCACATACCTTCTAAACCCTGGGGACACTGCTGGAGTGTGTTTTTTATTGTTTATTTTTGTTATTGTTTCTCTTTGTCCTCACCACACTGAAAAACTTGCGCTTGCACTGAAAAGCGCTGAGCCAAGCAGTCGAATAAGAAGTATAGTAAAGTTGCAAAGGAGAGTTCTTGTGATTAAAAAAAAAAAAAAAAAAAAAAGTAATCTTTCGTGAACTCGCTGAATTATGCTGTCAGCATAATTGGTAGTATTTCATCTTTAAATGCTCTAGTAATTCTCTGCTGTAACACAGTAAAATAGTCTTTATTTTGTAAAGAAGAAACTAGAGTTTCATGAATAATCATTTTTAATGTTTACCATTCCTCATCCATGACTTGACTATGTTACGTTTTTATCTCCGCTCTGGCGTGAGAGGGGCAAGCTTGGGCTGGATGCTTTGGATTTTGCCCGGATCTTCTGCTGTAGGCTTTTGGGTCTGGTTATGGTCAGTATGGCCAGTTCCGGTGACAAGCCAACAAGTCCCCTCTCTTACGACGCATAGGGTCGCAGTGGCACGAAAACGTGGGTAAGACGTCCTGGTAACACTGTGAATACGTTAGGGATATTGCCTGACACCACTGGAGGAAGGGGCTTATCTAGCAGTGCAGTTGCTAAAAGTGCTTATGCATCATGTATTGATAAGACTCCTGGGTTTGTTTCCTTATTCTTTCATCTCTTTTTTTTTCACAGCACATATTTCCTTTTCTAGAACCTGACTGTGTTAGAGTCAGTTTCCTCAGTAATTGTCTTTTTCTTTCATAATCTCTTGATGAAAGCAGCATGATCATTCATCCCACCCCACCCCCCGCCCCGCAACCTCCCACCCTTCCACCCCCGCTGCCAAACTGTATACAGTCGAAAAGTATAGAGACAAGTTAAAGTCTCACTGTTTAAAAAAAAAACCTACAAAAAAGATCCACAGTGAAAAGAAACCATGCAGTTGCGCAGAAGGTGGTCACTCGGGGGCAGAGAAAGGAAAAAAGCACAAGTGAACCTGGAAGAACTTAACAGAGGCAAGTTTAACGACTCCGTATGTGGTGTCAAAGTACAATCGTGAAAAGAGCACAGAGCAGCACCGTGTGTGTTGCAGTTTTTAGGTGGTCCTAGCACAACTAGATGTTAATAGCAAGAGGACTCACCACTAGTCCTACCACTTGCAGTAGCAATCAAAAGTTTGGGCACACCCACCCATCAAATGATTTTATTTTTTTCACATTCACATTTACTACAGTTAAGAAGAGTAAAGACATCAAAGTTATGAAATAACGGTCTGAATGAAATCCTTGGCCTTTAGGGAAGCCATTTAGACCCGCCCAACCTGTTTAGCTCAAATGCATTAATGAGGATATACCGTCTACAAATGAACCTTTATAAGGCGCACATAGTAATGAGGATGGTGATGATGATTGTAATACAGTCATATACTCATAAACTTGTGGTTCTCATGCATAAAATAAGCAAAACTGTTCTTGAATTAAACTCATATTAACAGTTAAGCTGATCATGGATCAGCTCAACTGTTTATCTTTTTACATTTCAGGCAGATGTCTAAGATAACACGAAGCCTGTTTATGATTATGAAAGTTGTGACCAAACCTTTGATGCTTTTAGTACTGTATATGTTTAGTTCTGTCCCATATGAATGCACAAGCTTGACCCACAATGACATCACCATCTGGCTCCCAGGCGCTGCTCGTGGTGCACAAATTTCGTGGATCATACCATCTGCCTCTGGGTTCTGCTAGGAGTAACACCCCCCCCCCCACCCCACCCCCCTTTTCTCCCTTAATCTTTTTTCTTGCAATCTTCTAGCCTGCAGTAGTAGAGTTGAGAATCAGTACTGTGCTTTTGCACCCCGGTCCTGCGCGATCCTTTCTCCATCACTGTATTGTACAGTAATGTAAAAAATAATAATTAATAATCGGACTGGTGTGTATGTGTTTTTATGGTCTTATGGGATTGAGGGAGGGGTGGGTGGGAGTTCTGGTTGGTGGGGGGGAAAAAAAAAAACAAAAACATTCTTGTGTTTTTTGGGTTTGTTTTTACTTTATTTCCACTAGTCTGATAGCTGGTGTTTTCTGTGTACTATGTGTTTGGTGTAGTGGATATACTACAAGTCTATGCTTAGCTTAGGATAGTATCAGTATTGATGTCATTGCATTTTAATCAATATGTAACTATCCACATCGTTTAACAGAAAGAATCTACCTTTGTAAAAGATTTTGCTTTTGTTTTTATTTTTATAGTACTAAAAACTGTATTTTATCTTCTTTTTTGTATCCATATGCAGTGACACTACTTTTCTTTTTGTTTCAAGCTCCGCAAGCCAGCCAATATCAAAAAATATTGCCAAACTAACACTATGGATTGAAACTTGAAATACAAAGGAATGCTTTTTGGAGTGTGTCTGCGTGACGCAGGCATGGTTGCTGTTGACGAAGAAGGACGATCACCTGTTCCACATTTGTTACACAGTACAAAGCAGTGTTATACCTCTACCACAGTATTGTAAATGCCGTCTGAATGCAGTTCAGTGTAGCATGCTGCAGTGTCCTTCAGGCAAAATATCAGTATTTCTATAACTGGAACATTGACAGCACACAATGCAATGAAATTTGATGCATGTTTTATCTGGAAATTCAGACTGTTTTATACATGTCCAATGTTCTGCAAGCATTTTTAAACTCGTGAAGGAAAATTTGTGAGCTACATTTGCGAAAAGGTTGGCTTCACCAAACTAATGTCCAAGTAAACCCCAAGTTATTTATAGTGATTAACATGTCTATTAATGAAACATGATCTATTAGAGCGATAACAGCTTAGTGTTGGAACAGAAAGCGAGTTGTTTCTGTGAACACCCAAAGAGTCCACTATATTTTAAGTGGATGAGTGGACTTTCTAAATAACTTGTGGCTCTCAAATTATTCATTGTAAACTGCTTGCATAACCTCTCCCAGTTGGGTTGTCGATTGAAATGCCCTAAAAATTACATGGTTGGACTTTTCCCCTTCAAATCTCCAAACTTAGCTGAGATACTGACATTGTAAAAATGTGCCCCTTGATTATCTTTTTTTTTTTTTTTTTTTGCTCACGTACATACATGCAATTTCATTCCCCTTGACAATTAGCTGAACAATTTATTATGTGTTCATCAAGTAGTAATGCAAGAGTACCTTCTGGACAGTGACAGTAAACCTTAACTAAAACTGTGAATTTTTCTCTCTGGTTCTCTGATGTCTGTAGGAGAACTTTCCTATCTGAATGAAGCTCCATGCGTTTTCGTGTTCTTACAGCACTTTACGATGTCACTTTTACAGTGTTTAAAAGCAATAGCTATTACGTCCCCTCCCTCTTCTTCCTGAGTCCCACAATAAAATGAATGGTTCATGCTTTGGCAAGAGGTCTGTGTCCACTACTGTATGAGTATTTGCTCATGTTGTTTCAAAAAAAAAAAAAAAAATAAGAAGTACTGTGAGGTCAGGGAGAGTGAAGCACTATCAAAACATATCTAACCATGTCTTTTGAACCTTAGGGCCAAATTGCATTGAACATTGTCTTAAGTCATGTCAGCTGTATATCTTAAACTGTTCAATTTCAAATGGTAAAAAAATAAAGTTTATTTTAAAGATCACCTATTTTTGTGTGGCTTTACTTTTTCTGGGTATTAAATGTAACTCAATTGTACAATCACAAAAAAGTACAATGGTGATTATTAATCCTGGTATCATTAGTGTTTTAACAGAGAAACTATCAAAATATGCAGGCCAGCGGTAACCACTTGAATAACCTGTTCTGTCATCACACGAGGTCATTTGTAACCACTCACAGAGGCACCTCCAATATTGTTCATATGAATGGCTTGGAAACAGAAGGGTGTAAATGACATTTTAGCCAAAAAAAAAAGTTATTCACTTCAAATTTAAGTTCTTAAGATATACGAAATGCCAAATATTATTTTTCAAATAAATATGAATGCTGTGTTGGTGTTAAAAATTAAAAAACACAGGCACGTCCGAGTATGGCTAAAATCTATTTGGCTCTACTGTAAAATTTGTCAAATGCCCCTCTGGTTCCCAGCCCTCAATATTAACACATTATACAGAAGTATTTCACTTCCAAGAGTTTTCACCCTCAATTTTCACGCCAGGCCAGGCGTGATAACACAGTGGCCGACCAGAAACAAGCTAAATCCCAAGTGACTCCCTAGTGGACATGTACTGCAACTGAGATACAGGCCAACTGTTCTATTAGCTAATTCGCATTTTCCCTCATTGAAGAGACCTGATTCAACTCATCAGCTAATTAGCAAGGACTTGAAAAGAGCTGGGTACTTGGTGTTGGAGGAAGGAAGACTCTTTGGAGCTGTGGCTGGCAGGATCTGTGGTTGACTTGAAAACTTTTTCCTCAAATCACATTCAGGAGGTGCCAAGCAGGTTTTCAGCCTGAGGGAGAACCAGGCGTCTGCTTGCCCGCTGCCCCCTGCTGGCTGCCTTCTGCACTGCTGGGGGAGTGGGCAGCAGGACCCTGGCTACGGCTGCCTCTGCCCTCTGGCCCAGCTGTTTAGAGCAAACAGAGGTGCCAGCAGCCGAGGAATCACATAGTTGCCTATGGTCCAAGCCTACAGCTGGACTCAGTCTGAAGGCTGCGACCCTTGTGGGACAACCCACGTGCGCTTCCTCGGTGGGATCACTGGAGCAGCTGGAAGGCATCCATACAGTCGCAGAAGAAGCAGAACTACTCAGTGGAAGACTGTCTGTGGTGGAGGTTGTGGATGCCCAATGGCTTGGCCGGCTGTTAGCTGGGGATGCGGGCAGAAGCTGCATAATCTTATGAGACATTCTGTGCCTGGACTTGCCTGAGTGAACATGCCTGTTTGAGTCTGGAGGAGAGGGATTTGGATAAAGACAATTCCTGGGTGGCGCCGGTGAGGTTGCTGGATCCTCCACCTCCGAGTCATTTGCAAGCAAACCAGTGAAAAATGTTTCCCTTAAAAAGTCAAAATAGTAAAATTACAGTCAGTATAAGACACCAGTGGACAGGAAAAACAAGAAAACAGTACAGAAGTGCAGAGAGTGTGGGTCATCAGTTGCCTTGAAATTCTGTCATGTTGTTGGTTGTGACACTGAATTATAATGTCTATCAGCATGACAAACATGAAACATGGAAACACTGAGTCATATGAGGCTGATAACGCGGTTTCATTTTAAATCAATGGCTTTCTCTTATCTTGTGACTCCAAAGAAGGTTTAAAACAAAGAAAATCTGCAGTGGCACCTGCTGAGGTCAGGAGAGCCGCCAGACTTATCCGAGGTTTCACTCATCATCGTACTCTGGATGTGCAGGTCCCTCTGGATAATGCGCCGTTCTTCTTTCAGCTCTAAAAGGAACGAGGCATCAGAGCTGGCCTTAGTCTCAGGAAGCCCCCTTCAATCACAACCGAATTCCAATTTCCAGCGAAAAAAACTCAAATGCCATTTTAACAAGGGGAATTCGGCTTTATTACTCTGCTAGTGTGAGATTGGCTCTACAGATTGGCCTAGCTGCTTGGCAGGCTCGTAATTTGGCAGCGCTTAAGCAGAGAGCAGCAGAACCAGCGGGCAAGATGGCAGCAGCCTGTTTAGTGCTGCCTCTGCACAAAAGAGGCTTGAATGGAGTCCAGTTAACCGAGATTGAAAAATGTCAGTTTTGGAAGACAGAGATAGGACTGCTTATGAGGCAGGACACACTGACTGATAACGGCTCAAAGGCTCAGATGCTTCATTCTGCAAATGTTTTTCATCCCTCAGAAAGCAGACCAAAGACCAAATTGTCTGGCTGCAGGCCTGTGCTGAATAAGCTTTGAACACAAAGCCATGCAGTGGTGTCACATGCCACTGTCTTCTATCTGGAATGAAACAAATGGGGAGAAAATGGCCATAAATTCAGCACGGAGCCACTAGATGGTAGCGAAACACAATTCAGCAGGTCATTCAGCAACACATCTGGATGTAGTTTAGAACTTAATAAGTTGGTGTTAATGGCTACGGATGGTGTGAGGTTTATAGGTGGAAAAACTAGAGGACACCATGAGGTCAGTATACAGAGCAGCCATGAAGTCATATGCTCATGTGCAGTCATTAAACTAATTATGACTGAACTGATGTGAATTATAAGGATGTTGAGGAATAACTGATTTGTGAGCTTTTCTCATAGAGATGGTTTGGAAAAACATCAAACCAGTAACTGTTCCTGTGCATCAAATGTAGCTGATGGGTCAAGATGTTCAGTGATGTTCAGAAGATTCACTATCTAAAAGGGGTTTTCTCAGTCTTTAAACCAGAAAGTTTGATTTTATAGCAGGGCTCTCAAACTCAAATGGCCTGAGGGTCACGAGCCAGGTGCTTTTCTCACAGGGCTGGTTGAAAAATTGCATGGCAAAAAAGTTTATGTTTTTAACATTTTTATAAATATATATTTTATATATTTTATAGTTAACAGTATAAATTTTAACTACATATACATCTTAGTCGATGTTGGTCTAATAATAATAATTCTTATTATTAGTAGTATAAAATATTGTGCTTTAATAAACATTTAACAGTGCTATTATGGGGGCTCTTATTACGATAGCACTGGTGTTTCTGCTGAACGTGAGTTAAGTTATTGCGAGTAAAGAGTTTTATAAAGTGAATTTAAGTACTTAAGTACAGCCATGCTCCCTGATTATAGCAGTCAAATCTATTTCTCAGATGTAAATAATAAGCTGCAGAAAATGAAAAAATAGACGTTAGACTGTAGTCTGTCTGCATTTGGTCTGTTCTTCACTCCGTTTTATGAGATTATTTATCATCTCAGTGTGGTTGGAGGCAATTGTGTGATATTTTAAGTATGCAGTATGCATGATGCCAATAATGTGTGATTATTAGATTCCATTAAGTTTTAACTACATTAGCGGTAAAGGAAATCTTCAGTAAATACCTTTCCTTTACTATATTATTACTTAACTATTCCTTTAAGCCGCCACTGACCTCTTAGGGTTGGTTCCACTAACGCCGGCTCTGTCTGCTTCTGATATTCCAACTCCACACTTTCCTGAGACACACACACACACACACACACACAAACACACACACACACACACACACGCGCACACACTGGTAAAGCCAGTCTGCAGGTACATATGGTGCTTTGGCACATTCCTTACAATGATGGATTTTAACTTTGCAGTGGAAAAGGTTTTTTTTTTCCAAGTAACATTAAAGCAATATATTCCACATCCCCAAACCACAACTGGCCACTATTTGCCCATTCCTTATTCAGCAGTCAGTAGTAACCACAGAATGGGGAGCGCAGCCTGGTCACCGATACTGCCGAACCATGTGTCTAAAACATTAAACGACTGAGCAGCACACTTCCAGCAGGACTTCTTAAAAGCAGCC
Organism: Brycinus macrolepidotus; assembly: GCA_037974445.1. Lineage (NCBI taxonomy): Eukaryota > Metazoa > Chordata > Actinopteri > Characiformes > Alestidae > Brycinus > Brycinus macrolepidotus. The sequence goes on along the minus strand of JBBPCZ010000012.1, from coordinate 18,821,332 downwards.
TGTCCTGCTTCCCAATCTTGGCCCCAGCTGACCAGCTCCTTAGGCCTGGACACACATCCTCATTAGTGCCGTAATGCCATATAGCAGATGACAGTGGAGGATCACTGTGAGGCCCACTGTCCACCTTCAAAGCCCCTTATATGCTCTGTGTGAATGAATTCATCATCTGGGCCTTGACCTGGTGTGCCATGCAGCTCTGTTATTGTCTGTGTGTGTGTGTGTGCTAATATGTGTGTTAATATCCCTCCCTCTGCGTGAGTGAAGTAAATGACCGTGTGAGGAGAGTCCTTGTGGTCGCTGGGAGCGAGGGGTAACCACGGCAGTCTACTGAAACTCAATCCCTAGCGCCCAGCCGACCGCTCTGCGGTGGAGCTCTGAAACCAAAGAACATAGTGGGGGGAGCTGGGGGAGATGAAAACCAGGCACCTCTCTTTCTCCTTCTCCCCCTTCTCCCTCCTCTCTCTCTCTCTCTCTCTGCAAATATTCTCTTCTGTATGTTCTTAAATGTACTTTTTCTTGTCTGTACTCTTTTTCTAGTTTTCATAATAACAGCTTGAATTCTGAACTTGTACATTTCTGAGAGAAGCTAATATAAAGTATATCACACCCAAAACAATATAAAGTATATGTTGTTTTCGAATGATGTAAACACACACACACACACACACACACACACACACACACCTACTTTATCTCTATACTTATATAACTGCAGATTGTAGATTACAGTTACAGGCTGCAGTCCCTCTGTTTCTCTGCATTATTTGTTAGCCCTTATTACCCCGTTCATCAACGGTCAGGACCCCACAGGACCACCAGAGACTAGGTGTTACTGCTGGATGGATAACACTTGGTAGTGGCATGTTGGTATGTGTGTGCATGTGCGTGTTTGTGTGTGTGTGTGTATGTGCTGCAGGAAGTGGATCACACACAGCAGTGCTGATGGAGTTTTTAAACACTGTGTCCACTTTATTAGACGTTAGTCATCTCCTAGTACTTCATTAGTGGTCAGCTTCTGACCAAAGGACACTGTTGGTTGGGTATTTTGGTTGGTGGTCAATTCTAAGTCCAGCAATGAGACTGAGATGTTTCAAAAGTCAGGCAGCACTGTGTGTGATCCACTCTACACAAACACACACACACACACACACACTCACACACGATACCATGTCAGTGCCACTGCTGTGATGAGAATAGTACCTGCTTATTGGTGGTCCTGTGGGAGTCTTGACCACTGATGAACAGTGAATTTGAAAATACCAGCTGCCGTTAACACTGCTTAAAAAATGTAAAGACATTCAGACCAACAAAAATGGTTTATAATGAATAAAATCCAGTTACTTAACTTTGGTTATGTCCTATAAAGTTGCTATTTTGAAGATACAATTTTTTTTTTCTGACAGTGAACTGAACTGAAACTGAAAAAGAAATAATGAAATGAGAGTAGCTTCCAAATCAAAACTCAAGGATTAAAAAGGGTAGTCATTTAAGAATCTCGAGAACTAAGAACTAGACATTAGCTCTTTCCAAACAGTAGCTATCAGAAACATGGTCTCATTACTGTCAAAGAGAGTGGAGCTCATGAAAACCTGCTATTTTTACATATCACTGAATGTAGACACTGCAGATACTAGGCTGGCACTGTGTACATGTGTGCGTGTTTGAGTCTGACAAGGTTAGATGTCTTCTCCATCTGCTTGGCACTGAGAGGGTCCACATCTGGATCTGTGCTCACCGCACTGTCAGAACAGAATGAGAGTCACAGAGACTTCCGGAAGTACCACTCATGTTGTCTTAACTAACCCAGTCAAACAGAGTCAAATGTGCAAAATAACTCTGTAAGCTAGCAAGCGTGTGTTCAAACTAAAGTGCAGGTTTATGCATCACTCAAACAAAAATGAAGTGTCAAGTGTCAAACAAGGGGCCTCGAACTCCCCAAGACCACCCATGTTCAAATACACTACAGTCTGTAAGTGTAAACTGATACTGATTGTAGATGCAAGATGG
>JBBPCZ010000012.1:18798452-18816081 GCA_037974445.1 Brycinus macrolepidotus | reverse complement strand
TGTAGAGGGGTGTAGGTAGGATGTAGAGGTGTAGGTAGGATGTAGAGGTGTAGAGAGGATGTAGAGGTGTAGAGAGGATGTAGAGGTGTAGAGGGGTGTAGGTAGGATGTAGAGGTGTAGGTAGGATGTAGAGGTGTAGAGAGGATTTAGAGGTGTAGAGAGGATGTAGAGGTGTAGAGAGGATGTAGAGGTAACAGTAAAATAATATGATCTAAACGCAGCAGCGGAAAAGAATGAAAATCAAATTGAATTTGATGGATTTCTAAAAAACCTACAAATCCATCAAAAAGTGCTTAAAACCCCAGTTTTCCTCACTTTTTAATACAAGTTTAAAGTGATACATAAACACAGTTGAAATTTCAAAATGTCCAGTGTATTCACCAGTCCATATAATCTGAGAACAGCCCATTTCAAATTCACTGTTTTTGTGATGTCACAAAAGACAATACATTTACATATACCCAGCTGTTCAGCCTACAGCTGTTTTGCCCACCCATTCCCTGTGGGGTTATAAAGGATGTTTCAGTTTCTGGAAGAAGCCCAATCCGAACAGAGGTCATTTACATATATTAGTCTTAAAGGCACAGTAACAAAACCAGCTTGTTTATATATACAGTATGAAGGAAGGTTGGAAACTGGTCATGTAAAAACGATTTATAACTTTTTTAACACATAAAACCACAAATGTCATAAATGGACCCCAGTAACTCAAATAATCATTTTAGTGTCTGCATTTGTATGTCAAAACATTGATATTGACAATATCATATGTAATTTTACCGGTGTATGCAGTTGTTTTGGCACCCCTTGTCAAATAATGTTTGTTGATTCTCTAACTGTAAATAATCACATCCTCTACAAAGAACACATTTTAATGTATAGTAACTGTTTATTTGCTGACTTTCACATAAAATACAGCCTGTGCAAAAGCTAAGACATTTAATATGTAGTTTTTTTTCCCAGTATGCAAACTCAAACTCAAAGCAAATATATTGAAATTGTGCATTTTGCCAAGGCATTTTGGCATTCCTTTACTCAGCATGGGGAAATGTCTCAGGGGACTGCGGCCCAGGAGGTGCACAATAGAGATGAGTCTTAGACACGCTTCGTTGTCTCGCTGATTCGCTTATTATGGCTAATGGAGGATCCCTGAGGAGGTAATCGGAGTCTTATGACAGGTTTGAGGGCAGACGTTTTCCAGAGGTGATGCTGTTTTCTTCCAGCCCATTTAACCACCATCTCCGCATCTGAGCCCCAGGTGGCATCGCTGCCTCTACTTAAACAGCGTGGGGGTGGAGAGGGGCAGCGTAGGCTTCCTCCTGGAGGATCTGAAGATGTTGTATAGCACGCGCAGTGAGCATGATCCATACTGTTGCAGACATACTCAGGTGACATTGTGCTAAATTATGTTGTGTTGTAGCAACTTAAAGATCAGTCTGTGATTTTTCGACTAGTAAAATTGAGACCCAGAAGATGCTCTCAGAAAACACTTTAAAAACCAATAGCCAGAAACATAAAGTAACCTGTGTAGATTCTGATATTGGGGGAAAAAGTCCAGGACTGTACAGTATAAATTCCATATTACACATTATGTTAGCATTATATTGCTACAAATTACAGTATGCCTTCCAATTAGCCAAAACATTACATGACCCACCCATTTTTTTAAAAGTTTGCATAATTTAGTTGTTGAGATGTGAAGAAAAACTGACCAACCTACCAATCTCTCAGTTTAGCCGGGTAACTTAAGCCTAAAGTCAAGCGAAAGTGACCATTTTTGTTATACGTGAACACAGCACACAGTGTGAACACACTGTTTTTAACCCATTCACCAAGTGAACCAGCAGGCAGCCAGGAACACAGCACCCAGGGAGCACTGCCAAGGGATGGTACCTTACTCAGGGTACCTCAGAGGTGCCACTAGTAGTCCTGGGATTTGAACCCACAACTTCCTGATTGCAGGGCGAACGCTCTAACCACTAGGCCACCAGCTGCCCCAAGAGAAATAAGATCTGGCTGACATTCACACTGGACAATCCTCAACTTTAGGCTTAAGTTTATTTGACCTGACCAGTGAACATACATATCATCAGTCTTTTATATATAATGCTGATAATGGTAAAATCGTGGATCCCTGGACATACTTTTCCATTTGCCATGTTTTAAAAAAATATGTTCACAGAGTTGTGTCAAACCTTTCATTAAATAATGTCTCAGACCTCAGGCCTGAGTTTGTAAAGATTTTATGTAATGACCTTATGTGAGGCAGCTTTTAGAGTAGAGGCATTTACCTAAAATCCTTTCAAACTCAGGCCTGAGGTCTGAGACATTGTTTAATGATAGGTTTGGTCATTGGTCTTAAACTGAACCGCTGATAGAACCGACTGGCCACCTTGAGTCATGCCTACCAGTGATTACAAAATCCAGGACTGGAAACTGGAAACCAGATCTAGGGTCTAAATTTGAATACCTCTTCTTCAGATGTCTGGTTCCTACCAACACCAGCAAACAATGCTTAATGAATTTGTCTACATAGTAATGATTAAATTGTGCATAATTTGATAAAATGTTTTTCATTAAAACGATGGAATTTCTCTTTAAGGATTGTCTTTTAATTATTTACCTTTGTTGGATCATGGGAATGCCTCAGTTGCCTTGAACTCCCACAAATTTTCACAGTTTATACAAGGCCAGTACCATAATAATGATAAAGAAATGATGTATTGTGCAGCCCTGATGGGTACTTGCCTTGTTAACATTGTTATTACTCACAAACTTATATATTTATCCAAGTTTACATATACATATACATATATAGACATTTATATTTTTCAATGCACTCATCCATATTTATATTTCTAGATTGTTTGTATTGTGTACTTCTTTTTATACTGTACTGTTGGTATAGTTTTTATTTTATTGTTTTTATTTTTTTGCTGCTTTTATCTTGTTCTGTCCACTTTCTGCCGTGACGATGCAAATTTCCCACTTGTGGGACTAATAAAGGATTATCTTATCTTATCTTATCTTATCTTAAACACTGAAGGAAAAAGATGCTTTGGAAGCTGGAGAACACAACTTAGTATTTCTTAACTAAATTTAGCCTCAAGTTTTCCATTTAACTTAAGTGTGCATTTAATCTCTTTAGGACAAGGTTAAAAAATTATATAATTACAAATAGACCTTTAGACCATAAGTGTAAGTTTTGGCACTTCAGGTTTTTGCAATTGCCAAGTTTAAATTTAAGTTTACTTTACATGTCTCCTTTAAGTGTTTAATTGAAATCCTTAAGATGGTTTCTGCAAGCGGTATGCAAGACATGTATGCAAACAAATTATGCTCAGATATAAATCAAACAAATTACATTTGTTCTAATGGATCTCCTGAGGGACTTCCTGCTTCGCATGCTGAATTTAAAGCCAGGCCTTGCACTACTACATTACACTGAAAGATGTTTGTGTGTGTCTCTGTGTTCCACAGCCATCAGAGTGTGAGCAGTGTACCTGCGACAGTGATGGCATTGCCAGATGTCTGGTAGCAGACTGCGCCCCTCCACCCTGTGTAAACCCTGTCTATCAACCAGGGAAGTGCTGCCCAGACTGCAAAGACGGTATGCTCTCACAAATACTTTTGAAGAACCACATTTTGAGGCAAAAAGGTCCTTTGGCAGACTTACTGGTGTGTCATTAATCGTACTATTACTCAAATATTGTGGCCTCCAGTAGCTGACGCAAGTATAATAATACAGAGAGTCAGCCAAATCTTCTATTTGCATTCCAGGCATGCATCTGCGGGGTTTGGCTGGTTATAACCCCACGTGTAATATCCTAACGTAATCTGAGATTTGCAATAAAGGATAAAATGCAGGGACACGTACGGTTTTAGGTGGCACATTCTTCAATTTATTGCCAAGAAACGCGATTATGTGAAATTCATCCCAGCAGGGCTTTCAGCTGTGTGTGCTGCAATATACGGAGGTAATTATAGTATTTACCCCAACAAAGAATAAGGAAGGCAGCTCTGGGAGCTAGATCTGAATACGCTTATGCGATCTTATCCAGATGTGGGGAAAAATGACTGATTACATTAAGCCTGCTGATGGGGGGGGAATGTAAATGGGTACATTTGCACATAGTCATTTTGTTATTTTGTCATTTCGTATAAAGAAGCATTTTATATGAGTGTAGCACAATAAAGTATCAAGCTAGTACACTGTAGCTGTGGGGTGGAAGTATTTATGGTCAGGAGCAGAGTTCACATTTGATCTTGTCAAAGCAACAAGCTAAGAAGAATTCAATTCATATTCTCTTGGTCATTTCATCACAACCTTACTGTTTGCAAGTAGATGTTGCTTTGGATAGGACCATCTGCCAGCTGATTAAATGTAATAACTGCGATTCAAAGAGTGTCCAAAGCGGTTCATAGTTCAGCGCTTCTCAAACTGGTCCTTAGGGACCCCCAGATGGACCACATTTTTGTGTCGCATATCTGTGTATTGGAAGTAGGGTTGTAAGAAAAAATGTGGACAGTCTGGGAGTCCCTCAGGCCATTGGAGAACCACTGCATTACTGGATGTAGTACAGATACAGAAAAATTTTTGAAACATGTTTATTAAACACGATAAAAGGAGAAAATCTACTACACTCTTAGAAAAAAAGTCATGAGATCTCTGCACAAACCTGTGGAGTTTGAGTTGGCATTAAAGAGAAAGTGGAACACTAAGAAAATCTGAAAATAATTTGTAATAAAATCTGTTATTTTCAAATTCAAAATGGAAGGATTTTCACTAGTGGTCTCAGTCTTCACTGTTCATTGTTCATCTTCAGTTCCTTTAGTCAGGGAACATAATTCCACCATATTCCACTACACATATTTTTTAAAAACGGAACTGAATCCATGCCACCTGTTTTGATTTCAAGCTTTTTATTTCATTTTTCTTAAAATAGCTCAGTTATGAAAATGTACAAATATGCCCCCTTGTCCTGGGGAAGTGAATGCAGTATACCTTTATAACTTATTTAAGATGAATTGGACCTTAAGGACTGATTTGTACCTTGGAGGAATACAATTTAGTTGGATGGTGCTCTATTTTCCAACAGTATTTTCAATATTATTATTTCCAGCAACTAACCATACATTAAGAAATGTCAGAAGTGTAATGGAACCCCAGACAAACACATTTGTTTAATGGTCTGTGGCCCTCAGGTCCCAATTGCTATGCGGATGCCTCTAGGACCAAGGTGATTCCTGGGGGTGAACCAGTGTGGGTGGATTCCTGCACCAAGTGTCGCTGCCATGATGGGCAGGACGCAGGCTACTGGGAGGGCAACCGGCTCGCCACCTGCACCCGTCTCCGCAACTGCACTTCCAGCGATGGAAACAACTGACCCTCATACAGTTTCCCAGTAGATAGCAGCAACATTTCAATAGAGTAAAGCTCAGTAAGCCTTACCATGTGTAGACTATCAGCCGAAATGTTTTCAGGTTTGCTTCTTAAGTTTTGTACTGGAGCTTTGAGGCTAATGTTGCTTGCAAGTAACATTCGCCTCAAACTGATTGTTGATAAGCTGTTATCTATGAACATGATCTTGCATATTTTTGCATTAAAAATGACTTTGTCCATTTAGGCAGTTTAGTTCGCACAGTGGTAATTGGTGTCTATAAGCTTCCATTACTTGTTGAGCTACATTAGCCCCAGGGACAAACTGGTGAAGCAAATTTTGGAAACATGTCTTGGCTGACTGACTACACTTGGACACTTTGTTCTTTTTTTTTTTTTGAACTATTGCTTTAAGGCTCACACCTAAGCTAAAGGTTGCTTGTGGTCGTAGCTTCTTTGTCTTGTATCCTTAGCAACTGGTAACAGTATTCTTGTATAACGTGCCTATCATTGAGGTTAAATGACTCAGCTGAATATTGCTTGGCTTTGTAAGGGATATTCTCTAATTAAGCCTTTGTATGCGGGTTAGGTGCTAGAAATCTGATAGTGGGTATGAGAAGCGAGTATGAGAGACTCTATGAATATTGGAAAAGCAAGCAACTGCTATAATTTCAATGAGTCTCTCTGTTGTTCTTGCATTAAAATAAACATCTCTTTTTGTAGGAGCAGCGTTTCCCAATTCTGGTCTTGGAGTGCCTAGTGCCTTCCTTGCTTCAACACATCCTTACAACTCAGTAAGACGCTATTAACAAGCTGATTAGTTGGATCAGGCGTGTTGGGAGCAGGGGAAACACTCTTGCAGGGCTTGAAAAAATGCTGAGCTAAAACTATGAATGGTCTGTATTACTGCAGGGTTCCTCAGCTTCACTCCTGGTGATTTCCCCCGCTGAAACACACCAGATTTAACTCATTTGCTCATCTTTTGCCAGGTTTAATGGGTGTGTTTGAATAAGAAAATCACAAACTGTGCTGCATACCTGGCCTCCAGGACCAGGCTCGAACTTCATTAGTATACTGAAATACACTAGTGCACTTCAAGTGTGAGATGATTGTAGTTGAGGTTTTCCTGCATATAGCCATAACAACTAAAGGTAACCGCTGATGGAGGGACAAATGCCCTGAAAGTTTTGAAAGTTTTGTATTCTTGATAGAAACATTTTAAACTGTTTTAGATCACAGAAGATATTTGTAGAAACACTACAGTATATGCTCTTAAAAATAAAAGTCCCTGGCTTTGCTGTACAGCTCTAGGGAAAGACCCTTTAATTGGTATGGAACCTTAAAAAGGTTCTTCATGCTTTTCATTTTCGTCCATGAAAAGATCCTTCAGGGAACCTTCTTTGAAATTTACCCAACATGCTCCTCCAGACTGACTAGATCAGATCTTTGGGTGACCACTGAAATTTATGGAAACATTCACATTTTAGATCTTCAAGCTCAAATTTTGAATGTAATTTGCTTATGCTTATATAACCCACACATCATAGTTAAACAGTTTAAAGGAGACGATCATAAAACCTGGTTTGAAGCCTGTATACCTAGACTAGTCATGTAGATGAATGATTCCTTTAGTCACTCAGTGCTCTCTCAGAGAACCAAAACCTGAAAAACCAAAAAGTAATGCCCCATGTATTGCTTACACTTGACCGGGGGTGTCTGATCTACAGCCTGTGTAGTTCATTCCAGCAAAGCCTATCTGATTCCACTGAGACCAATTGAATAAACATGTGGAATCGTGTGTGCTCCTGCTGATTCGGAACGAAAAAAAAAAAAATGCGACTTTGGAAAACTGCTTATAAAAAAAACTGTAAGCATTATTTTATAGGTCCACAAACATAAATAAACAACATTTGGTAAATGCCATGCTTTCTCTGGTCTGTTTGATCAAGCACCTCTAAAATCAAAAGAGATTTCCAACAGGAGATGTATTTATTTATAGTAACTGTTGATTTGTATTTTTGTCTGAGATGCTGTTTGGGGACACGACTTGGCCCTCGATGATGAGCTGTGGTGCGGAATTCAGATTTGTCCCATTAAAAGTTATCGGGTGTAAATATGAGTTGGAACGACCCGTCTCGCGCTTTGATGCGCCCTTTAAACATAATGGCTCTTGGCAGCTTGTCACTTTTAACAAGTCCTCCCAGAAGTGATGCAGTGTCACAACCACGACAGCCTGAGCCACATTTAACTCTCAGTCTTGCACACACTCCCACTCTTTTCCTTTCTCTCAGACACATATATACAGAGTTGCCACTTTATTAGAAACACCATGTAGGTGTGCTGTGAAGGGCTGGCATTACTGACTGTAACCAATTGCCACGCAATTAATCAGCCCCCGTTTATCTTGCCTATCACTGGAACGGGACCACCATATGACCACCAGTAACCAGAAATGATATGAGTGGTTTACCATTCTCAACACAGCTTTGAAACAGACAAGGAACTGGCATGGTAGAGTTTTTGGTGCTGGTACAAGTGTTAGAGGCCAGTGGAGGGATGAGGCGGCCAATCAAATTCTGTATGAGCCAGAAATTTGACTGACAACCACTGACAGTGCCCCCATCAATATTTGAATATTTGTGAAATATCTGAAAAGTTATCTAATTCATTGTTTTTCTGTTTTGTATGCAGCAAACGGGTAACTGCAGTGTAAACCCAGTCGTCACATAGCAACCGGTGCAGAATAATACAGTTAAAGTTTCTTAACCAATCAGATTTTGTGTAACAGCAGACTGCTTTTTGTCAGCGACTGCAGCCGCCACTGAAGCCCCGCCTTCTATTTGATCTGATTGGGTGGCACAGGAAAAAGCTCGTGACGTAGGCTCCTTAACCCACTCCCGAAAGGGTCAAGAACTAATCTCTGATGGACAAGATCATGGATCACACAAACTGTGCATCAGCAGATAAGCTACATTCCCTTTCCGCTGAACCCCCTGCGAGGTGGAGCTACAAAGTAGGTGTTTCTAATAAAGTGGCCAGAACATGACATTCAGGACTGGGTTTCAAAAGCACCTTAGCACAAAGATCACAAACCTCTCTACCAGCTAAGATCTTAATACTAAGATACTTTCGGGAAACTGGATTGTTTCTTTCTCTCCCCTACACAGTTCCAGAGACAGCTGTTTTAACATCTGTTTTATTGATTGTATACAAAAAGTATGATATGACATAATGCATTCTATATATAAGATATAACTTTTTTTGACATTCAATGTACAAAAAGAAGAAGAAAATACTAGATAGATGCAGTAAGTCTTTAAAAAGCCACTCCAGGCCTGAAGACCGGAGGCAGTCAGTAGTATTTTTGTTTCTTATGCAAGTCGTCCTGTAGCGGATTTCAGCCAGCCCCTCTGCCCCTCTCTCATGCGGCTCTTGGCCATACACAGATGGAGAAGCATACGGGTGATGGCAGGGTGGGATGGGGTGAGAAGGAGAGCAGGGGTGAGGCACACGCCAAGAGGAGATGGGGGAAAGAGATAGCTACACACAGTGCGCTAGTGCTTTATATACGAGGGCTTACTGACCCCTGAATTGAGAAAAAAGCAAAAGAATAAAGTGTTCCACTATATCATGACTGTGCTTCAGAGGAGTATATGGAGACACTCATGTTAGTGGAGATTATACTGAGTATTACTAGTAGTAATGACTGATCCATCTTTGCCTGACAAGCAACGCTTTGTATTGTGCAACATCTGTGATGAGACTTGTGCAAGTTTTTTTTTTTTGTTTGTTTGTTTTTTTTTTTTTTGATTGGATTTCTAGCATTATGAAACTGGAGCAGTACTAGAACAGCAAACTGCATGATTTAAAAAAAAAAAAAAAAAAACCTTCATTAAACAACAGCAAGCTTGTGTTCCTACATGAAGCACCTTTTTTTTCTTCTGGTCTAAGAAAAGAGTGCAGCTCCATATGCTCACTCCTTTGCCCAGGTACACCGGGGGACCTAGTTTGGTCAACCCTATTAACTTACATAGACCGATCTCATCACTGCCCCTGGTGTAGGATATGTACAAATTCACAGCAATATGAAAAAACTCAATATGGCCTAAACTTTTCTCATAGATGAAGGTATGGATCCCAAAGTGGTTGAGATGCGTATCATCCAACCCACAGCAGGCTGCACGGTATAAGACAGCCTCGCTAGAAAGAAAATGCCTTTCACGCCTTAGGAACCTTAAAGAACGCAGGGATGTAATTAAAACAATGATGAGCTCTATGGACCAGCCTCAGAATGCTCCACCAGCTTTGAACAGGGACAATATGCTTATAGTCTGTTAAAAATTGACTTTTTTTATATTTAAAGAAATGCTCCAGCATTTTTCAACCTAATCCCTATCTGCCTCATTTGTAGCGTACGGTCTGTTACCACTGATAGTAATTTCAGCACATTTCCCCGCACTTACAAAAGATGTAAAGCCTATTGACTCAAAACTCACTTATAATAGTTATTATAAAATAAAAGCCACTTATAAAAGCCAGTGGGCAGCTGCTGAATTCCATGAATAAGCATTTGAAATGTGTGACCATATCATTTCAATTAGAAACAAATGCCACTGGGATCTAGAGTGAGACCGACAAAGCTCTTCTCTTTGAAAAGTCCAACCACACCATGAAAGTAAAACTAAAATTAATAATAAATTTATAACAATAAAAAGTTTTGCACAAATGTTTACCTGCCCAATAGTTTCTGTTGCAAGGATGTTTAGAGCTTGAAAATATGAAGAAATTACTTTCAAAAGATTAGGTTGAAAAACAGTCACCTATAAACTGAGACTGAAGATCTGTCAAACTCTCAGATTCTTGAGGATAATGTTTATGATAAAAATTAAACTAACTGCTGTACCATTGTACTCGCTCATATAATGATATATTTTTTGTTGTATGCTCACTGTCCTATATTTGGTACGCTGCACTACATGAGCTTGTTGCATGTGAACTGTATTGCCACAAACTGTACGTCTACTACCTTTGCACGACTGTAGATATGAGCTTTATTGTACTATACACTTGTATAATGACAATAACGTTATACTGAATAGACCTCAGCAGCCTTTGAATATATGTATGACGATAGTACGTCCACAAGGTCCATCTATAGGAAACGTCTACTCTAGAGTAAATAAGTTTTTGCATTGGTAAGGCCATTCAGATAGTAGATAGTGTTCCAGATAGAGTCTGGAAATTGCCAAATTTGATGAAATAAGTAAGTGGTTTTGGGTCTTTCCAGTGTAAATGGAGCACAAAAAAGAAGTAATGCACAAATGGAGAGGCAACTGACACAGAGAGATATGGCAAAGAGTCAAAGGTAGAAAGTACAGATGGGAAAGAAGGGAGAGAAAAAAAGAAATGCACTCGCTTTTTTCTTCTTTTTTTTTTAAAAAGGCTTTTTTTTGAAAGGGATGGGAGAGTGGCCAGGACATCAGCAGTGACCTCCTCCTCAAGGCTGAATTGTGCAATTGGCATGAAAAAAAAAAAGACCAAATCTCATCTAACACAGAAAACCAAACAGAAATCCAGCATTCCCTTATTTTTCTCCTCATAAAAAAGTCTGAAGGCATCAGTTTGGTGTTTGTAGGCAGTAACAGAAAAAGAGGGGTAACAAAAGGTCAAACGAAAACATACAGTAGGCTTGCAAAATAACAGCAAAAACCAACCTCATACAAATCAATTCAAATCCATTTTTACCTCCAGTGAGTGATAATCTGGGAAATCAGGCTCTGGAATGAGCTTGACCTCAAACTCATATGTTGGCCAACTGGTATTATCTAACTAAAATCAGCCAAGAAGAGTGGAGTTGAACAGTACAGGCATTAGTTGATCAAAGTGCCTTTGGCTGTGTCCAAAGTATGATAGCATGAGAACATAATCATTTGAGGCATAAGTGAATGAACTATAAAAAATGTGGAGCTGTGGAGACGTGACTGTCAAGAGCTATTTATTTTTTTTCTTTCCAAGAGTCCCCAGTATTCCCGTTTTCCTGCTTTGTCCAAGAAAAAACATCAGTCCTAGTAAAGACACCAAAGACCCAGGGGTCCAGGCAGAGCAGGTAGTGGGGACACTTCTTCAGAAATTAGAGCACTTCACTCGGCAGCCTCATGACGACTTTCAGTAACTGCAGTGTTTCTCTTCGGGAGTGTGTGTCACTCCCTGGTTAAAGTCATTAAGCAGGAAAAATAGAAATGATACAAAATAAGAAAAGGTGGGGAATCCAGAGAGAAAAAGAGAGATGATCCACAGAGCCTTCTTCAAGCACCGATTAAGCGACTTCATCAGATCCAGCTTCAGAGATATGAAGAGAAAGAGTTGGACACTACAGTAGCTGCAGGTACAAAAGACATTCATTTTCTGCAATGTACAGTAGGTTCCAGTTGATTTACATCAAGTGAACAGGGCGCCCCTTTCGCGAGATTTAGTTTGATGACCCTAATCTCCTCAAGAGCATCTCCTTGAAACTGTGGCCCAGAGACACTGTTCAGTGTGTCCTCCAGTTTTGAGCAGAAAGTCTATCAGAGCAAGGGATCATCCATATGGCTTCCTGTGCTCCATAGGTGAGTCCCTTTAGCAAAATATCACCTGCTTCTCCACAGAGAAGTCCAAATCCGTGTGTGGATTTTCGATTATAGATCCACATCAGCCTTGCGGCTGGGAGGGCCCTCATGTGTATTCCTGAGAACTAACCTGTTCAGCATGTCACTGCTGCTGTTAGAGGCAGATGACCCTGGCCAGCATGTGTGTCCACATGTTTGTGTGTGTGTGTATTTACTGAGCTGGAGAGACGTGGACATGGACTATCCCTTGATGGGCCTGGGAGGGGGTTTGCCAATCTCCACAGAGATGTTGGTGTAGAGGGGGTACTTTTTAATGGAGACCAGGCGATATGTTAGTGAGCTGATGCCGTCCTTCCTCATGGTGTTCTTTGTGTTCTGGATTTTATTGAATCTGTTGGAAGAGACAAGGAGAGAGAAAGATTATCAGCTCTGTTAGAAACATGTCTAATTTGACCCTCAGCTGTGTCCGCAGTGTGGAACTACACTGGCAGCCAAAAAGAATTGCTCACCTGCTGCTGCAGTTCATGATTACATGGCCATTTTCTAGACTCTCTATCAAAACAGGATGCTTTTGTTACTGTTCCTTTAAGACTGATGTATGTAAATTAACTATGCTCCAAAAACAAAAACAAAAAACAGTCTGGGCTGAAACACTACTTACAACTTCGGTATGAATAGAGTAGGCTGTCACCTGAACAGATGATATGTAAATGTGTTGGTGTTTGTGACACCAAAAACATCGATAGTTCAGACATACCATATAGAACATTTGAAAGGTTAACAATGTTTACATGCTAGATCAAACTTTTATTTTGAAAAAGTGAGGAAATTTCCATGATATGGGTCCTTTCAGTAAAATTCAGACATGATTTTAAACCCGTTAAGGTCTTGTGGGGTTATACTGGAAAATGTGTAGAGAAGAAAAATCCAACCACTATGGATGGTGTGTGGACAGTGAAGAATGTGTGGGAAGTAGGTCCTCCAAACAAACGGAATGTATGACAGAAGTGTGAGGCTTTCATCAAGTCCAGTGGAGCTATAAAATTCTGATAAACACTATAAACTGTAAGTGTGTATTTCCCATGTTGCTTTCTTTTTGGTGTCAATGCAACCTTCGAGCAATCCTTTTTGACAGCGACAGCTAGAAATTGTTTGACTGTTGTTACACTGATGGCCAGCAGATGGCAGAACTGCCAAAACAACTAAAGAGCAGTGGCTCCTTCCTCAGCTCCTCCTCTGAGCGAGCCTTTCCTTCGGTCTCAGGTGCAGCACAGTAAAATTTCTAACTGTTTTCATTCATCTTCTAGTCCAACCGCATGGCTGAAACAAGACATCTCCCTTGAAACAATGGTTTCTTCTTCAAAGAGCAGCCAATGCCTTTCACAAGATGCCTCTCTTATTACTCGGGACATCAAATACGTTGAGTCCGTGTAGCGTCCTCCAGGACTGATCTTAAGAGAATGAGAGAAATCTCGCACTGACACACTGAATGCAAATGAAATGAGCCTTATGCCCAGGGCTTTGTCAGACAAAGAGAATAAGATAGGACAGAAAGAGAATGTGTGTGAAAGAGAGTAGTTTCATTCCAGTGGGAAGATATTTAAATGAAACAGACTTGGTGAACAGTGCAATATGTACGCATTAGGATCCATTAGACACCAACAAACTCTAAATGATCTCACTGTGGAGCTCACATTCCTTATCAGCAAGGGCTGCCCTAATAACTCTATCTGAAGGTAACTGAACATGGCCTTGTTATGCAGCAGATTTCGAAAAGGCTTTGCGCTCTCTTCTGAGTTTAACTGACACGTCAGTATCACACAGTATGTCCAGCAGTTTGGTAAGTAAAGTAAAGTGGCCTGCTTCTCCGAGGACACAAAGTTGAAGCATTTGTTTACAATCCGAATGATTTCATGACGTATTTGTGCTTAGACTACCAAAAGTTCTTGATAGGGTACACTTTCACACTTTTTTTCCCCCTATGGTTAGGAACGAACTGGCCTTATATCAAATACACACCAAATGTGCACAAAACACAAAAATGTATACACATGTGTATGAAACATTTCTTCCCATACTGCTTAAAAAAAAAAAAAAAAAAAAACCTCTCTTGCTCTTGGTAATCTTGACCAAACTGCTGAAGATCTCTCACTACGCTGGCTAATAACTTAATCTTTTGAAGATTGTTCATTCCACAGTATCGATGCAATTCATTCAGAAGACATTTCATTTTTCACCGCAGTAAAAACTAATTCCTTTTCTATATCAAGCTAAATTAAATGTCTTCTGTCTCTGTGCTATGGTAATTTTCCATTCAGTCACCACGAAAAGCTCTTTTTGTTTGTTTCTATTCCCTTAATTGTTTTTATAACCAACCTGGAACAGCCAACAGCAAATCTAAATAATGGTCAAGAAGAATAAAGGTCTTAGATCAGAACCTTGAGGAGGCTCATTAGCAGTACTAGATCAGAAAATTGTCTCTCATCCTCATCTTCATCCTCATCCTACCCCTTGGACACGACATACTAATTAAAACTCATAGCTACCAGTTTGCATAGCAACACCCAGTGATCAACAGTAACAAATGTAAGCATCATTTGACAAGGAATCATTTGGATATGATAATCAGAGCACAGCAGAACAGTAGTGGTTTACAAACAAATTACAAAACATATCAAATCTCAAGCTTACAAGATTTTATACAGTCCACTTAGGAAGTACCTCTTCTGCAACCTTGAACAGAATGTTCACTGGCCTGTAAAAGTGTTTCCCAATCCAGAGAGGGATTCACAATGCTTTATCCCAGCTTCCGACACATCTGAGCCAAGCAACCAAGGACACGCAATAACTGGTGTGGTTTTGCTGGGAGCATGAATGGAGCATAAATATTCACTGAGCTCTGAGTGATCTCAAGGACTGGACTCTTACATTCAGGCCTATAGATCTGTTTTCAACCAACTTTTCAAACTTTTCAGCCCCGGATCTCGTCAAATGTTTCTAGTGGGAGGTAGTTTAGCACCAACTTGCAGCATTTTAGCCCATTTGTACTAGTGCTCATAAAGACACGACCCTGACATCAAGGTCAAGTTTTCCAGAGAAAGTGTTTTTCCAGAGAAAGTACGCTGAGAGTATGCTCATTTACAGGCACTGCTGTCAGGAAAATGGGGTAAAGATTAGGGCAAACAGGGAGAGCGCACACACAGAATGGATTGGGGTTAAGTGCTTTGCTCAAGAACGCAACTGCAGTCCTCGGGGATCTCAGAACCTACATCTGCTTAACACTCCATTCCCCGTGGAACCTGACCTGCAACTGAACCCAGAATCTTTCACTTCAGCACACCTAGGGCCAAATTTACTAAAGTGGTGCGAACACGTCTTACACGTGCAAAATCAGCCACAGCCGATTCATCAAGGTGACCTTTTGAGGAGGCATTTTAAGAAGTGCTACTGTTATGGGCCAAAAATAATGGAAGAGGGTATGCAAATTAATATACTTGATCAGTTTACTAAGGTGGACGTACTGGAAGAATTGTGTGTTTTGTAATGCCAAAGGGAAGAAAGCACAGCTTTGAGAACAGCTGCCGCATCAACAGCACGTGACAAAATTCCATCAATAAACTTCTCTCCCTCAGATCTGTCATTTAAATCAGGCTGCTCTTTATATTTTTTTTACTTGTAAAGTGAAAGTGAAAAGCTTGAAAACTACAAAAGATTTCAATAAAATTACATTGTTACAGATAAATGTATTCCATAATTAGCTATGAAGCTGTAAAGATGCTTTAGATGTGTCTAGAATAATGAATGGAGACGCACATTCTAAAGTGACTAGAAGTAAAGCACTCTGGAGTTATAATCAAATGAATGTCCAGAATGCCTCATATTTTGAAAGTGGAGATCAACCCTAGAACTGACAAAAAACTACTGTTAACAGATAAAGTGTTATTTCTTATTATCATTTTTTTAAAATTCATTATCATCTTTTTGAAAAAATGTAACATTTTATGAGTTCTTTTTCTTACATGCTGATAAGTGACATTTTTTAAGATTTATTCATCCTTCTAGGTGTTTTCCTTTTATCATTGTCCTTGTTTTCTCCACCCAGACTTTTATACTGGACTGAAAACTGGCTCTTCCTATGTGAAAAACTGTATGCTTCTTTTTATCAAATACATTAAAAAAATTATAGAACTGGTCGAATGTATTTATTTATTTATTTATTTGCACCTTTTTTTTCATTTTTATTATTGTTGGGTTTTTTGTTTTTTTATCTTCAACAGTAGCAGTTTAAAGAAAGCAGAATGATGATCACTGGCATTGCAAGAAGTACACATGCAATTTTTAGGCTATATAGGGCTTGAATGATGATTAAAAATACATAGTGTTTTGTTTGTGTGGGGAGCGAGAAGGCAAGCAGATGAAGACAGAGACTCTTCTTCCATTCCAGTGTGTTCATTCTTTCTACAGCTGGTCAAAACACATTCTGAGTGGTTCCATGGCATTCAAATTAGCCAGCATGTGATGTCATTTAAATGGCAGGTTTTAGTAAATTAGGTGCAAAACAAATTTAACACAAGCAGCAGGTCTTGTGCACTTCTTAGTAATCTTAGTAAATCTGGCTCATAACCACTAAGTCCTCTAGACAGGATTGACAGTGGGGACCAGCACTTATGCCCCCCTATTATTCAATGCCAGAAAAGTTCTTATAAAATGACATCTACTTGAAGATTTTCTGCTTAATTGACCTGGAACTCGACAACCTGAACTCCTCCTGTAGACGCCACAACAAAAGGGAACACCGTTAAATGAGTCCTCCTGAAGCCGGGCATGATTTATTCCCAGCTATCAGCTTCCATATCATCGGGCTTGCCTGCGAAGCCTATTAGTGCCGCTAGACTGTCCAAAGCCGGTGATTTATGTCCACAGGTTGAATGACATTAGCGGGTATGAGGGGGCTCATATTGGACTGGAGTTAATATTCATGAAGCCTAGTGTGCGGAAGTGCTAACTAATCAGTGGAATGTTGATGAATAGTGCGCTGCCTTCCTCTGGCAAGTGTGGCATCTCATTACCGAAGCTGCGGCTCTTTCGCTAAAGTGACCAAACAAAAGGCGCCTGTGGCAGTGACAGAGTGGTAGAGAGGGTAAACATTCATCAAGAGAAACAACCGTCTGGGCAAACAGCAGTCATGCCTGGAGAACGTAAGCACCTTCTCTCCTCTTTTCTCTCTCTCTCTCTCTCTCTCTCTCTCTCTCTGTGGATTTTATCTAAAGGACGAACCACTAGCACACAGCACCACAGAGACAGATAGAACCTCAGGTGGACGCTTACATTAAACACATTCAGGGGTCAGACAGTGGTTTCTTGCTCCATGCAAAGTCATTCATTTTCAGCTGACCTAAGCTAGGACAGTTTTAAAACAGGTGAGAAGTTGGTTGGATGTTCAGATGCAATGTTAACTGGAATCTTTTGCAGACTTGTTGTTAAAATCTTGTCCTGACAGCAAGTAAATGTACAAGTGTCACAAAGCCTTCAGGGTGTCTACACTGAGCACACGTCTCGGTGACATATACAGCTCTGGAAAAAAATAAGAGACCACTGCAATTTATTTTTAAATCAGCATCTCTATGAGTGTGAGAACCAT
>JBBPCZ010000012.1:18765065-18778263 GCA_037974445.1 Brycinus macrolepidotus | reverse complement strand
TAGATTAATTAAATATTCAGTGTGGGAGGTACTAAGGCATGCTAAGAGACAACATTATTTGGAAACTTTTTGGAAACATCAAATTGTGTAGCCTGCCCCAGTCTTGAGTCCTTTCTTTGAAACGAGCTCCGTTTCGTGACTCAGTTCTCGGCTGGTGATTATTCCATCCCAAGAAAATTATTTGTCCTTATTCGCAGACCCAGGCACCAGCCTCTTTCTGGTCAGAGCCTCACTACCAAATGACCTCACTAGACACAGGCCACCAGTGACCTGTGCAGCGTTTCAATTCAGCAGAACAGCCTTGATAAAAAGAGCAGTCTCTCTGAGAAAGGTGAGAAAGGGTTACAGCTGAATCACTGTGATACACGATTTTGTCTCATTTAAAATGTTTCAGTTTCTGAGATGTGAGTGACCAACGACACATACAGTGCTCACTTTTCTGGGTGGCTAATCTATCCTATGACCCTCATCAAAACAACAACTGTGATAAATGACCATTTTGGATGACTGATGGAGTTTTGCTGCTGACTGTTTTTGTGGAGGCGGTTAGGAGACCACCCTGTCTGTAGTGGCTCTCAAGCTGTCGGTCATTAACCTCCATCTAAGCTTGAGAAGGAGGTGTTGCTCCAGTGAGCCACCCACTCTCAGCACCTGCCAGCTGGGGCAGGATCTAGTACAGACCCCAGTCTTCTCCCTGAGGCTTTCCCCTGCTTCAAAGTGCTTAATTTATCCGTGACCATGTTTTCGCACTGTAATGTATTTGTTTATTTTTGTCTGTATTATGTGCCATTTTTGATGTCAGTGGTGGGATGCGTAGCTTTTGTCTCCTCCTCTTTTACCCCACTGCATGAAACGCATATACCACTGGAACGTTGGAGATTGCACTTTGTATACGCCCTACTCCTGCCTCGTGCTCTGAGATTGGTTTGATTTTGGACTTTGCATGTGTATATAAAGCCCTCTGCTTTGTGAAAGTTTGCTACGTGTGCTGATTGTGCAGGTGCTTAGGAGACCACCATGTCTGCAGTGTTGTCTGTCAGTTGTCTGTCATTAGCCTCCATCTAAGCTTCAGTGAGCCACCACCCACACTCAGCACCTGTCAGTTGGGCTATAGCTGAGACAGGATCTAGCACAGGCCCCAGTCTCCTCCCTGACGCTTCCCCTGCAATAAGATCCACAGATGTCTGCACCTACGACCTACACGCTTCTCCAAGCTTCAGGCAATACGCACAGTAAACGCACCAAGCTATGGTCACTACGGAATCACTCTGATGTGACAAACACAAAGAAAGATGATCTTACATGCATAAGGATCTCAGTCGAGAGATAACATCCTATTTGAACAACTGTCACATTCCGTCTGGTTCTCAATGTAACTTTGCTTTATGGGTTTATTCATGTCTCAATCAAGAATCTTTTTTTTTTTTTTTTTTTTTTTTTGCAATTGGCAGTTTTCTAGTCCACGCCATCTGGCGTTTTCCCCCTAGTATTCACTGCAGACTTGCTCGTCTTGTCTTGGCAGTCAGAACTCAAAACTCTACATAGTCACTGCCATACTGTACGTCTCGTAGCACTGAATCGTCTTGCCAACAGGGAACTGAATCATGGCTTTGCCATTGTGAAATGCGGGCAGGCTCCCATGAACAGCTTCCTCCTGCCCTTCAAAAGCATCGGCACTGAAGTACATCAGTGTTCCTCAAAGCCGTACAGAGAACAGAGGCCTCTTTGTACCCACTCTTCCAGGGAGTGGAGAGGAAAGCAGAACAAAAGATGGTGATTCTAAAGCAAATAAAAACACTACAAAGTGCGCTTACTTATATAAACAGCAGCCCTGACACGATGGCCTATAGAAGGGGTCACCAGCCTTATCCATTTTATCCACAGAGGCTGGAAGCTGGAGCATACCTCAAATTGTTGGAAGACTGAGCCCAATTGATTTAAATAAATGGAATTAATTAGGCCTGTCACAACCTTTACATAATTGCTTAATTATTATGATTATTATACAATTATTTTTGACAATAATCATCATCTAAAATTTCTGTGAAAGGCTTAGGATCATGTCTCGTGAACCCTGGGCAAAGGTGATAAAGATGTTGGCTTAAGTGGGGTATGGGACTTTGGGGGTGGAGATGTAAAAGTGCTGAGTTAGCCATCTTAGAAGCTCTTAGCTCTTAGGCAGGTACCAAAGTCAGGAAAGATGACAACAAAGAAGAGAGAGTGTGGGCAAGAGCGACTGACAGAGAATAAGGGAGAGAGAGAAAGATAGCGTGTGTGGGAGGGGCAGTGTTAAAGTGATGCTTGGGGGGGGGGGGGGGGTTAATGCATATTGGTCCCATGACTCAGCCCAACTCTCAACTCCCTCCAGAGCTCTACTTCAAACTCATTAGAAGGATATGGGTGGCAAAGGCCTGGCACTCGCAGGCATATCAAATGGCAATACAGCGCATTCATTACAAAAGGTTGCCTCATTACGAGCAAGAAAATGCAGCACAATGACACTGTGGTTAATGAGTATTTTTCTTCCTGCTGATGGGGTGCATTGCTCAGGGAGAGGCGGTTCTCTCGCTGTAGTCACACTTTGAGTTCCAGCTGCATAATCACAGCTGCAGCACATGTGTCACATTCACAGTACAGTAGGCTTCCTCCATCACGGATTAGGGCTGTTCTTGTCCTTGTAACCAGATTGGGAATAACAGTATAACAAAAAAAAATCAGGCCGGTGGTGCTGGTCGTCCAGAGAGGTCTATGGTACGTCATTGTTGGAATATGTGTCAGGATCGCGCTGAAGTTTCCACAACCCTCCCACTTTTAACAGACTGTACCCTCCCTGCTTCTTGACATTTTCTCCTCTCTTTATTCCTTCTCTTTTTCATGCCAGTTTTCAGTCTGACATGCTGGTGTCACATATTCATGCTGTTGACAGAATTTACCCCCAAGGTTCGGGACGCCTATTTTTGTGATAAAATCAGTGCACAGGAAATAAAACAGTGAATGGATACAGAGCAGGTTAGTGCAACCAAAAGGGCACTTACACTTATTTTCTTCAGCCCAAAATATTTTTTGTCAAAGGCAACACGTTATGTGTGAGGAAATAGAGCTGTAGGATTAAACTGGTGATGGGTAATATCTGGTAACATCTGGCACAGCACATTATGGAAAGCTTATCCTGACTAAAAAACATTTGGAACATGGTTTAAAAGCACTGCTTCATCCATCCATTTGTTAAAGCAGAACTTCAAACGCTGAATTAACTGATATTATTTCCTTTTAAATTATATTTAGTGATGATTTAGTGATGGCTATTATTGCTACTAGGTAATCTGACAGGTTTTATTTGGCACATTTGGTGAGGACTGGTCAGCTTGGGTCAGTTACAGACTGAAATTTCTTGAGCTTAGGTCAGTTTCAGACCTCGAAACTGAGGTTGAGATGGGCTATATTCAGGCCGAAACGTTTTACCCAATTAAAGCTCTCTACTTCATGTGTGCTGCTGGCCAGTGGGCCAGTGGGACGCAGGAAATGGCTAGGAGGTCTGGTGTCTCGGATCAAATACGTGGAACTGAGAAAGAATGCTGATGCCAAATCTGTTATGCCTCTCCGCTCAGTCTAGAAAACAGAGTGAGACACCAGCTTTTAGACTAATTGGAGTCTGCAGAGAATCCATTACAACTTGGAGAGGCATCGCAGCGGCTGCCTACACGTTCCCTTACACACACATACACACAGATTCTGCTGCTACCATTTTATCTTCTGTTCAGAGAGCGCTAATTAAGAGTTTCCAGGCATGAATACAACCCCCATCCTCCTTGCTCTTCTTTCTCGCATTCCCTCGCATAACCAGCCGTTTGATCAGCTCTGAGAGCCTTTTTACACTATAGTTATGAAAGAGATTTTATTCTTATTGTTATAAAGACAAAGCTCCCCCGTTTAATCGCCGTGATCAAGTGCTCATCTTGCTGCATTTTAAACTTTCCCCTTTAGAGGTCAATAATCAAACAGAAGTGCTCCGACATGGTGCACCCCCCCCACCCCCCCCCACCCCGAGCAGGCCCTGTGAATCTCAGTCCATCCCACTTTTGCCTTCTTTTCCACTTTGGTACTTAGTAGAACAAAGTGGCCCTGGGTCCCTCCCTGGACAGTCAAGTTACTGTCCAACTCATATACCAAACAATTATTGAGCTGACTAGGAGCAGTGTTAAAATATACCTATTTTTGTATTCGATTTTAGGTTCTGAGGACAATATGATTTTTGATATTTTATGGTTAAAACATCTTACTTTACTTACAGAAATATAATTTGATATACTACACGGATTGATGTGGCTCAGAAAAATACAAATTTCACAACAAAAGAAAGGATTAAAAAACAGCATGTCCTTCTACAAAACAGTCATCTAATAAGATGCTACTGAGCTGAATAAAAACTTATACAGTCCCCACCTCCACAAATATGAAATGTCAACAATTGCATATTTAAAATATGAGCAATATCTACGCTGAGACCTACAGCATCAACTACAATCAAGCCAATATTTCATTTTTTTTTTTTTTTTTTACATTTTAGACTTTTGGATATTTTCCATTAAAGACTGCACTTTTGCAGTTTGTATTAAATTAGTGAACCCCTCAGAAGAAGCTAAAGGAAATATCTGCACTAGAGTGTAGTATTCTTTTTTTCATGAATTCCTTCAATGAATTCACCTTCATTTGATCAATAATTTGAAACTGTATTAAAATCACTATAACTTTAGTTCTTAGACACATTTGATCGTACCCCTTACTAAATGTTCCACAAAACACAACCCCAAGTAAAACAAGCAAAATTGAGCATCCCATACCAAGTCCAGGAGGCACCTCTGGGCATGGAAGAATGGGTTTAGGCGTGGGGTGTGTGCGGTTGCCCTCAGACTTGGCGGTGGGTGAGAGCTGGTCAGCCCCAGGCAGGTAGCTAGCAAAGGTGGTGTTGGGCCTGCCACTGGAGTAGTTGTAGTAGTAGTGGTGGGGGCCTCGGGAGGCGTTGGCGCCGCGGCCGTTGTTGAAGCGGCTGAAAATGTCAAAGCGCTGACTATAGACGTCAAAGTAGAGGATCATCATGATGACGAAGTGCACCAGGCACAGCAGCAGCACAGCCTTGCAGATCCGCTCCAGGGTCCGGCCCAACATCAGCCGGCTCATGGTCGAGGCCACGCGGCTCCCGCCGCAAAGGGCATCCGGTCAGCACCCCCTCCTCGCCTCGCCCTGCCACACCTCGCCACTGGCTGCTCCTGGACAGCAACTTGAAGAATCTCCTGTGGAAGACAAATAGTGGGGAATACGGTAACATAAATCTGTTTTTATAACGCTGAGAACAAGTCTCTGTAGCCTTCGGAATTATCTGGATTTTTGCATGATGTGATTAGGTTGGAATGGGAAGGTGAGGTAATGTAATTTTACCACGAGATATCTGTAATAATAATTACAGATGTCTTGTGGTACATAAAAGTTTGTAAATTCTTAAAAACTTTTTATATTTCTGCTCTAATATGACCAAAACCATCAGGAAAATATTATACGTGGTCATTTATGGAGGAAAATAATCTAAAATTACATTTCTGTGAATGCAAACCTTTGCTTTCAGTATCTGGTGTGACCTCCTCATGCAGCAATAATTCCATTCAAGAATAACAATTCAAAGATTCAAGAATAATAATTATTTGGTAGACACGCTCTGTAGCCACTTTCTCTTAAAATTCAGTTCGTGAACAGACGTCCTGTCATTCTCCTTGAATTACATATGTCCTGACATTTTCCTGGAAATACATTTGCTGCTATAATTCAGAATTCATTGTTCCAACAATGAGGGCAAGCTCATAGATGCAGCAGAACAGGCCCAAACCATGATACCAACATGCTTCACAGATTGGATAAGGTTCTGGATAAGGTGCTGAAAAGCAGTATTTGCCTTTCTCTAAAGATAACGCCTCTCATTAAAATAAAAAAGTTCTATCGTGATCTTATCCATTCACAAAACATGTTTTACAGTGGCCTTCTGGCATGTCTACGTGATCCTCACCCAACTATAGACAGGCCACTCTGTAGACTGTAGACCTCTTGGAGAGCAGTGGCTTTCTCCCAGCAACGCTGACATGCACACCATCGTTGTTCAGTGTTCTCCTGACTGTGGAATCACGAGCACTAACATAAGCCAAGTGTTAGTGAAAGACAACTTTAGTTGTTTAGAGGTTCTCTTTGTTACCATGTGGGCTATTACACACCTTTCTCTTGGAATGATCTTTCTTGATCGCAGAAATATTAAATAGTTCACAAACTTTCAAGCACCACAGTGAACACAAAACATTTTATCTATCTGTCATTTCATTTACCCTAACCATTTACCTAGTTGTCTTAAGTCGTCTTGAGTACGGCAGTGCACACTGGCTTCATTTGAGCACAGAGAAGACAAATAGATTCTTCTTTGAGTGCCTCATTTTCACAAGATATCATACGATTTTCATGAATGAGGAATTTCACATGAGGTTATTATATCAAGTGGTTATTTCTAACAGTTCGCTATATTGAAAGTAATATGTGCCAGAATCTTCACTGGCACAGGAACGGGCAGTCAGTCAAAGTTACTGACATGGCAAATTTGGACAAGACCAAAATCAATAAGAAACCCTGGCCATAATGTCATTACCCCACATCAATATTTTAAAATGAATCCCGTCCGAATAGTGGCATAAGAAAAAAATTACTCATTTAATGAAGATATACAACATTTTACTTGTGCATATTATTTACTCAAAGAAGTTTATAGATAGAAAAAGTGAATTAACCTCTAGTATAGATGTGTCTTGAAAAAATTCTGGTATGGGTTTAACATTTTATGCAAAAATCTGCACAATATGGTTACCTGCCCTTCGCAGCACAATATTCTTCAAGTGCTACAAGCCTGATTGTATCAACAGAGATTTCAAAGGACATTAGAAGTTAAGGTGCCAAGACTCATAGGAATGGTAAAACACTGGCTTCAATTAGTCCCCAGTCAGGCAAAAAATGGGAAAGGTCCTACAAAGATCAGTGAAAGGGCCCAGAATCCCCACACAGGTGACAACAGACCTTGAAATGACAGATGCAGGCACCTCTATCAAGCAGGTTCTTGATAATCTTGATAATATTCATGAATTTATCAGTAGAAAAACACTGAAGAGTGAAAACCATAGGAAGAGGTTAGCGTAAAAGAAATCACTGCATTTAATTTGAAACTATTTGAATAATGTTCTAAGGACAAAGGAGATAAAAAAAAAATATTTGGTAGTTGTACCTGGTGTAACGTCTGAAGAAAACAGAACACTCCTAAGCAACAGCAAAATATCTTCCTGTGAAGCATAGCGGCAGGAGTAAAGTGATGTGATCATTGAGAAACTAATGACTTTTAGGCTGTCTCTTGAAAAACTATAGCTGAATGTCAGGCCATCTGACATCTAAAATGAGAGCCGTAGTCAAGGCAACCTTTGTCAAGTCCAAGTTGAGACAGAGTACAAAAAACAACACCAAGGACAAAGAGGTTTGAGTCCAAGTCAAGACCGAGTCTAAATGAGAGAGAGTTAAGTCTCTTCAAGACTTACTTACCTGTTTATAATTTTTGTGTGATGATGTAGAGATGATAAGCATCTTTCTACCAAGTTCAGTGTAGCTAGACTCTGAAAACTAAAATTAGGCCATATTATCGACTTCTATATCAGCTCTGAGAAGTTCTGTGAGTTTGGACCCTGGTGTATTTAGATGACGTGTACTGCAGTTAAGAATTTCATAAGATCTCCAAACCCAGTGTTACATCACAGGATATCTCGTATTACACTTGATGTCTGTCTGTGTCCTCTAACACTGTGTCTATTCTTGTCAGTCTCCCAGTGGTGGTTAGACGGCGGCAAGGTAACTTTAAATTCCTGGATTCTTGCCAGTTCGGTCATGTAATTCATTGATTTTTTTTTAAACTGACATATAGGTCACAGCAGACTTTCATTACATCAACACTTCCTAGCGCTGTCAATTCAACGAGCCCCATTTACCATGTAGCTCACATGAATTATTGCACATCTGAACTCCACAGGAAATCAAATTACTACCGTCTTTCTCCGATTCACATCGTCCTCGCTCTGTGCTGTGAATATAACAAGCTCCAAAAAGCATCTCCGGAAACCAAGTTTGCCACAAACAGATGTCCTTTTGCTCAAAAATTGTAAGAAAATGACTTTCCGTAGGCTCCATGGAGTCTGCGCGAGGATCAACCAGTGCAGCCATCGAAGCCTCACCACAAGCAATTTCAGTGCTGATGGGTTTTTCCAATGAAGCAGATGATACAAAGGACAGAGAAAGAGTAGGTGAGCAAACGAATAAACAGACGGAAGACCTGACCTCCCAGGCTTGAAGCCAATTTCTCTCCCTCCCCTCGTCTCTCTTGGCATGATCATGGGAGGAAACATCCCCGGGAAAGTCTCCCGATTTCACACTTGGCTGCTCAGTGAGAGCTCCCTTGGGGGGAAGGGTGGAGGGCCCCGGCCTGGCTACTCCGTTACTCTCCCACAGACTGACCACATGTGGGTATGGTAGTTGGACAACAAGCTGAAGCATCATTGCTATCACTGGCTGTCAGATGATACCCACCCCCTACAGGCCCATCCTTTCTTCCAAATATTGGGTACAGAAAACCACTGTGTGGCACAGTCTGGTTCCAGCTCCTTATGGGAATATGCAGAAACTGCAGAATGCCGCACAAGCTTTCCTAACCTTCTTTAACCTGCCCCAATAATGAATCATAGACACAGTCAGCAGAGGTAGGAAAGGATAGACAGCACTGCAGAATTAAGAAGAGATGTTATAAAACTGTAAAGTGTTCTCATGATGCACAAAACTTATGGCGAATGCCAAACTTTCTTCTGTGATCAATCCAAACTGTTTAAAATACAGAAAATCAGGCAGCATGCACTGTTCCCTGGTGGTGTGCTAGAGTGGGTGGATGCAGAGGCACAGATACAGTCCTCCACTTAGAGCAGCCTGTCCAAACTGAGGCCCAAGGGCAAAACGTGTCCCGTTAGGACTTCTTGTTTGGCGTGGATCTGCTATTATTATGACTGGAGTTTTATTCAGCCAGTCCATCTTGGCCAAACTTCACACTGATTTTGTTGTTACTCCATGGCCTCCAGCTCAACTTTTGGCCCAGCTGGGTCAAAACTTTTGGATACCCTGCTCCAGAACATCAATACAACACAACTTCATAACACAGGGCCTGACTCCAAGCTTCACGAGTAGATCCAAGCTGCCTTGCGTTAAACAGAAAAAAAAAAAAAAAAATCACATTCGAAACAAAGTTTCCCCAGCTTTGTCCTGGCAGTCACAAAGCAGTTATTTCTCAAGTCGCCCTCCGCGCTATGCGCCGGACAAGACATGCAAAAGAGGCTAGGGGAGAGAAAGAGAACTGTCTCAAAGAGCATTTTGTATGTTCAAGTCCCAGTACTAAAACTGGTGAAATATTCATCAGAGCTGCAAGGACCTTGTGGAAAAAGGCCGCCGGCAAGAGCTTGAGCAAAAAACTGTTTGTTCTCCTTGCTATTATTACCACATAGAGAGCACCATTTCCCCACAGTTTAAGAATTAGGCTGCAGTGCACTCCATCAAGGTGCAAACAGCCTTAATCTTTTACTATAAGGGGCTAATTTTGACCTTACACATTCTAAAGTAAGCTTTGCCAATCGAGAAGCAAGTCACTGTTTAATGCCTTGGATGCTGCAAGTAACAAGTGCTTTCTCGTGTAACTGTATCCCCAAATAAAATATTCTCTTGGATGAATACAAAGCATGAAAAGGATGACCATGTCAGAGAAGGCAACAGCAATAATTAGACTGTTTCATGTCAAAATTACTTAAGTTTCACAAATATGTACTGAACAATAACTGAGTATTTTGATTTACATCAGTAGTAAAAAGTCTTCCCAGTTAATCAACAGTAATTTTTCTAACAGTACGAGACCATTCACAGTCAACAGTTAAGAAGAGATCGTACCATGGCACCAAGTCAACCATAGATGTACCCGCAGAAGAATGGCCCAGAAATAGCAGCACAAGCGATGAATATTTTACGTGGAACCTATGTCATAAACTAATGGATGCAAAGAAAAGAGGGTTTCACATTTAAGGAGGCAAGTCCACCAAATGAACTGGCAACACAACCAGCACAGTATGTTCAAATTTTAATAACATACAGACTTTGCTGTGGAGCTGCCGCAATCCATTATTAATTGGAACTTAAATCCAGCATTCACTTAATCTCCAAACTGATTGCCCTTTGGAACAGAAGAAAAATGTGTCAGGAATACAGCTAGCCTAGTCGATGGAAAGCTACAGGATAAAGTCCGGTATGTTACAAGGTATGAACATGAACATTAATTTATACTGAGTTATTACTGTGTGTGGAGAAATGAAGAGAAAAAGGCTACAACTGAAACACACATGCACAGGACTAGAACTTCATAAGTAAAACTGAAGGGGGATGTAGTTGCATTGCTTAGTCTTTGTGGTATTATCAAATAACAGCACTCATAACCTAATTAAGTTAGATTACACATGAAACAGGTGAAATTTAGATGTCTTGGTGTGCAGAGAAACATCTGGCTGAACAGGAGGCTCATCTAGAGCTGCAGAAACCACAGATGGTTTGGGATGAAATGCATCACACCAAGTCAAGTCAAATTTATTTATGTAGTGCTTTTTTGCAACTAATGTTGTCACAAAGCAGGTTTCCAGAATGCAGGTCTGAGCCCCTAGTGAGCAAGCCAAAGGCCAAAGAGGAAGAAGGAAGAAAGGAAGAAGCTGGAGGAAGAAACCTTGGGAGGAACCAAGCCTCAAAAGGGGAATCCATCCTCCTCTGGTCAACACTGGAGAGTGAGGGAGAATAAAAGAATATCATTACTTAGATGACTAACAATAAAGTCAGAAATGTACAGATTTAATCACTGATGACCAGTAGAGTCTGTAGTTAGCAACAGTAGATCAGTCAGGGTCTGTAGCAGCAGTTTCTCATGGAGTCTGTGTGAGTAGTAGTTTTGTTTGAGGGTAGGCAGCATATGCAGGTGATTTGGTTTGGAGTGTAGAAATGGCTATAAACAGTCCCTCATCTCACAGCCTTTCAGCTATGGTCCGCTATAACCACTGCATGTTTATTGTTCCTCCACCATCTGTTTGGACGGCAACCATGTGAACAGAGCTCTGATTTTTCAGTCTACCATCCATACAACATGGAAAACTGAGCCAATATTGATGAAAATGTTTGCATAGTTTGTCAGTTTCTTACTGTGAAAGATGCCGCTCATATGCATATGTTTGTTCTCAAAACTTTGCATTTTATTGTTCATAAAAATCAAACTTTCAGGTAAGCAAAATAATGTGATTCTCACTCACTCAAAACCTCTGCAGGTTTACGTATATAGTAAACTTAAGATCATCCTAATACGAATGGAAAAAAGGAAACATGATCAGTATACTGTAGTCTAAAACCGCATCACTGATGCGTCCTACAGTCTCTTCAGAGAGACTCTCTCTTGCCATCTTTCATGGAAGCCAATGATCGCTGCAAAAAAGTTTGCATGCGAAATCAAAATGTATTATTTCTCTTCATGAGACCTTTATGTTCTTTATGTCCGTTATGTTCTGAAATAAGCAAAATGATCTGTTAATAGAATTACAATTTCTCTAGATAAAATAACTACAAGCAAATTAAAAACATCTAGACTGGTGAATAAGCTCCATCACCAAGAAGGCCCAGCAGTGTCTCTACTTCCTGCAGAGACTGAGAAGAGCACAAACCCCCTCAACAATTCTCACAACATTCTACAGAGGGACTATGGAGAGCATTCTCTTTAGTTGCATCTTGGCATGGTACGGAAATTGTGCCGCATCAGATCGCAGGACCCTACAGAGGATAATAAGGACTGCTGAGAAGATCACTGGGGTCTCTATTACCTCTGTAGCCAAAATTTATGCCACCACCATTGTGGATGACCTCATGCACCTTCTTTTCCCTCCTTCAGTCTGGCAGAAGGTTTCACAGCATCCAGGCTTTCACTACAATGATGGGTTTCTTCCCACAGGCCATCAAACTTGGAACTGAATAACTAAATGTACATCACACACACGCACTGAACTGAACTGCTTCCTTTCTTACAATCACACTGCGTACACACCCCAAGCTGTTGTGCCATAAACAAAGAAAACCTACCCCCCAAATGACACTGTAAATACCCTGCATTTATTTATACACTGTACATTTTTTCCTGTTGCTGTTACTTGCTATTTTTGCACAATTATTTATAGCTGTCTCCCTCAGTATTCCTTGCATTGTTCGCACACTTAACGACTCTGCTGCTAGAATACAGTATGCCGTAATACTGTATTCACTCACACTTGCAGTGTTACTGCTCCTGTCAGCTGTATGTTGTCCTGTCCTGTGAATTATTGTACTGTTGCTGTGGGTTTTTTTTTCCCCCCACTCTCTCTTTTGTCCTGTTCTGCTCGCACTTGTGTAGTCTTGTGGCGTTCTGTTTTTGTTCTTTGTGTTGCACTGTAGTCGTAGAGGAACATCGCTTCATTTCACTGTGTACTGTGTTTACGGTTGAAATGACAAAAAACAACTACCTGACTTGACTTTAATCTTACAATATTCTTCCAGCAATCGCAAAATGAGTAACATTAGACATACTGAACAAGTGTGTAATGTTTCACCTGGCAAGATATTTTCACAGTGATCACAACAATACAACAATATCTGGTTGCATCCTATCTGAGGGACGGGTGGCCTAAGAAACCACATTTAAATGAGTGGATCTTTTTTAATGAAGTCATTTAGATAATTTTTCACAAAGTGATTTAAAATTAATTTGGAGATTATTTTATTAGAGACCTGATAAGGCAGGCATTGCGAAATCAAGACACTTTTAATATAAAAAGTAAAACCCAAAATGAATCCTAAATCATAAAATGTGTGTATTGTTACATCCTTAATACAAACATTTATCAGTATTCTGGCAAACGTGATGCACATAAACTTCAGATTCACTGTAAACTGGAACAAGAACACTCATTAAACAGCCAACACACACACACACACACACACACACACACACACACACACACACACACACACACACACACACACACACACA
>JBBPCZ010000012.1:18726612-18752866 GCA_037974445.1 Brycinus macrolepidotus | reverse complement strand
ATCAACAGGATAATGTGATATAAGTAAAGGACACTCAGATATTTCAAGAAAGCACAAGTGTTGCATTTTACAGTGTGGTATTGCGTGAATAGGGGAGTCCTAGCTGGTGGGTGGAACTGGCCATGCAAAAAATAGGGGGGAAACACAGTGTTTTCTTTAATCAATCCAATTAATTAATCCAACATTAGGAAAATAAATTGTTGGAAAGAAACAGTGGAGAAATGAATTCATTTAATGAGCATTGTGGTTTATCGTGGCTCTTAAACGGTTCAACCTAGATCCTCTAAAGCAATCGGCAGTCAATTATTATTTCAGAGACATAAAAGTATGCACCAATGAACTCATTTCAAATGCAAATCCAGTGCAGTGCCTGTCTGGTTTCAGTAATTGTGGTTTTTAAACTGGAATCTGAAAAGCTCTGGACAGATAAACGCTAAATGGACTACACATGAAAATCCATGAAAATCCAAATCACATGCACCTCCAAACACAAAGGTAAAAACAAAGACTTAGGTAGTTTTTGCACACTTCACCTGAGAAATATGTGAAAATGTGAATTTGCCTTTTTATATGTCCCAAAGTTCTTGATTAAACAGCAAAAAATCTCATTTTACTTCCCCGTGGAAGGGACTTATTAAAGGTCACTGCAAAGTGGTCAAACCTAATTTATTTGATTAGATTATTAAATTGTACAGCGAAGCTATTAACGGAGTAATTACGAAGAGATTTTCTAAAAGTCAATTTGATGGAGGCAGAACTGAACGTGTGGCCGATTCTCTAATGCTCTGAATGAACTGCCTCTTATCTGCCGTGAGTACAGAAGCTGCTCTAAAACCTTGGGTCCAGTCGACCAGTTTCAGTGAAGCATGAAGTAAGCTCACAGCTGTAAGTCAGTAGTGTGTTGGCAAGGAGACCCTCCTCAGTGGTCTCATCTGCAGTAACAGAAGATAAGTGATGTTTTATTTGCACAATTAAGGCTGTGATTGGGCAATGTCACGCTGCAGACGTTGAGTTTCCACGCAGCGATAATTAACTGCTGTATAAAGGAATTTTTGTCTCCAATCAACCGCCTTAAGCATTCTCTGTTGCTTTTCCATCTATATTACAAATGTGCGTAATATGTCTCTCTCTCACCACCCCTTTTTCTCTCGCTCTCCGCACTGGATATGAAAGACAGAGCCTGAAACTGTTGCTAGGAGACCCTGCATCAGTTCACCATTCTCCAGTCACATTCATAGTGTTGCCCACGTGTGTTGGGGCTCAGTATAAAGCCAATGGAAACTTGTCTCGGAGTGGACGCAGCTCTGAAGGCTTTTCAAAGAAGAGAAGAGCGGCCAGCACAGAAAAGTGGACCAGATTTCCCTCCAAGACTTCAGACTCCTGCAAAGAACTGACAACTAAGTTTTAAGATTTGCTGGAAAAGAAGCTTTGTTTTTAACCTGTGTTATTTTTGACCCCAAGAGAAGAACCATTTCAGCTCCTTTATTGTTATACTCCAAAAAGACAAAAACTTTGTCATCATGTTCCCCACCGACTTACGGAACGCTTCAGAGCTGCTGCTCAACGAATCAGCAGGGAACTTATCCCTGGAGGACATGGAGGAAGGGGGGCAGCACCCGTTCCTGACGGACGCCTGGCTGGTGCCTCTCTTCTTCTCCCTTATCATGCTGGTAGGGCTCATAGGCAATTCTCTGGTCATCTATGTCATCTCCAAGCACAGACAGATGAGAACTGCTACCAACTTCTACATTGGTGAGTTTCAGATGACCCTGGCTG
This sequence comes from Brycinus macrolepidotus, assembly GCA_037974445.1. Lineage (NCBI taxonomy): Eukaryota > Metazoa > Chordata > Actinopteri > Characiformes > Alestidae > Brycinus > Brycinus macrolepidotus. Next base: position 18,751,090 of record JBBPCZ010000012.1, on the reverse strand, counting down.
TGACCACACATGCGTAGTTGTAGTGGAATCAGATATAAGGTGACGCATTTTTAGATTTCACTTTTGCATAAATGTTGTGGAGTCCGGACAAGCAGATTTGTATTTGCATTCATTCTTTTCTGCAAATGGATTGCTTTTAAGTATTCAGGTAGAAACTGACTGTATAATGAAAAAATATGAATTGCCAAATGTGCCTTCTAGGTGTAACTCTGGTGTAAAGTTTTTTTTTTTTTTTTGGTCAAACACAGCCATCAGTTCCTTGAACAAAACAGTAACAGTAACAAAACAGTTCCAAATGACAATAACATGTCATTTGTTTGGTATCTACACAGTTGAGACATTTGCAAATATTATTCAATAATATTTCAACCCTCTCTTTCCTTCACTCTCTCTATCTCACCATATATATATATATATATAAATGTCCAACACTGAAAGTGGGCATGTGAGCATCAGAACTAGATCCATGGAGAAGCAGGTGGCTTGATCTGAAGAACCACATTTTCTTTTGGACTGCTGGGTGATTGTGCGTCCCTCACCTGGGGAAGAGATGGGACCAGCTTGCAAAAGCTGGTCGAGGCAGTGTGCTGATTGCATCTTGTTGAAAGAAACCACTCCCAATAGGGAATACTGTTGCCAGTTTTTCCTCGCCTCTGTCGCCCTTGGTTTGTTCGCTAGGGGCTCGGACCTGGATTCTGTAAAGCTGCTTTGTTACAACATTGGTTGTAAAAAGCGCTACATGAATAAAATTGAATTGAATTTAATTATGAGGCGTACTTGGTCTGCAACAATATTTAGGTAGATGGTACGTGTCAACGTAACACTCACATAAATGACAGTTTCTTTGGAGAACATTGCCCAGAGCATCACATTGCCTTGCCATACCTTACCTGTACCCTACCGTCCACATGATGTTTGAGAAAACATGACCACCTTCCTCCATTGCTCCACGGTCAAGATCTGATGCTCACATCCCCATTGTGGGGGCTTTTGGCAATAGACAGCTGTCGGCATGGGCATTTGGACCCGTCTGCGGCTGCATGGCCCTATACACAGCAAGCTGCGATGCGTTGTGTATTCTAACACCTTTCTATCAGAGCCAGCATGAACTTTTTCCCAGCAGCTTGCTACATTAGCACATCTATAAGATAAGATCAGATGGGCTAGCCTTCCCAATGCACATTAGTGAACTTTGGGCACACATGACCCTGTCACCACTTCACCAGTTGTCCTTCCTCGAACCAATTTTGGTAGGTAGTGACCACTTCATACCGGGAACACCCCACAGGACCTTTCGTTTTGGAGATGCTCTGACCCAGTCGTCTGGTTTCGGAGATGTGTAGGTACCTACAACTATAGGTATTTTACAGTCTAATCCACATAAGAACTACTAAATTAATTTTAAATTAATTCATTACTTGTTATTGTCATGTGGAACTGTGCGGCTATAGAGAATCCAGGGAGAATCGGATCCTCAGCTTGTCCTTTGCATATTTTGTTCAAAGCAATGATGGCTTTGGTTGATGAAGTTCTACTAAAGCCAAAAAACACCCAAATAACACCATTTCAGCTGGGATTTTTTTAGTAGGTTTTTACATACAGTACTGAGCAACCCCTGAATTCTTTATATTTTACTTAAAAAAAAGACAGACTAACTTGTATTTTAATGTGGTCTTCAGGAATAGGTCTCAAGGCTTCCTGAAGGACTCTCAAAGGTTTTCATTTTCAGTCCAATTGCTGGACTCGACCATTCAGAGGGTTGTTTTTTGTTTGTAAGCCAAACATTCAATCATGACAAAGCATCTAACTTAAGGCCTGAACCAGTGAAGAAACAGGAGCAGATGATTCCAGATGATCAGGCGGTGATCAGTATACTGGTGGTGCTGAATGCTCAGTGGTTGGAACTCCTTTATCTAGACACTTTGTATCTTTAGACACTTTGTACACTGTCTCTGCAACATTTGTTCCAATTTCTTTAATTTAATCTACTCTTTATGCCAAAGACAAGACAGTCTGACGGGCATAACATAGTAGTTTTGCACCAACAAGGGGATTCAAAGCAAAACATTAAAAAATGAGGGGTGGCTCAAGACTTTTGCACAGCACTGTACATGTACAAGGAATGATGGGCTTAAAATGTCATTAAAATGCCTTGTTTATCTGTGTATCTGCTGTGACCTGTCCAGTGTGTTTCCCAGCCCTTTTCCGTATGAGTGCCTTGGATAAGCTCCAGCACCCAGCATCTGAAACAGTTCAGATAAAGAATGAATGATGAGGACAATACTTCACTGTCAAACACCTAATCACATTATATCGTCCTCTCAGAGGAAGACTAATTAGAAACAAATCAGAACAAAATCTCTGGTTTTTAGTGAAAGTGTTAAAATGAATTTAGGTCTCAGCCCTTCTAATAAAATTAGCCATGGCAGCATGACGTTCTTACAGCAAAAGTAATGCTTTTAGACTTCCACAGTATCTTCAGTATTTTCCAAAATGTATCTGTGTCTCTGCTCTTTTAGTTTTTTTTCCAAAAAAGCTGAATTCTTGGCAAAAAACAGCACATTTCTGTCCACACTTCCATCGTCCCTTCAGCATGAGAACATTCGTCCCCCACACATGCACAAACCTTTTCAATCATCAAATGTACTCCTACAAAACTAATTCTCAACTCATTATTAAATCGAACTGACAGTGTGGGCCTTAGGGCTTTGTAGGAGTTGAACCACTGATCTGTTTGTGCTCAATGCTTTTAAATGGATCTGTTCTTTGCAGCAGTGAGATGAGGCATCAGATCTTTGCGTCAATCTAATGAGCATGTAGTTTTGACATAATACCAATACTTACAATGATTTTTTGGAACATCTCTCATCAAGAAAGCAAGAGCGTAGACAAAAGGTTTCCAGTGCAGTGTAAGCAACTGGACAAAAACTGTTTTTTTTTTTTCTTTTTCTTTTCTTTTCTCCTGTACACTGGCCAGGTAGCTACAAGTCTACACATTCTACCTTTTTCAATTTGTTTAGAAATGACAAAATCCTTTTTCTTTTTACAAAACTATACATAACAAGAGCTTCATCAGATTCATATAGAAGTAAATCTTCTCTTCTACAAATGGGGCATGAACTGAAAGTTTGGAATCTGCCTTTTTGACCAATTGTCACTGCTTGTTTGAAAAAGCTAACAGTTATATAACAGTTACAGTACATACAGTTTAAACAACTATACTATGAGAAATAATTTGTTTGAAATTTAGGGCTGTCATGTTTACTTGATTAAAACTGATTACTAGATTATAAAAAATTTACTGATTAAATGTTCATACGCAATGAATTGGCCTAGTAATGACTTTGCATGTATCTGCAGAACACTAGAAAGTCATGTGCAGCAATCTGACCTTTCTCCACAAGGGGGAGCTAGCACTCAATTACTTTTGTCAGCATCACTGAAAGAGAAAAAACCCACACCAGCAGGATCTCACGAACGCACTATTACAAATTGCATATAGACTAAATAAAGTTTAAAGGCTTGCTGTTATAAACTGTGTGTCTATAATTATGTGGTTAATCATCAAAATATTCACTGATTATTTGGTTACCAGTATAATCGAAAGTAACAGCCTTAACTGAACTACAGTTGACAAAGTGACAATAACTGCAACTTCTAGGGGCTAAAATATATAAAAATCATATATATTAATTAAATAAATGGTGAAGCCCAATAGTGTACTGCACAACTTTAAGGCCCAAGGAATATGCAAGAAAACAAACAAAAGTATTTTCTTAAAATAGGCTGAATGGTTTAACAGACATTATAGCACATGGTTCAAGACTCATGGTTCCTTTGAAGATGCTGTATTTAGAATTGTCTTCAATGTATATTGTCCAGAAACTGACCACCACACTGAGCATGGCTTTCTTTTCCCCAGCTAACCTGGCTGCCACAGACATCATCTTCCTGGTCTGTTGTGTGCCATTTACAGCCACCCTCTACCCGCTCCCTGGCTGGATCTTTGGGGACTTCATGTGCAAATTTGTTGCCTTTCTACAACAGGTATGTGTGCAAAATGGGACCTTTCAGGTGAAGCTAGTTCCATTTAGCTCAACTTAACTTCCATGTCACAGAACTTTACAAATGCAGCTTCAGTTAATTCCTTTTACAAAGGCCCTTTAGTACTTTCTCTGTCAAGCCAGATTTAGATTTCCAAGCTATGATTAATCCTCACATGCGTGCACATGAAAGCTTGATGTTTATGTTGAACAGCCAGTCGTGTGGAACACGCGGAGGAGTCGAGCAGGTGATGTGGAAAGTAGAGCATCTATAATAGGACAAATTTCCCCACCACTGCTGTGTTAATGCTTAGTAGACTAAACAATGATTTACATTCTTAATATTTATAAGGTTAGTATTATTTGCATCACACAATTGATATCATGAAGGGAACAAAGGTGGTTCCACCTCTGTCAGTCCCTCATTGTCAGAAGCGTATCCTAATTCATCCAAGAAATGTTTACAATCCAAAATCCTGAACGTTTTGAACACCATGGTGATAAATGATTCACCATTATGAGACAGGTTAGATCGGGTCTTGTGGGACAAATAAAAACAGTAAGCAATCAGTTAGTAAGTGCTGAAATGGTTATAGTGGGTGGAAGGAATGATCTAGGGTTTTTCCACCTAGTCTCTGAAGCCCCCACCCCCTGTATGCTATTATAAGTGTGTTTAAAGTTAACAAGGCTTCTGTTCTTTTTTAAATACAGGAAAATCATCGCAATTATAGTCTATGATAATTAACCATATGGCACAGATGCAGGAGATCGAGATTAGTTCAAAAAATGCCAGAGATTTTTTCATTTACGGCAATTCAAGCAGTCTGTATCACGGAAAGCCCATCTGGTTCGATCCCACAGAAGAGCTACTGTAGTACAAACTGCTGAAAAAGTTAATGATGGCTATTATAGAAAGGTGTCAGAACACACAGTGCATCGCAGCTTGCTGTGTATGAGGCTGTGTAGCTGCAGACCGGTCAGAGAGCCCATGATGACTGATTCTGACCACTGAAAGCACCTACAATGGGCACATGGAGCGATGGAAGAAGGTGGTGAATCACATTTTTTTTTTACATCATGTGTACATGTGGGCGTGTGTGTGGTGCTCAGGTGGGAAGGAGATGGTGCCAGGACGCACTATTGGAAGAAGGCAAGCCGACGAAGGCAGTGTGATGCTCTGGGCAATATTCTCCTGGGAAGCATTGGGTGCTGGCATTCATGTAGATGTTACTTTGAACCATATCACCTACCTAAATATCGTTGCAGTACCTTCATGGCATCCATTCATGGCCCAAGTACATCCCTTCATGGCACCGGCACTCCCTAATGGCAGTGGCCTCTTTCAGCAGGATAATGTGCCCTGCCACACTGCAAACATTGTTCAGGAATCATTTGAGGAACACGACAAAGATTTCAAAGTGTTGACTTGGCCAACAAATTCCCCAGATCTGAATCCAATCAAGCACCTGTGGGATATGCTGAACCAACCAGTCCAATCCCGGGAGCCCCTGCCTCACAACGTACGGGACTTGAAGGAAAGGCAGGGCAAGCTTGTTTAAATAGCACATTATCATACACAAAGGTCATTCAACGTGCTTTGCAGAGGTAAAAATGAAGAATAAATGTATAAGATTAATAAATAAGAATAAATAAAACAAGATTAAGTATATGTTAATTGATTAATTAAAGGCAGCAGAAAACAAGCCAGTTTGGGGGCGGGTTTAAACTTCATGGGGAGCTGGTTCCTGACTGTGGGCAGCATAATGACTAAAAGTAGTTTCTCCCTGTTTCATTTCAGCTCTGGCAAGCAAGAGCTAAACAGCTTCTGATGATCGCACATGTTATCTGGTTAATTTTGCAAACACACTAAAGAACGTCTCCCTGTACTGCACATTGATTGGTTGTTATCAAGTAAGAAAAATGGCAAGCAAAAAAACAAATGTCGTATTTGTTGAGCGCTTTTTCTGATGGCATCACGCACCTTTGTATACTGCTGATGTCACTGCTCTCCCATCTTCTCTCTCACAACTTCTCAGTTATGTGCTTTGGAATTTTTATACGTTACATGTTTGGGAATTTTTATGTGTTTTTCAAAACGACTTTTGATTTCTTTATCAGACCGAATTACAGTCAAATACTATGTTTCCTCCTCTCTCCATGTGCCACGCCATGTTTAATTTTCTGCTTCTCGTCTGGTTCTTTTCTTTCTTCTTTAAAAGGGGGGGGGGATCACCTTTCTTTGTTTACAATTTCCAATTTGTCCAAATGTCAGAACCATCCAAAAAAGTGCTTTCACACAGAAAATGAACCAAACCATGGTTTAATTTTATCTGGACCAAGACCACCTCTTTTGGTTGGACCAAATTTTGGTCCTTTGGTGTGGTCTGAGGCACCTTTCACACCTGGTGTTTTGATTTAGACCTTCCTTCTTTGTTCCCAAACAGAACTATCACCCTCTTATCTTTATTTGCATTTAGCGATTTACTTTTTAAGGCATAAACAGAATGAATCTATAGGACTGAAATCCTCTAGAGAAAGAGCTTGATAGATCTGAGTATCATATATGAGTCGCAGAGCAATGATAAGCCACCTTGTGCAGGATTTGGCCGAGAGGAAGCATGTACAAGTGGAACAGGAGGGGTCTACGAATGGATCCTTGTGGGACTCCGTACGGCATGACTGTTTTCTCTGATTCATAAGTGTCAGTACAGACGAAATTGCCTTCCTTGTAAGTACATCCTGAAATATAAGAAGACCGTTCCTGAGAGCCCAGCCCAGTTTTATAATCTGTCTAGCGGTATTTTATAACTGACATTGTCAAAGGCTGTGGTGAGATTTGACGGATGTTGATGGATGCCTGATTGTTAAAGGATTTGCTCTGAACATCTTGGTGCCAGACACCACAGCACATCTTCAGAGGTCTTGTAGAGTCCATGCCTTAAACGATCAGATCTGTTTTGGTGGCCCAAGGGGGACCTACACAATAGTAGGCAGGCGATTTTAATGTTTATGTTAATGGCTGATTGGCATATCTGGACACTAAGCTGCAAAAATGGCCCGTTTGTCACAAAAAACAACACATTTACATGTATCCACTCATTTAGTCTACAAAAATTAAGCCCCACTTATCTACACTAAAGTTTTTGAATGAGGCACGGAACAGGACAACTAATTTGAGCTGAGGTCAACTACAAAAATCAGTATAGTCACAGTTTTTGGTATATTGTTTTGTGAGTGTAAAAATGGAAATACATAGAACATAGAAAATGTAGAATAAGACCTCATTAAATTCATATGTATTCATTTTACACAGGGATTTAATGCAATACTGGACCATCATGTATTATGATTAGGGAAAACAGAAAATCCAGTTTTCAGAATCACTTCTATCTCAGCATAACCGAAAATCTTGCACTACCATGCTGTGATAAAAATGGTTTTCTCCACTGACGGCAAATTGCTGTCGATATAGTGATGTGGTGAAAGATCTAACAGTGACACCAATCACTGCGGCAAGTCTGTGATCAATCTGAACTACCCATGCTGCATTACAAGAAGATCTATTGTGACTAATAATATAAACACGTCAACTGGAGATCTATTTTCAAGGAGTTTGCTGAGGGTGTGACGCTTTATGGTCTGGTTTGCAGGATTTGGGGTATGGTGATTCACCCGTCTTTGTGTAGATAGCAGGAGATGTGACTCAGCTCTTAGTCACAACCACACAACAGGGTATTTTGAAGGGGAAAGTAGGGCAACCTTTGACGGAACAAATCAGATTTAGCCGCAGGCCATCAAAGAACCTAAAGACCTGAATTACAGCAGTTAGATCAGGAGCGGCTAAACCACAGATACTTACCATTCCATGGATTTGGCTCCTTTATATATCAATATAAAATCAATAAAACAAAAAAGGTGAATCATGTAGATTCAGTGTTGGGCAAAAATCCAGTACCAGAAAGTAGAGATACATTTTTAACAAACAGAAGTACTTTAGTACCGAAAGTATTTACAAAGCAAAAAGAAAAGTGAAAGTTTAGTGCAATATCCTAACAATCATTTCTTCTCTCGTGTCTTTAGTTTAGGACACGGATAAAATTTCACTTCCTGTCCACACTCCTGGAATATCTGGTGACTGATTTAAAAAATCATGTTATAGCATTTTCTGCAATTCTGTCTGAGCTTGTCGGAGTTGCCCAGGCCTAGTTACAGTTGCTAAGCTATGACTTGACACTTTTTAGTGATAATTTAATGAAAGGTGCGCTCTGATTGGTGTGATTTATTTGTCAAGGTGCATCGTATTTTTTGTATGTTAGGAAGAATGTAGGTTTTGATTCACAGTAAAGTGAGAAGATAGGATTAAAAGGTAGGATGTTTTATATGCTTGAAAAAGTACTTCAGTGCAGTAGTGAAGTACTTTTGTTACCGCTTACCCTCATAAGCCAAGAGTTGCTGTAATATACAGTTTAAATGTCACTCATTTAAATGTAATTACATAATTCACTATAGAGCTAGCCCTACGATGGACTGGTGACCTGCCCAGGGTGTTCCAGTGCCTTTTGCATCACTGTGAGAGGCTCCACCGCTCCCTGTGACCCTGGTTGAGGATAAGTGGATCAAACAATGAATAAATGAATTACCGAGCTAGTTGTATCAATGCAATAATGACCCATGATGCATACCCATGAACAAGTGCAAGACTTTTTCTTTTTGTTAGAACAGCAGATGATGACAAAAAACTCGGCAAAAACTAAATGGATGGTTTCTATATTTTGAAGGAAGAAAAAAGATTATTCCCACAACAGCTGCTTTCTATTTTCTATTCACAGATGTGATTGAAAGTTTAGTCTCTGCACAGAGCAAAAGCAGCAAGGACCTGTTTTTATTACGGCATGCTTTATTATTGTGTCAGAAACCATAACTTCCAAGGGTTAAGGCTTTATTCTTAAATGGACATTAGAGCATTGGTGAATGCACTGGAACTATTTCAAAACTATAAAATAACTTTTTATATTATGAAAAACAATCAGACACCCTCTCACAGTATTACGCTCCAGCTTATTCTGCCGTGCTCTGGATGTGTTGTGTACTTGAACATAAGTGTACTCTAAAATTCGTTGCCAGCAAACCACAGTGGCCACAACGGTCATTTTTCCTCATTTCCAACAAAACACTAGTGACACTTTTACAGAAAAACATAATTAAGGTTTCGGCTTTTGCCTGTTTTTCGCATATGAATAACTAACTCCCCTAGATGCTGAAATCTTTGTGTAGGTGTGGGAGTGCCTGAATGGACAGCTTAAACTGAAGCCAATTAAAGGCTAGTTGATGACAGCGGGCTTTGATCATTCCCAGTCCGAGGCCCAAACATGACAGGCTCATCCTGTTCACTATGCTGCATGTTCAGTCCTCTGCACAACCCATGAAGAAACATCTCCGTAAATTATAACTGATAATAAATCTATATATAGCTGTCACATGACTTAGCATACTCGACATGTCATTCATGCACTATGCAGCTGTAGGATTGCCCAAAACTTCCCTACGATTTCTTAACAAACTCCCACTCCTGGTGAGACATGGTGAGATTTAAAGGCTTCCTCTAAGCATCTGCATCAGCAGACTGATGGTCACTTGAAAATGCTTAAATCATGGACCTTACATTGTAATCAAAAGCTATTCTGAATCAGTTTTGCATTTGTCCAAGCTGTAATTAGGGCAGAGTAATCTTTCAGTTAATTTTATCCATCAAATGCTAAATATATGGACATTTTTTCTGTTCTTGTTGTTCCTCTGTAAAAGAAAGTGTGGATGCTTTGGGTGCGTTATCATTATCCAATGCGTCAGACATCTTTTTTCCAGGTCTATTTCTCATCCCTGACACTTCTGCAGCTTGTCTGTGTAATGGCTTTAATAATCATCCATGATCAAAGGAACCTTGGCTGTCTGCTTATTTGTAGGTGACGGTCCAGGCCACATGCATCACGTTGATGGCCATGAGCGGCGATCGTTGCTACGTGACTGTGTATCCTCTGAAATCTTTACGCCACCGCACTCCCCGAGTCGCTATGATTGTGAGCATCTGTATCTGGATCAGTAAGTCAGGCAATATAATGATTTCACACTTTCTTATGTAACAACATAACACCACACCACACATACGTATCACATATGTATATACACTATGTGTCCAAAAGTTTGTAGTCACCTGCTAATCTGTCATTTCTTCTGAAATTAAGGGTATTAATTGGGAATTTGTCCGCCCTTTTGTTGCTGTTATGTCCTGTACTCCTCTGGGAATATTTCACACTACATGTGGGAACATTGCTGTGAAGATTTACTTGCATTTAGCCGCAAGAGCTTTGGTGAGATTTACTATGTTGGATGATTAGTTCTGATTAGGCATTGGATAGAGCGAATGCAGCTCCACGACTCCTCAACCCAGTGCTGAGGAGCTTTATGAACCTCTGGCTGACGCTCAGCATTAGGCATGGTGAATGAAGTCTTCCATTTCTATTAGCAGTGTTTTTTTTATGGAGATTATGCAAGCTCTATGTGTGTAGTTCAAGACTTTGTCAGCAATGGATGAACTTTAAAGTAACTAATTGAAAGCAGGGTCTGGATACTTTTGGACATGGGGCAAAGTTCTATACAAAAGTTTGTATATTTTATGGATTGTTGATTTTCTCAGCAAAAATAAGGATCAACCCCTACAGGGACTAAATCTAAATATGATATTTTTGTTGTTTTTTAACACGAACACTTAAGTTATGAAATGTCCATAGAATTTTGCACATGCCACGTTTTTGGTTAAACTTTTTCTCCATTCTGTTAAATTTAGCAAATAAACAGTAATTGTACTATAACATGCAGAAGTGTGTTCTCTGTACATGATGCATACTTATTTTCATTTCAATCAGTAAACTAGGAGCATCCCTGCTTTTGCATATGATTGTATATGAGATGCGTTCTTGACAACTGTCCCCCGGCCACAAAGTATAAATCCCTCCTAAATACATTCAAAAATTGGACTTACTTCTCTCTTCTGTTGCAGGCTCATTCATTCTGTCCATTCCAATCTTCCTGTACCAGAGGCTTGAGGATGGCTATTGGTATGGGCCAAGGCAATACTGCATGGAACGCTTTCCCTCTAAGACCCACGAAAGAGCCTTTATTCTGTACCAGTTCATAGCCGTCTACCTGCTGCCTGTTCTGACCATTTCGTTTTGCTACTCCTTCATGTTGAAGAGAGTTGGCCAGCCAACTGTGGAGCCTGTGGACAATAACCACCAGGTGAGTATGCACTGCCTCCCTATGATAAAAGAAGACTTCCATCTGAATGTTGCTTTGTCTTGTTGTCCATCTTTGTAGATAACTGGTATGAATATTACAACTACATGGTTTGAAAGTTAAATAAAAAGATATTCATGTGAAACCCCAGGCAGTTCAAATCATGGCTTTACCAACTAATGAATTATGCCATTTTATTCCCTGTACTTCCACTTCTAAGCAGCAAATGAATTAAATGGATTGGCTGTCTATTTAACTAAGCTATTGATCTACTTATCTGAAGTCTGTGTTTATCACTCAAAGCCCGGCCAAATCCCATGCTGTTCTGTTTCAGGTGCACCTGCTCTCTGAGCGAACCATTTCCATCAGGAGTAAGATTTCCAAAATGGTGGTAGTCATCGTGGTGCTGTTCACCATCTGCTGGGGTCCCATTCAGATCTTTGCCCTCTTTCAGTCTTTCTACCCCAACTTCAAAGTCAATTATGCCACATACAAGATCAAGACTTGGGCCAACTGCATGTCTTACACCAACTCCTCCATCAATCCCATTGTGTATGGCTTCATGGGGGCTAGCTTCCGCAAGTCCTTCCAAAAGACCTTCCCCTTCCTCTTCAGACACATGGTGAGAGACAGCAGCAACAACTCCCGCACGGCAAATGCCGAAATCAAGTTTGTTGCAACAGAGGAAAGCAACACTGAGCGGAAATGAATAGCTAGTGGTTCCTGGGGGAAGAAAGCGAGCCGCTTTATGATAGTGTTGCGAAATGAACACACAGCCACATGCTTCACTACAGTATGGGGGCAGATACTGTATCGAGAGGTGTTGGGGAATTTGGAGATTAAAGATTGACTTCTCCAGTCTGAGTGATATTGAAGAGTGGAATGAGGTGAGAAAACACATTTAGCACGGCACGTTTACCCTTTGCTAAGTGTAGAACATTTCAGTCTATTAATGTCAACTGAACACCACATGCAAGTCCTATCCTGTGTGGCGACCAGACAGTACGTTCATGTCACGTTAGCCTTCAAAAAAGAAGATCCATGGTGGAAATCAATAGTGGTTAAATGGGGCTGTAAGTCAAACAGAGAAGGCTGAATACAGCCAGCAAAATAAATGTCCTGCCAGCAGTGATATGCAGGAACTAGCCACAGAGGATGTTGACAAAATGACCCATGGAGACTCATGACTCATGCATTGTGTTGCAGACATACTCCAACACCTCCCTGTGTACAGATACACACGTTTCCACCACAGGCTTATCTTGAAGGGTGTTATTGACATTCTCTGCACATTCTACCTTTCTGACTCAGTCGGGGGAGGTGTTCTTATTCTGACAGCAAAGACTGACTTATTTTACACCATACAATTCTGCCAAGAAGACTGAGCGAATTCTATTTACGACGCAGTGCTAGGCTATGCTGGCAATGTACTCTACACTTAGAGTAAGCCTAGTAAGGCTCTTAAGATCATAATCTTCTGAAAAGGGTGAATGATGGATGGATTTTCTCATAAGGTGATCCCAAGAATGTTCAGTTGAACAGTGTATACAAGGCTAAACTGAACAATCTACTGGAGCAAAATGAATATTTGAATATTTTCTCTACGTAAGTGCATGTGATTGCATTATTTGCCTTTTTCATAACAATACTATCTTCTGTAAAAAGCCTTAGTGTCAGTGTATATATCAGTGGGACCGTGTAGTTAAACGCTCACCTTGAAGTGTTGTCGTTATAACCTTGAGCTCTATTAATGATGTAGCATATCTTTAGCATGGTCCCTTTTAGTGTTAGAAATGCCTTAATGAATACATTAATCGTGTATTCGAAGCTGCCCTTGAACTTCTCCATCTCAACAGCTGCTTTTTTTCCCCCTTCATCTTCTTTGTTTCTTTGCTGCTGCAAAGGTTAGGTATTCGGACCCTGCATAGGGACACAGAATAATGGTAATGGGCTTGCTTTTGTTGCTGAATGTGAAAGTTCATCCTGATTAAATGTTCAGTCTATCCAATTAGCATTCTCCAAACATTCACAGGGGATTGGTTTTGCTAGCATCTTTTGTGAATATGGTGTTGTGAAAAAATAAAGTATTTTTTGTAAGGCAAACTTTTGAATGTTTTTTTTACACAGACTTGCTCAGTAATTTGGAACTTTACTATATTGCATAAACGTATGTGCACCGATCAGTCCTATCATTTAAACTACCTGCCTAATAATGTGAATGACTGAGTCTTTCAGCAGTTTGTGCTACTGTTACTCTTCTGTGGGAAGGGACCAGACAGGCTGACCATCACTTCCCCCATGCATCAGTACACCTTGGGTGCCCAAAACCACCCTCTTGCTGGGTCACTGGTTGTCCTTAGTTGGACCACTTTTGGAAGGTACTAACCACTGCATACCAGGAACACCCCACAAGACCTGGTATTTCCAAAATGTGCAGCATGCAGTTGTTAGTACCTACCAAAAGTGATCCAAAGAAGGGCAACTGGTACAATGGCAACAGAGTCATGGGTGCCTCAGGTTCATTGATGCGCATGGGGAGTGAAGCCTAGCCCGTCTGGCTCAATCCTGCAGAAGTGCTACTGTAGTACAAACAGTAGTTGAAACAATTGGCTATGATAGAAAGGTGTCAGTACACACAGTGCATCACAGCTTGCTGCATATGAGGTTATATAGATGCAAACTGGTCAGAGCGGCCATGCTGACCCCGGTCCACTGATGAAAGCGCCTTCACTGGGTATTTGAGGATCAGAACTAGACCATGGGGGCATGGTAATGCCTTGACAGCAGTGCCAAAAAAACAGTAATGCAGTAAAGAGTAACAAGAATGTGTTGTTTTGGAAAAACATCCTAAACTACAATTACACAGGAAACAATGTATATTATAATCATAGATTTGAGAACCAACAGTCAGTGGCATTAAAAAGTAGGTGAAAACAATTCATATTCATTATTCAAAATTGAGCAACCATTCTACTATTTAGACTCACAAAGAATAACTGGCGTTTGAATAACAAACCATCCAAGAAAATACTTTTCTTTTTTCAAGAAAGAGGATGCACCATAAGCTTGATGTAAACTAAAATATCATTACGCTGTTCTGTTTGTGGCTTTAAATGCCTCTGTTCTGCAGATCACAAGGTCAGGGCCTGCAGGGCCGGAACAGACACATTCAAGCTGACAGACTGCAGGGCTTAATAACATGGAAGTGACCCCACATAGCCGCCCACACAAACACCCAATCATTATCTCAATCGCTGGAGACAAGCTGGCCAGCTCATAACCACTCTGGCCACGGCACAGTGGAACACATGTCCACATTATGCCGGGGGTTTGGTTGATGGAAAGAGCCAGTGGAGAACAACATGTTGTCCTAATAGTTAATTCCCGCTTCGGTAAAGCACTGTTCTTTCAAGCCCTATTTTAAAAGGAGCTAATTCAACACATCCCACTGTTCTGCCCACTTGTTTGTGTTGCTCAGTGAAAAATGGCCCAACCTTTTCAGATTTACTGTGTGCCCTGTGACCGTGCTGTAATGATTGTATGGTAAAGAAAGAGAGTGATAGTGGTCTCTTGCCACCCAAGACCTTCTTCACCAGATAAGGAATGCCTATAAAGGGAAAAAAGCAACGCGGTTTAAAACCACTGTATAATGACCTCGAAACGTAATTTTATTTGAACGCTGTCTGCATAGGGACTTCATAACACACGCTATTATGTCAGGCTGGGTATTGAAATTCAATACTTTCATGCTCCCGACCAAATTACTTTAGTGCTATTGTGTATTGAAACATTCTGTGTCATTCAATACCAAATGTCTAAGCAGTCAGCCTTAAAAACAAAAAGGGGGCATTTGACTGACACCCATATCCAGAGCAACTTTCACTCATTAGTTACAGGGACACTCCCCCTGGAAACACTGAGGGTTGAGTGTCTTGCTCAAGGACACAGTGGTAGAAAAAGGGGGGGGGGGGTTGGGGGGGGTTTTGAACGTGCAACTTTGTGGTCATTGGGTTCATAGGCAAGTGTTTTACCCACTAGGCTACGACCAGCCTTAGAATCCCTGAGCCAATAAGCATGCTGCCTTCAAAATGTAGACAGCTGATTGGATGTCTACATTACATTCCGCTGTTTACATTACATTAATGTTATTAATGCTGGTGCATCTTGATAAGGCTGTAACCAGTAAATGTACCCACTTCCACCATTTTTTAAGCCAGACCAAAATTTGTAGCGGCGCTAGTATCTGCATCAAAAAATTGGAACGATACCCAGCCAGCATGGAATAAAAGAAATAATCACAAAAAGCTAGACCTGAATATGTGTGACTGGCTTATTTATTTATGAATGGCTTATATGTATTTGAAAAATGGCAAGATGCTTTGTGAGGTAAATGACATTGTATTGCCATAAACACATCAGAAACTATGATTATGCTTCATTCCCAGGTAATAGATGCTATAAGGAGAGGGCTAGTTCAGAACTTTTAATATATAAAAGTCAGAGACCATATTGAGAATCAGGGATTTTTTTCAATTAAACATGGCAAGAAACAACAAAAAAGTTTTAATTTAAAAAATTTAAACAAGTAAAACAAATATTCAGATTGTGTGCTATTTCTAGCTGACTATTCACAATTAAACAGATTTTTGACAGTGGTTAACTTTCTTGAGTTTGAGTGCCACACTAGAGAGACAATTCTCTGCTTTCTGAAATTCATTCAGATTGCCACACTAATAATATAATTTGTAATTTTGCAATACATTAGTAAAGGAACCTCACTGTTCGATGCGCTCAAACTACAATACTCATACAGGAGCTCATATTTTCTTGTATTTTTGCCTGTCATGTCAGTTCATGTCAATACAATGATGATAAATATTGTGTCTTTTTCATAAACCATCTTACATTCATATCATCTAGAAATGATGTTGTCATTCAGGAATGCAGTATAGGCTTGTCCAGTGTTGTTTTCATGGTAACTGTAGAGCTAACACCATTTAAATACACTTCAAGAGAGGTTGAAGATGGGTCTATAATCAGTCTCGATTATACTCTGATTTCACTCCCAGAATGACAACTGTGTTCCCATGTAATTTGGCCCTGATTAATATGCATGGATGCATCAACTAGAGGCTCAGCTGACTGCTTTTGCAGCCGATAGATAAAACGCTTGTCTTTGGAGAAGGACAGTCTTCACTTTTTCGACTCTTAGCTGAAGCATTGTTCTTCTGTAGTGCGTTCCTCGATATGTCCATTCTTCTTCTCCATGGAGAACAGGGAGCTGTCTATTACCTCACATCTGCTCCCATGTTTTATTTGTTTACTTATTCATTTATTCATAGAGGCTCAGAGAGACACACCGGCATGCCAGTTTTACTGGAAACTTTGAGCCTGAGTTTAAAGGAAGGCCAGTGTTTGGGATTGTTTTTTTTTTACCCTGCATGCCCTGCGGGGGGAGGCAGAGAGCCAGACTGACGCGGCTGCAGCTCTCACAACAGTCAAACTGCCTGAAACGTGGAGGGAAGAAAGTCCTCCATAGGGGAGCTTCATTGACTGAAAGTGCTGGGCTTAGTCCTTAATAAGGGGCCACACACAAGGTGGAAAAAGTTGTAGTCTTAACAAGTTTATCTCCTTGCATGCAGCCAGTTGGCTCGTGGGCTGGCATGGCGGGCATCAGACAGGGTAACAGCGGAGAGCTGCTTCAGAGCTGCTCTGGCCCCAAAAAACACATCAGATGTGAGCAGCTGTACTGAGTGCACAAGACGCAGGCTTGAGGTAATCGATAGAAAAGACATTAAAGTCTTTGGCCTGCAGTTTCTGGCACTGGACAGTGGTAAGTGGGGAAAAATAAGGCCCGATACTCCCCTTTCTGGCTGCTTTGTGTTACTAGTATAACCTCTGTAAAAATGATATGTATATTAATATGTCGTCAGTATGTTCTGAAATATGAGTTATACATGTTATACACATTGTAATGTACAGTACATTTGTGTATGGGAAGCAAGTGTGTGATGCATACAGTTTGCTCAGAGCAAATTGGTGGGGTATAATCTTACATTATATGTTTCTATTCTGGATATTAGTGGCACCAAGGCTGCAATTGTTAAGGACTGACTCCAGAACTGATACTGAAACACATAAAACTAATAGCACAAAAAAAAAAAAAAAACTAAACTCAAATAGAACCAATAATGCAGGGCAGGTGCCAGGACAGGACAGGGGCCTAAGAAAGTCTGACTGGGAGTGGAGAGAATTTGCATGACATACTTCACAACTGCCGTTGAGCTGAGCGAAATCCTGTAATCCAAGGGGTGGTACAGTGGTGGCATGCCACAGAATTAGTAATATGATAACAAAACACTTAAACCTCATCCCCCTAGGATGCTGTTGCTATGTCTGGCAAGTTTTCAAGCCCGGCAGATTGTTTTCAGAGGTGAGGGTAATTTATTACACTAAATCTAATGAGTTAAGATGAAAGAATTATTTTGGTAGCCAGACATAGAAAGCTAACTTACTTTACTTTAATGGGTTTAATTGGCGATGCAGTCGGCCTCAGTGTTTAATCAAGATCCTGCCCTTTCATATTGTCGTATTGTCAGTAATGTTAGTGTGTGATGTATACATTGCTGAGTTACTCCTAGACAGATGGTACTTTTCTCAGATGCACAAAGCCAAACCAAGTGGCCTCATCACACCACTGTATCCAAGAAACAACAACAAGGGTACAGTGTGATGTATAACAGTAAATAGCAATAGTAGCTGACCACTGACGGAGTCAAAACATTGAAAACTTTGGGAGCATTAGCTGTCTGTAATGATGCGAGTAAAGTAAAACATTCCAAGTCATTATGAATCAGTTTTGTCCAAAACTGAGAGGGTTGGGAAGATCTTGTTGAGATGTTGATGGCCCCTTTCACCCCCCACCCCCACTGCCCCAGGCCTGCAGCACGTTTTAATATTTTTACAGCTTCTCTTTTATTCTACCATTTATGCATTTTTAATACATTTTAATTAGCCACTTTCAGTTACTGTAGTTATGTAACATTATATTGTGTGCTTGGTTACTTTAAGTGTCCTGTAGTTATCAGAGCAAATGCATTAAATATTTAATAGAATAACTATTCATAATAGGAGTCACTAGTAATGAACAATCCCTTGTTGGGTAGAAGTGCATACTGGGTAATGGAGTTCAGCAGCAGTTATTTGCTAGGAACGAGAGAATCTGGTTCGGCAAACAGGTCTGGTCGGGGTGGAAGATCGTTAAAGATTATGGAGCTGTGAGAAATGCTGTGAACTAGATGATAGTTCCAAAAAAAAACAAAACAAAAAAAAACAGAAATTCTGGCATTGTCCTCACATGTGTTCTGCATGCTTCTGTTTTCACCTTGCAAAGTCATTATGTCATCTTTTTTATTCAAGTGCCTCGTAGCCATAAAAATGACTAGCAATTTGCTAATTAGCATTTAGATAATTAGCGGTCCTTTTTTGGTATCTTCCTAACATCTTCACCCATTGTAAACAGTTAACGAAAAACAATCAACAGTTATAGATAGAATCAAAAGTGTACGGACTACTGGACTACTAAAAAACTGCATCCAGAAAAACAAAAATGTACCTGTCATCTGTCCTCAACCAGTAAAACTGTCCTTTACTCTTTCATGGTGAAACAAGTTGTAAACTTGGATATCAAAATTTCTGATGTTCCCACTTATAATTACTCCATGAAGAGACATTAGGTCAGGAATTTATATTTTGATAATACCCTCCAATGGCAAAATAGGAAAGAGATAAAGGAACTACATGAAGCACTAGCCGCATGTGAGCTGATCTGGCTAACTTTGCCCCCTGGGTAATGAAGTTTACTAAAGGTTAATAGCAACAGATATTTACTAGGAAAATCAAGTCTGTTAGAGAATCTGGCTTGGCAGCAGTAAAATAAGACTAATGAGAGCTTATGAGAAGTGATGGCATACAAGAATAAAAGTCACACTACTCCAAAGAACACAGAAGCACCATTACACAAAAAAGTTAAGGCACTGGTACCATGTACCCATGAGTGCTGGTCCATTTCAAGCCCAGGCAGCAGCCACTGCTGTTGGTGCTGCAGACAGATGCATCAGGTAGACTCCAGGCCTTGGACAAAAAAAGAATTACTATTTTCACTAATTTTCTAGTAGGATTAAACATTTTTTAAACCAAATGACAGGTAGGCAGATGTTGACCTGCTGTGAAAGTGTCATAGACCTGTTTTCTGGATTCCTCTAATCCATTTTTTTGAAATAACATGGACAGGAAATAAAACAGCAATGAAGACAGGAAAATAAGTGTATGCTGCCATAGGTTAATTACTTAAGTGAGTCAGTCCTTTCCTAAGTGACTTTCCCACCAAAGCGAGGTCTGTAAAACCTCTTTTTTGAACACTTTTTTTTTGTTGTTGTTTACATTTTTTTACATTTTAAGTACAGTATAGTACGGTCACACAACCTGTGTGTTACGAAACCTCATGACACCTTCCAGTCATCACTGACCACACCACTACTGTACCACTGTAGGAAATGATTAACATACTGTTTAAAAACTATGAATTCATATGATTCACTGGTGACTTGAACTGAAACCCAGCTGCCTTCTTTATTAGTTTACTGTTTTGCCCTTTTGGATCTTGATGCACTATATTGCCCCCAAATGCAAAAAGTCTGGGCCCCCTTGTGGTACTTTCTTTGAAGGTAAATAGTGGATCTCCTTGGTCTAAGGACCGAGAAAACGTCTGCTTCCCCCTTCCCCCTCGCTGTCCTGCTCTCTAACAGATGGAAAGACAGGCGGGCAGGCAGGAGGGCCAGTTGTGTGTGAGTTTGTGACTGTGTGTGAGTGTGGAGGGGAAAAACAGAGTCAGCGCTGGAGCCAGACTCGGCAGTACAGTGCAGCAGCAGCACCAGTACAAAGGACCCATTCTACAAGGCGTGTGTGTGTGTGTGTGTGTGTGTGTGTGTGTGTGTGTGTGTGTGTGTGCAAGCATGTGTGCCCCACCACCCTGCGTCACAACACAGGCAGGAAACCACTCTGGGCCTCTGGCAGAGCACGGGCTGTGGAGGGGCAGGCTGTCTGGGGCCCAGCAGCAGACTTAATGAAACCCAATAGTGCGAGCGCTAAAAATACCCTGGCCCGCATAGGC
Organism: Brycinus macrolepidotus; assembly: GCA_037974445.1. Classification (NCBI taxonomy): domain Eukaryota; kingdom Metazoa; phylum Chordata; class Actinopteri; order Characiformes; family Alestidae; genus Brycinus; species Brycinus macrolepidotus. The sequence goes on along the minus strand of JBBPCZ010000012.1, from coordinate 18,730,585 downwards.
ACTAACACAACAACATGCGTGCGTGGAGGCGAGGGGAAGGTTCCCTCTATAGGTTTATTGGACCTGGAATGAATATTGAAACTGTACAGGCAGATCACTGAGGCAGTGATTTCCATGGGCAGGCCCTATTCGGATGGCTGGGGCTGAGTTGGGGCCTGATTGGTGCCGTCATTGTTATTATTAGCAGTAGGGAAGCAGGAAGGGGGACAGGCTAATTAACCCGTGGCCCAGAAAGAGATATAAACATGTCTGACACCAGCACCCCCTCAACCACCAAAGGCTGCCATGACTGTGTGAGTGTGTGTGCATGTCTATATATTCGCTATATCCAAAGTATACTTTATGGTGCAACACTTGGTTGACTCATCAGACGGTCTGGAGTGGCTACACGTAAGCCTAAGATCAAGCATAAAAAAAGAATAACAGCTAACATATAACTCAAAACCTTCACAAAAAAATTATATCTCTACACTGTCGGGAAAAGGTTCTGTTAAGACACATTTCAGGTATAAACAGTATAGATGTATCCTCAAAGGTACAAAACAGCTCTAAAGATCCAATTGTGTACCTTAAATGAGTTGTAAAGGAGCACTATATTTACTTTCCCTGGGAGCATATTTGTACCCTTTCTGAACTATGTAAAACGATAACAGAGAGTATGGAGTCAGTGCAACTTAAAATATAGGACCGTACCAAAATATGGTACAATTATGCTCCTAAATGTACTGAAGATAGGTACCACTGCCCTAAAATAAATATTTCATTAACTATAGAATGGCATCTCTTGTAAAACACACACACACACACACACACACACACACACATATAAATATATATATAGGCTGAAGCCACTTTTTCAAAACACAGTTTGCAGTACCAGTGCATGGTTTGGCCACACAGTGCATCTAACCTTCAGACTGCAGTACAACCAGCAAAACAGTTCATCTGTGTCTCAACTGACTCCAGTACATTAACCCATTGTCTCTTTCAGCAGTATTACTTTATCACACATATGAATTAACTAATAACACTAACAGACAACACTACCAATAATACAGTGCTGATCCTGATTGGAACTGATTTTATTTTTTACAACCAAGACAAAACAAAAACACAATTTCACTTTCAATTTTGTATTGTATGAACACACACACACATACACTCACACCCACTCACACCCACCCACACACACACACACACACACACACACAATTTCAGTATTTCTTTTCAATGTGTAAGACAAGCCAAAGATACAAGATATACTTTTTTTGTAATATTTCTTGCATCATGCTAGTCCATCCTGTCCTCTGGATTTGGTCACAAGTCACATCTAATGTTCTCTCTAGTGAGGTATCTTCTCGAATGCCTTACCCAACCTTGGCACTGCTCAGCAGGATTATCTTGGCACCCAGCATTCATGGTATCACATGGGTACAGTTGGTGATGTGGATGATGATTATAAACCTTCCAACTCCATCCAGAGAAGAATTCCTCTATAGGGTTTAGGAAGAGTGAGTATGGTGGCAGAAACAATGAAGACATCCTCGGGTGTGTGGCAAACCACTCTGCACATCAGTGGAGTGGTGGCATGCCACATTATCCCACGGCACAACAAGTATCGGTATCACTCATTGTGATATTTGCCCCTCTCTGTCACTCTCTGTCCTGTTTCATTTCGTCAACTGAAATCGGAACCAGCCGTTTGCTATGTACACACACACACACATATATATATATTAATGCCTTGCAGCGATTAAAATTTTGAATCGTGATTAATCTCATGATTTTCTGTGATTAATCGTGATTAATCTCATTGTTATATGCAAAATTCAATAATGAAGTCAAAAGTAGTGTATTGCGCACTTTTATTTTAAAAGTACTGCTATATGAACAAAAGTGCAATGACATTTGGTTTGCAAACACACAAAAAATTACCCTCAGAGTCCAGAGCATGGGCGCCGGAACCATTGTAGCACGGGGGGGTGCTACTTTTCCTCTCCCGGACGACAGCCGAGACGTAGAGCACTGTGTACCAGCAGAAACATTTTTCTTTTATCAGGGAGCAGCAGAAACAGTCTATGTTTAGTAGCAAGTGTCCCTGTTAGAGTGAGGTGAACTGGTCGAGCACAAAAAAAGCAACAAACTTTCAAAGTAATAGTAATAAAAAAACTGCGTTGATGCGCGATAAAATTATTGTCGGCGTTAAGTAAATAATGTGTTAACGTGATAATAACGAGTTAACTTGCCCAGCCCTAATATATATATACGTTTAACAGTTTTGAAGAATGTAAGCATGTGCAAAATGGGATCTTAACATATAAAGTTTCGCTGCTGGAAAAAAAAAAACCTTTAGAAATACTTAAAACAAATGTAACTGACTGGTTTTCAATATTTTATAGTGTTTATTAAATCATTATTTGGCCACAAAGGCTCAATCTATTGGTGCTGAAGGAGACATAAAATGTCTGTCATTAGTGCATTCTGTGTTGGAACATGAAAAAAGAAAAGTAACAACAAGTATCAACAAGTATTCAACATCGCACAATTCCCTCTGGTTTATGCATCACTGGATAAAAGTTTCGTTCAGGTCAATGATACCAAGCATTCTTCAAAATTGTGCCACAATTATATCCAGTCTAAAGAAAAGCAAAAAGTTTTGAGAATCTCTTGGTCTCTCCCGTCTCCGTACCTTTCTCTCATTGAGATGACATGAGACAAACTGAACCGACAAGTTTGAAATTTTGATCAAACTTGTGCATAAGCTCTCGCATACATTAAATTGCACTTATTCTGAATTTTGTTACATTACACTTCAAATCCAGCCAGTTACATTTATTTTTCTAATGTTTTCTTGTAATAAACACTTGAAAGAGCCTGACTGAAGTTTGCATGACTCCAGATTCAGAAGTCTCTAATCATTAGTAGAGCTCTAGCAACTGTATATGAAAATGAAAGCATTGTAGATACACCAGGATTGATATATCTGTTATGTTGTGAAAATTAAAGGCTCAGAACTTCAAAAAAATGACATGTATGTAGATCATTTACATTGGTGATGATAAAATTATTGTATTCACTTTGTGTTCACAGAGTTCTTTAAATATCTTTTAAATAAAACGTCTGGAAATCCATTATTATTTTGAATGATCTATAATTAAAAATAAAAAAATGTATGCACGTGTATCTTTGCATGTGCCTGTGTGTGTGTGTGTGTGTGTGTGTGTGTGTGTGTGTGTGTGTGCGTGTGTGTGTGTGTGTGTGTGTGTCTGTGCGTGTGTGTGCCTGCACCAGGCTGCCAAGCCACCTGGAGCAGTTATTATTTGTTTGTGTATGTGTGAGCCAAGAGACACTTAAAGTGCAGCCGCTCGGTCTAGCACAAACACGCCCGTCTGGGCATCCATCAGACACGGACAAGGACCTGACAGAGAGCAGGGAGAGGGAGGGGACACAGGGCTTTCTTCTAATCACCCCCCTGAAAGCACTGGAAACATTCTTCCCTCTTCATCACCCTCTTCTGTCACACTGACAGTGACTCTGGCCTCACTGCTGAATTATCACACACACACACACTCTCTCTCTCACACACACATCACCACACACACATCACCACCACCACAAGTCAAAAGTTTAAACACACCTGACTGAACATTTTTTTTAAAGACATGCTGATCTATAGGCTCCCACTTAAAGGACCCATTTGAGGAAAAAAACCCAAATTTCCTCATTTTTTCAGTTCAAAGTAGCATATAAACACTGTAAAGGTGTCAAAACATCCCACTGACACCCCAGCCTGAATTGTTTTTAACTTATTTTTGTGATGTCAGAAAAAAAAACACATTTTCAGTACTGTGCAAAAGTCTTAGGCACCTGAGAAAATTATACTTAAAAGCTGTTTTCTACTGGGCAGTAGTGTTAAGTTAGTGTTAAAACACTAATTTTACAATAATTACAAATCACTTTAATACAGTAAACC
>JBBPCZ010000012.1:18716161-18726512 GCA_037974445.1 Brycinus macrolepidotus | reverse complement strand
TATATATGCTTCTGAATACATATGTTTTGTTAGTTTTGTTGATATATGTTGATACATGGGGGTATAATAAATAATAAATATGGGTCTAAATACATCTTCCGTTCACTGTATATAATAACACTTAGCAATAAATTGAGTGCACTATGATATGAGCTTAGTAGATGCTATTAAATGGGAAATGCAGTAAGAAGAAACCCCAATTAGAGAAGATATAGTTAGAAAATGACCTGCTTGCTAATTTACATATTCTTCTGGACAGATCTTTTTTAGCAGGTCTTTCTCCCAGCTCGTTCAGACATTTGCAGTATATTTCCAGGTGTGTTCTGACTGGATCAGATATGCTTGTGGAGGAGGGATTTTATTAATCTTCAAGGGTTCAATTAAACAGTGCTGTGCAGTCATCTCTCCAGCAGTTCAGATGAAGCTGTCAGGCCACGTGGACGAGATTAGTCTCAGTGGTTTCTGCTACTGCACGGCTGAGCTCAAAGCTCTCTAACTTTATAATCATATTGCTGTTAATGTAGTGGCTGGGGGCTCATGCCTGACTGACAGATGAGACGGCAAAGCCTTTCTTCAAATGCAGTCTAATGACATCTTTTCCATTCATTTAACGTGTAATTTGTTAACTAGGGTAAGATGGGTTAAGAGGAAATTTAGTACACTAATTATGCTTACTTTGAATATTACATCTTAAATTTACAATAAGTAGAATTTTCTAAAAAAAAAAAAACCCTCCAGAGTCAGTTACTGTGAGTTGTCTGTGAACATGAATTAACCTGAAGATGTATGGTAAATGTCTGTAAGTTTTTTAAAAAAGACATCTCTCTACTGCGATCAAATCATTTTTCATTGTCCTGATATTTCATGTGACCAGGGAACCAATAAAATCTGCTGGGATAGGTGGATTCGGTAGCACTGTGCTTTCAAGGATACTTGTTTGTATTTACAAATGAAATTTGATGGAGGAAATACCATTGTTGTGAGTCACAGTAAGCTAGCAAGCAAAACGTGAATTTGATGGTAATTAAATGCTGTCCTCCAAAACTAAAAGCTCTTCAGCTCACACCCTCTTAAACAGATATCCAACTAAAACAATGTGTTGTATATTTTGCTGTACATTTACTTGCCTTTTTAAACAAAGAAGTCAAATAACTGTTGCATACTTTACATGTTTACCTTTAAGGCGAGCTATCCAGTGGGCTAATAATTTTCAATAATTCATTGTTACACACTTTAGAAAGATGAAACACTAAACTAAACATACTATACCTTTGGAAAGCTTTCAGTAGTTCTCTTAAAAACAGAACATAGATTGCCTTTCTCAGCTTTTTTGGAAAATCCTTCAGTGATGTGCTGGTCTAGAAAAGCAGCCCACCTCGACTGCCACTTTTTGGAGAACAGTAAATATGAGACACCACATGGGAAGGTGCTTTCAGTTTGTGGTGCTGCAGTTTAAATCAGCATTTCCATGATGTGCATGTGACATCATACAATCTTATGTTTATTTTTCTCTTTCTCTTTGAAATTTTTTAGTAATTTACATGAAACAGAATGCATCATAACGAGTTGCAGTGTGGCAAAGGACACATGCAAAGACATGCAAACAAGTGGCGACCAATCAGATCGACCAGCATCCACTGCTCGCTGAAGATTCAAACAAAAATGTATTCAAATGTTGACCATTATTAAATTATTTAGGTTTTTTTAAGTATAAAAGTGAAGTTTAGTCCTTTTGGGTCTACAGCTGTGCATACACATTTTTTGTTTTACACACCCCCAAAGCGTCTAGCAGTTGGTGAGGGATATGACTTGGCTCAGTTCATCGTTAATTTAAACACTGCATGGCTACAGCAGGTTCAGAAAATAAATAAGTAGAGAACAATTACACTCGAAAACAAGCAATCATGATTCTATAAGCCTTAAAATGAGTCTAAAGTTGGGTTATTGTGTTATTTTTAAAATAAATTTTAGTATTTGCAGCTCAACAATCTTGAAATCTGGGGATGCTGCAGCGCCCTCAGCACCTTCTCGCATCCCTGCTTTAAGTGGCTTAGGGGATAGAAATGTGTCTCTGTCTTTAAAGAGTTAGCGCAAGTACAAGACACATAAAGATTTTTTGTTTATTCTGGACTGGAGCTCCTTAATCCTTGCTCAAACCGATTCATTGACTTGAGATAAACATTTTGAGAGGCTGTGTTTGCTCCTCTGCTTAGCTGAAGTAAATGGAGCAGTCAGCCTTGGCACTGCAAGTGGGGTAACGACCAGTGAGAATTAGGGAACTCATTTCATCCTGGTCAGTTAAGAATAACATTAGCTGTGTATGTGCCGTCCCTCTACACAGGCAAAATTACGTTCACAGCCCCGCATGCAGTCTTGGAAAACTGAATGCTTTGGTAAACTTCGTTTCTTCAACAGGACTGCTACACACCGAAATATGTAACTTCGGATATCTGTCATTAATTTTGTATGCTGAGGTCATTTCCAGACTTTTGTAACGTATCACCAGTTATCTGGCACCTTTTCAGTAGATGGAAATTATTCTTATCTTTAAATTAGGGCTGACAAAATGATTAAAATAATGAATCATGACAACCAGCATTATTACATTTGTCTAGTTATACTGCAAACATTTTACTTAACATAACCATGCCATAAACATGCGTCTTTTAATCTAACAGTAAAAAGTTGCCACATAGTGTAAGGTACAGACTCTATTAGGTTTGATGTCTTGACTTAATTTAGCATGTGGCATAAACTGTTATGACATCAAACACTGTAGTATCTGTCATGGCATTTACCAGTAATGGTAATATAAAAAATTATAAAACAAATGCCTACTCATATTGGCATATGTGTAGTCTAAATAACCTTCACCAGAATGTATTTATTACTTTCTTCATGTTCATGTTATGGCAGAGTTGAACCTGAACATGAAAATCTTGTCATTTTCCACAGAGTGAGTGCAGTTTCCAGTGTTTATCAGGGATGCCCAGTGAGAGGGCCGGTGACCACATGTCAAACCGGTGAGCACACACACACACACACACACACATATATATATATATACATATATATATACACACACACACACACACACACACATATATATATATATACATATATATATACACACACACACACACACACACACACACACATATATATATATATATATACATATATATATACACACACACACACACACACACACACACATATAATATATATATATATATATTTTTTTTTTACGTATTCTATTCTATTTTTCCATTCATGAAATCTGACATGAAACATCAATGACATCTGGTCTTTTCAAATAGAAAAACAGAAGTGTAGTAACAATGTTCATATGTAACAGCAATAACATTTTAACAGTAAATGTTTTGTCTTCACCCTCAGTCATTGAGCTTAAGAGCTAGTTAGCTATGAGGATAAAAGCAGAACATTACCTTTCACGCCACACAGTGCTAACGACGGACTAGATGAACCTCGCAGGCACTTTGTTCTCTGACCTAAGCATCCCTGCTCATACAACTCTAATACATTTTATGTGAAAAGAAGATGGCACTTAGCCCATGAAGAGATGGCATCCAATTATTTGTGAGACATGTCACAGGCTGTTCTTTCAGGGCCTGTTTTGTGCTGTGTTTATGTCAAATAAAAGGTGTTTTCTTTTCAGGTCCCTTCCATCTTGGAGAGAAAATCGCTCAAAAGCTTCTTACTGTGAGCTGTGGAAGACAAGAGATGCCGTCTGTTCTTTGAGAAAGTAAGCTTGTTGTGTTTAGTGTGAGGTATTCACTGTGTGATATTAAAACACCTTTGCGCTCCAGTTAGAGCAACATGTCCTTGCTTTCTTTTAAGTGTGTTTAAAGGAAAGCAGCCATTTGCATTTGCTGCAGACTGGAGCACCCTCCAGGCTCTCAACATGGCCTGTAACACAATTACGCCCTGGCTTCAGCCACTCTGATGGGAGACAACTACAGTTAAACATCTCCACATGCACACAAGGGCAAAGGCAAACTTTAGACAGGGCTTGCATTTGCAATATCGAGTAATGTCGTGTTGCAATGGTCTGAATGAAGTATGGCAAATATTACAACAGACCTGTCTGAGATATTTCATTATTTAGCCAATGCAGCAGCCTTGCCAGTTGTCCGCTTTGGTTTAGTATCAACTGTCAGTTTTTGTTACGTGAATGATTCACTCATCCAAGGCTGGTAGAGGACTCTTGTGAACGCATAGGATTCAAAACATTGGCTGCACCCTTACTGCAAGTACACTTTTTTGTTTTCTGTAAAGTAAAGTAAAGTAATTCTAATGAAATTAGATGATGTGGAACACCCATGGTGCCCATGAACTACTGTGATCAGATCACTTTTCACCAAAAGATATATATATATATATATATATATATATATATATATGTACACACAGTGGGTATCTTTAATACGTATTTTAAAAAAACATTAAAAAATGCATTTCATTGTGAGGCAACATTGTCCCTAGGAATATATTTTTTTCAAAATGACTGAATGACTTTTTTTGCATCTCTGAGCATTGAATTAGGCAGAAAATCAGCAAATTTTGATACAGTATGTACACATTGTTCAAATTTTGGTATGTACAATGCACGCCCAGTCCACACAAACAGCTTATTTTGACATTGTTTTTTGGAGGTCATGAAAACCAACATGGGAGTTTATCTCTGCCAATTCATATTTTATAAGGAGTGTTTTACACTGGGCTGCCATTTTAAATGAGGCGCATTCTAGTGGGATAAAGAGAGGCTGGAAAAGGATCATGTAAAAATGAATTATAAATAAATGTTATATTAGACTCTTAAGATTGGTACTTAAAACCACTCGAACACACAAGACAAAACAGTACAAGAAAAATGTAGCGTGTAGACTGTTCAAGGACAGAAAATGCTGGTAAGTGCTAGCGCAGAACACAGGGAAATTCTTACTTATTCTCTTGTCAACACACAGAAGGCAAAACCAGGATTGCAAGGTGGACGGCGAGTGTACGGATACACACGCGCTTGCGCATGCTGCCAAACGGGACCCGTTCTGTCAGAAGGTCATGCAAACAGAGGACACTATGGCTCCATTGAGCGTGTGTTTTCTCAGGTGAGCCAAGGCAAATCAACCCCATGAGTAGTGTGTGAAAGATGAGACGACGTGATGCGCATTTAGCAAGTTTAGAGCGTGTGTATGTCTGTGTGTGTGCATCGGCCTGTGCATACGCGAAATTAATAGGTGATGACTGACCAGGCCTGGAGTGTGAACAACCACCATTAAACCTTCTCTTTCTCTTCATTGGGGCAGCTGGAGGGATTCCTGGCAGAGTGATTTGGGACTATAGCAGAAAATCACATTGCCAGGGATTTCCAACCAGCTGCAGGCCATTCACTTCAACGAGTAGCTTCACCACATTTATCCTGCTTCAGGCCTTCTGGACTAGGAGGAAAACCCTGGATCAACCCCTGTCCTGCAAACCTCAGTGCCCCTCCTGCCCTGCCCCAAGGCTGAGTAAGCCATTAAACAACAGAAGACTCTGACAGCTGTTGCAGTGAAGTCAGACTGAAAGCACATACAGCTCATATAGGTCCAACACATCTTTCATACGTTTCACAGCATAAACACTCGCCCTCCGACTGATGACTGCGGTTTTGTGATTTGGAACGGTATCCGGCTGCTTTGGTGCCATGCAGACGCATGTGGGCTGGCAGTATAAAAAAGCCTGTGGCTTCTGTACTCGAGGCGCTCTTTGAAACCTACATGTGGAATGCATTGAAATTATCGCTATAGCACTTTGATCCATAAGTGTCCGTAGAGAAACATGTGTTAATGAGTTAGTCAGGCACACAGATATGGTCCTAGAATATTTTTATGTCAAGCATTTATTATAAAATGTATTACAGGGTAAAAAAAAAAATATATATATATATATAGAAGCTTGCCATGCAAGTACTACATACGATATTTTCTGGTTCTCATAAAATGAGTTGCTGCAATACTTTGAAGCACCTTTTCGCTATCTGAGATCTTGGTCAGTTGATGTTTACCCTCTCCACAGTGGGCTTGGGGCTCAAGAAGCCCATCCAAGTATGAGTAAACTGCAGTAACGTTTGCATGAGCGAAAACAAGGCGTCCCACGGTCGCTCCCTCCATTCATGCAACGCCTGTGACCGAGAGTCGGTATCTGCAAACCATTTGGGTTTAGCTGTGGCAGGACGTGGAAAAATAAAAACAGCAGCATAAAAAGCACATGTGAAGTCGTGAGAAGCCCAGGCAGCGTGAGGGTCCTGGTACGTTTCGTGAGGCGCAGGACTTGGCTCGCTTTGTGAACAGATCTGGGAAAGGCCGTGTTCACAGTGGCTAAGTTCCGCTCCTCTGAGGCTCAATCACAGTGCAGCCTAGGAGGTGATAACTCGCGTAGGCCATGTGCAGTGGCCCTCATACAAAGGCTGTTGATTGTTTAGGCAGTCATTAAGGCATACAGCTCTCTCAGAGTGAGAGTGCTGACATAAGGTAAGTCTTTCCTTTCATGTCTGAATGAATGCTGTTATATGAAGAGTAGGAACTGGTCCTCGATCAGTCCTTTGAGGCGCTTTATAAATATGCGCTTGGAACTCCACCCTTCCTCTCAAGCCGGGTGGTCTGGTCAAGAAGGCTCCTAACCAGAGGCTGACACACAAACTGAATAGAGTATAGAGACAACTACAGTGGTCGGGCTTTACTGGCCTTTTAGGCTCATGTGAGCAATAGCTCTTCTTCTTGGACAACACAGTGATCGAGAAGAATGGATGGTATCTCAGGTCCTTTCAGGCAAATAAAGGAGCTTTTAAAAACATCATCTCCTAACCACAGCTGTCAAAGCTATTTGAAGGAATACTCTCGTGTGTATGAGGCACTGAATGCCAGATGACAACAGATTTATTTAAGGAGCCATAAACCATGTGAACTTCAGAGACCGCATCTTCAAAATCAATGTCACACACCCACAAGTGTTTTAGATTTTGACAGTTACTTATTGCTGTAACATATGCAAGTATTACCATAATCCTTTGAGCTCTGTCCAGACAGGTCTCTACACAAACCCGAGACAAAGTCCAAGTATTGTTGAGAGCCAGCATTATTCAAACAGTAGCACTTGTAGCCATTTGTGTGGAAGAAACCCTGAAAGAGGGAGACTGATCGTCAGCGCACCATACAATTCTCCACAATAACTACAGCTGTGATAGGTGTGTAATTCAAGCAGCATTCTCAAATGTGTCTAATGGGTTTAATGGCTCTGAAAGTGAGAAAGCTTAACTAGGCTGTTGACAAATGCTCACCAGTGTTAATAGGATATGCCCACAGATTGTGCAAAGTAATAGTCAGTCATGCCTATGATCTCTTTGGACTTTTCATCTTGAATTTTGTTATATTAGTCTAAAACATATGTGTTTTAAGGTAACTCTTAAGTTATTGCTACATAATTTTGACACGGCCATATCATAAACATGTTACAGCAATTTTTGTGGTCATATGTTATAATGAGTTGTCATTAATGCAAAGTCCTTTTCACACTCAAAACCAGGATGTTTTTCCTGGTAAAGCTGAGGCTTTATCATTCACACATGCAGCCCTTAAATGGTATATTACCAGGTTAAATTTTACATGTTAATACATGTCATGAAACTTGTCTTGCATGCATGCAGGGTACATGCTCTCTGTAATCATGAAAACTAAACAGGAGAAATCAACCGTCACATAATTGCTCAGCTTTGACAGCTGTAATCTAGTTATCACTATATTTTCTGTTATTGTATCAGCTTTTGTTTGTACATGGGGACTCCTGGCAAGTCCTGCGTACTGTTCCATGTCAGCTTGATGTGAAAAATCCAGCTTGCATTCACACTTCATCTCTCGCTGTTTGATTACTGAGGAATTGCCAGGTAAATGTGTATGCATGAAAGAGGCTAGTATAGTGTCATTTTACCATTACTGGAAATTGTCACAACGCAACACTATAATATTTGATGTATCGGTATAAAAGTGGCATGTAGCACTTTTATACCGTGGCATGTATAAAACAACATTGTAGCACTTGGCATGACATATCCTGGAAATGGTTGCAATGTTGTTATATTAATGGACATAATCTTTCATGTCATGCTATGACAGCATATTACATCTGCCATAGCATGTTTATAGCATGGTATTGTCAATGTTATGCAGTAGGGCTCAAATAAAGAGTTACCCATTTGAATACGGTCTAACTATAGCAAACTATAATATAATAAGTAACTATAATCTAATACTGTTGCTTTACTTAAAAAATAAATAAAATAAATGATAATATTACAAGGGGCAAGAAAAACATTAAGTGTTAATGAGACAAGCTTTGGTTATGAGTAATTTACTGGTTTTACTGGTATTTCTATTTGTATTGTTCTCTTCAGGAAATGTTCACATGCTTTAATATATGTAATAAAAAAAACTAAAATGATATGGTTTTGATATGTCGGTGACTGCTGGAACTGTTTAACTGAACAACTGATCCGATGCATTATTACCCCTCTGTACTTTCCATGCATTTCATCATCCTATTGGACAAACCAATATTTATAAAGTTCTATTAGTTGTACACTATTTATAAAAGAAGTAAGCAATTTCAGAGGCAGCTGATTGATTTTCTGCAAGAGCGAGTGTTTCATCGCCCCAGCTTTTAGGAGAGCCCCCCCAGTGGTGGGGAAACGATGTGGCGAGGGGGAAGAACTGGGCTCAACCTCCTGTGCCTACTGAGCTGATAACAGTTGGTAAAGCACGCACTGGCTCAGTTCAGCAGGAACCGGAGTTAGGCCCCTTACAGACCCGGAGATGCGCCAGCCGAGACAGCGTCCATCCCACAGGAACCAGCTTGCTGCAGGCCCATCAGTCAGTCACAGCCTAGAAGCCACAGAGGAAATGCTGCTCCTGCCGTTTGAGTTTTAAGCAGATTAGAGAAGCAGAGTCTTTCCAGACGCGCTTCCGGCTGCCTCATTTTCACCCACATATGTTTTCATTCAAGGAATAAACTGTCAAAACCATTCATCTCAGGTGCTCTATCACTGCCTTTATTTACAGCAAGTGAGTTAATGAAGGAGCAAGATGTTTTCTTCATGTGTGCACAAATAAAAAAGAATCTAATCAAAGTCAGGCTGTGGAGGCCATTTATTTTGCCTTAGCTTATAGATACAAAGCACAACATTCATCCATCTCACATAGATTTAGCAGTGAAGGAACATAGAAGAAACATGCTGTATGTGTGCGAAGAGCGCAAAATGTGCTTCAGTTTTTTTTTGTTTTTTTTTATAAAAGGTCTAAGAATAAGACATGAGAAAGCAGAGAAGCATTCAGAGACTCGGATCTCTTTGATTCAGCACAGCTGTGGACCCTCCGCAGTTACATAATAGCCATTTAGACGGGTTGCGTGTGACTGGATCATCTCCTCTTGATCCCCTTTCAAGAAAAAGCAGCGGTCGATGCTTTGTTACAAAGACGCTTGGGCTTATGCCAGGTTCAGTCTTCATGAGGTAAGATTCCACAACCAAGAACCATATCTATAAGCTCGGTGTAATTCGTACTTTTTTATCCTCATCTTTTAAGTGCTTCACCTCAGTACCGTGTTATTAATTGGCTGGTGAGGAACGTTTTGTCTCCTAGCAGGTAATGTTCTGTGTGGCTGAAAAGCTCCTCCAGGCTTTATGGGTAATCCTTTATGTCACATTACGGCTGATTTATGATCTGTCCTTCTCATGAGAAAAAGACTTGGAGAATGGGCGAGGGAGTCATTTTCCCATGCAGATGGAGAAAAGTACTGTCGTGGCTAAAACTATAAGCGGTTTAGTGTTTCAGCAGCTGTTTTAAAGGCGTCAATTGTGGGTTTGATTATGAAAGCACGAGAGAGTAAAAGGAACAAAAAACAACAGGCAAATGTGGGGGCCAATGCAAAGTTGTTCCACATTCTAAAAAGCTTCCTAAATGGTACTTGTCTTTGGAAAAGAGGTCTTTGGAAGACCTTTAATAGGCATAGGACTTTTACGTTATTGTTCTTTCAACCTTGATGAGGTTCTTCACGCTCACCCTCTCACTTAAAGCTGAATCTTTAAAGAACCATTCCATTGGTCCATTCCAAAGAACCATTTGGACTCACAACACAAATGCTCTGTTCAGAAAAGGGCAGAGCAGGCTGTACCTGCTGCGGAGGCTCAGGTCTTTTGGAGTGCAGGGGCCGCTCCTGAAGAACTTTTATGACTCTGTAGTGGCATCAGCCATCTTTTACGGTGTGGTCTGCTGGGGCAGCAGCATCTCTGCTGGGGACA
>JBBPCZ010000012.1:18691022-18714114 GCA_037974445.1 Brycinus macrolepidotus | reverse complement strand
TACCATTGTGTCGTATTCCTGCTAGGGTACAGAGGTGTGTAGAGTAGCCTAAACTATTGTTACTACAGTGAAATAATGACTGAAATAATGAAATAATGATTTAATATTGTACCATTGTGTCGTATTCCTGCTAGGGTACAGAGGTGTGTAGAGTAGCCTAAACTATTGTTACTACAGTGAAATAATTTTTTAAAAAACAACTCAGGTAGGAGTATGAAAGTACCAGGACAAAAAAACTAGTACTGAGTGACAGGACTTCAGTAGAGCTTCTTAGTACATCCAGCATCCATCAGCATGGTAACTCATTTTAACTCAGTTTTATTCTTTATTCTTTTCTTTGATGCACCACATTAAAATCGGAGGTAATTGCAATAATAATCTAGTCAATGAATTGTCTTGCCCACTGCTTCGCTTGGTGAATGGGCTAAACGCAGAGAAAGAATTTCGCAATGTTCGCACCGTGTTCTGTGCTGTGGCGTGTTCATGCGTGACTATTAGGGGCCACTTTACTTTACTTTGTCCCGCCAGATCAGGCATTTTTATAGGCTTAAACTGGTAAGATAAACCCAACTGAAAAGGCTCTACCGTGGTGCTCTAGTCTGGTGGGCCTTAGTCCAGCGCAGTGCGGTGATTTTCCCTGTTCCAACACACCTAACTCACTTCATCCGCTCTTTAGCAGGTTTAGTAGGTGTCTTCTAGCAGGAAGATCTCCAAGCAGTGATGGGCTCTGGCACTCCAGGAGCATTTTTGAGCCAGTGGACTGCAATGGGTTTCCGTGACTTTCTCTAGTAATCAGCTTTGTGCCCAAATCCGTAGTGAATCTCCAAAGGCTCAAATGAGGATTGTTACAAATACCGTCCCTCATGTTTTGGCCATGTCACCTCTCTTTAAAAAAAAAAAAAAAAAAAAAGCCCAGGGGAAGCTCTCTGGGAATTTTCTTCAATCTGGAGATGTGTTTCATCATGTGATCTCAGCCTTGTGTCTGTTGGCCCCTGCTGGACTCTGCTTTCTGGATTCCAGCTGTCCACATGAATATTTTCTCAGTGAGGGAAAAAAATTGGCAGCAGCCGCTGTTCGGCTCCCATCACCTCCGTAGACTAAATAAACAGCCCAAACCACCCAGCGAGTCCATCCGAACAACCTCTGTTTTCTTTTCTTCCTCGCTGTCTCCTTTCAAGCGCTCTTTGCCGCTGGCTCTCTGTGGAGGCATCTGGATGTGTTGGTGTCTGTCAGCATAAGGCCTGCGGCACTCCATCTACAGTCGTCCTCCCTCGAGGTGTGATTACTATTAATGCTTAGTGTATGAGTACACAGCCAACGAGCATTTCTAATAACCTGACATTTCACTGAATCAGACATCTGATTCAGTGGATCATCATACCAGTTATGTTGTGTGACAGTTAGACCTACCCTGCTAGTGATAGGTGATCGACCAACCCTTATAGTCAACCCACCTTGATGGTTTCAAGCAGTCCTTTTGTCAATTTTTTTAAATAAGCTCCATTAACTTAGCTAAGACCATGCTTACAATTCATGATCCAATTTAAACACTAAAACTACATACTACAACCTCTGTTAAATGCGTGACCACACGTTTTCGACAGTCAGTAACAAACATGCACATCATTTGAGCAGACAAAACAGTAGAGTTCAGTAACAGCTTTGCTAATAAAAAAAAAAAGTCTTGTTTTGTGGCCAAGACTTCACAAAGTGGATACAAACAGTTATGGCTGCTTCTTGGTTATATTTTCCTTGCTCCTTTTCCACTTTGTAAAAAAAAAAAAAAAAAAAAAAAAAAACATCCAGGCACAATATGTATTTGTCTCACCATTAGGGGGCAGTCATACTGTGTAGATGAGAAATTCTGAGGCCTGTCCTTGGGGGTGGACTCCTGACACACCTGGCATAGGTAAGTAGGATTCAGCAGAACATTGATTGCTTGCCTTTAATTTGTTGGGAGCTGTAGCAGAATGAGTCTTGCGTAGTATTTTGAATATGGATGTCATCACTGACTCCCGTGTAAAGCATCAGAATCATTTTTCGAATCCAAAAGCTAAACTTCTTGTTTGTTTTTCACCCTATTTGGCAGCTTCGTCTCCTCTGGCATGGCTGAGGCGCCCACATGGCCGAGTGTAAAATGCTGTGAGCATGAATGAATTCGCCCACTGTGCTCTGTTTTTGAGATGTTTTGTGCAGGGAAATAGTGTGCCACACATCTGGCTGGGCTCGGGTGTTGAAGGAGGCTGATACGAAGCAGGCACTGGCAGTGCTCCTGCATGCAAAGCCACTGCCTTTTCCAGCTGCTTTACTCTGTTTATATCCCTTTTTCAAAGCTGCCAGAGAACAGCACGCTTGTCAACACAGGTGTGCAGCCGCAGCCTAGCACCAGAGCAGCGGTTTATTAAACACACAAATAAATGGTCCTTTTTCCATGCATATTTGCGCTGTTCTGACTGAGGCTAACTTTTTTTTGGGCCCGGAGCATATATGGCTTCTAGATTTTTTAAAATGCATTTTTCATCGCTAAATCCATATGCAAGACATCCATTCTTGCCTTTTTTTTGTTCTTTTCTTGTTGCTGTTCATATGCCGTGCTGGTCTCGTTATCTGTGGTGCTCAAAAGGGGGAAAAAAAACGTGTCTTGGGCCATTTGAAAAGGGCATTCCCTCAATGAATCTTAAATACGATTAATAAGAAATCCATCTGCGTCTTTGCAGAGAGAACGTACTGTGTTCTCCTCTGTGTCTCCTCAGAACACAGCCATAGAGGAACACAGCCCACTGGAAACCTAGCATGTCAGCACAGGGATATGCAACATACACACATGCATGCAATCTATAGTGATGGGTTCAAGAACCATTTTTCTTCTGGAATATTTGACCTGCCTAATATAAATCTCAGTGAGATAATCTGAATAGACTGAATAAAACATGTATTTGATCAGTGTTACACCATAAATGCAAGTTATCTGTGAAGTTATTGTAGTAATAGGAGTAGGAGGTTATAATACATTCATGTAATGGGACTTTTGGTGTGCTGAAAAAATATGTGAATTGACCCATGTTTGGCCTGAATAGCACCACCTGGCGATTAAAGTTATAAATTGCTCTTTTATTCCAGCACCAGCTTTCATCACAGGGCTAAGCATAAAACATGAGGCTCTGGGGATTAGGGGTCTGAATCAGGACCAGCTTCAGTCATTATCAACAGCATGTTGCTTGCAGGCACCTGCAGGCTGTTTCTGACTGCCTGATCCACAGAGAATTCATTGCTATGGGCAAAGTGCAAGTCAAAGTAGCCTCCATCTAAAATATTGCTGTGAAGCGCTGCATCATCTGCCTGTCTTCACTGATTAACAACCTTCTGTTCACTTCTGAATAAAAGCCAGGCTCCTCTTGATCAGAACATGTCAGTGGTGCACTCCTCACAGGAGTTTATTATTTTTTTTAACAAGCCCCTTAAAAAAGAAAAATCTTTTTCTTTTTGAGCCTCGCCTTGTAAGTTAGGTTGTGAAAAACGTAAGCAGAGGTTATTATTGGAACAAAAAACACTTTATTTTTACATATTTAAAATCAAAGACATTCTTGCATCCAATATCTACAGTCATAACCTAGAGTTCCTGATCAAGATTTGAGTAGATAATCAAAGCTTCTTCTAGTGAGCCATAGGATTTAACAGCTGCTCTGATTTTTTTGTTTTAATTTGATTTTATTTCAAGACCTTTTTATTCCCAACCCTTTAGCCACTGGCCTGAATGCAAATTGGCTTGAAATAACCAAACAAAAAGGAGGAGAAAAGAGTTAAACTCACTGATAACTTGTCCTCCAGTCAAGAAGTCCAGCTGACATGACCTTCTCTTTTATATCTAACCTCTGACATCATCCTGGGCAGTATTTGTTATGAAACGTGTGGCATTTCCAAATAAAACAGGGAATTGCAAGATTGTGATATCTCTCTGATCTCCCAGTCATCTCCCAAATCACAGATTTTCGTTTTCATTTACTTTAGTCATGCTGCTTCACCAATGATGACTGTCTCTTTCGCACTGGCAAGGGGGTTCAGTTTGGTTTGACTACACTTTGTATGATTGACCGGAGAGACATGATTTCTTTATTATAAACCTTACCACTCATGATTGTCTCTAACATTTCACCTCATGAACTGCAGAACCTGAAGAACCTCTAGTTTCATACCCACATTCACTGCAAGCTGAAAATGCTGTTTAAGCTCCATGAAACAAAGTTTTCTCCATAAAAAGTTCTCTAAATACAGTTTTTTTAAAAAATTTATTTAATAAACAATGATGGCAGGTTAAATTAATTCAATCGTATTTGTCCACTGGGGGGAGGGGTCAAAATTGACCAAGCTTTCTAAAGGTGGTGGGGACATGTCCCCGGAGTAAATTACACTTTTGATAACTGGGTTTGGCCAGAAGGGTGGCCTCACTTTACACTAGGGTGGCACTGGCCACCCATGACCACATCTTGGCTCGACCCTTGAGGCATATGCGCTGAGCACAAGCCACCAAAGTCCCCAATTCAGCGCAGCGTACTGGACGTGTTTCCAAAAAGTTCCCTGCAACCATACATGGGCAGAACCTCAAAGCCAGAGCAGCCGGGGACACATATGGCACAGCTCTTGACGTTCCTCAAACATGTTGCGCCGGCCACATAAAATGGCTCTGCCAGTCTACTTCGCTGCCTTCATTACATTTTATTACTACTTGCATGCGTTTAATTATAATCTAGAGAGACGAGAGAGAGAAATGACTTTTAAATCGTAGTGCCACCACCTTATGATTATTTCTCACTCTGATTTAGGATGGAGATGCCTATGGGACAACTTTATGTACAGTGGTCTCCAAAAATCTCTGGAGTGTTTTATTTTTGTTTTTGTTTTGTTTTGTTTTTTAACCTGGAAAATGACAGAACGTTTTAGATTTTAAAACAATGAAAACGTATGACAAATAAAATGAAGAAGAAATGCTAAAAAAAATTGCACTATTTCTAAAGTCACTATTCAAGTTTGATCATATTGATGGACGGTCTCATCCCAAATACTGAACAATTCATGTAAATATTTCAAAGACTCCGCTTTTCACTTCAATTATGGTGATGATAATATCTGAAATGCAGTTTGTGTTAAACTAGAAAAGAATGCAAGAGTGCCTTTTCATGTGGTCTCAGGTCTCTGGACCTCCACTGTATATACTGCTTTTTTTTCAACAGACACTGTTACAAATTAGCTTTAAAGAAAATCAAGGCCCAGACACGTAATGACGAATCATATGGAGACGGAGGTAGAAAAATCTCCCCCGAGGATGAGGATGAAACACTGACAGGAACCAGTACTCAAAATGGGAAACTCTGATCCTCTGTGCTGCGCTGGCTAATGGAACTTGTACAGAGCGTGAGATTTTACGAGATTTTACACCACCATGCTGGAAGTGTAACGACGTGAGCAAACCTCGACGCGTCTGGCATTCAGGCTGTTATTGTCTCAACCGAGAAAACCACTTCTAAACACTGGCTTTGCATTACAAGCTCATATTTAGGCCCTTCTGTAAACATGGCGGAGGCCAGAATGAATCAATTAAAAGGGCATTATGCCGGTTCCTGTTTATTTAAAACGTTTATACACTACGAGGGGACCCTGCCTGTGAATCCATAATGTGTGCCCCCCCACCTTCCTTGCTGGAAGAACGGAACAAAAAATTGCAAACACGTTTGTTAGTGTGGAGCGATTTTTTTTTTTACAAATATTGATTTCTGCTCCATATGATGGAAAGGAGCAGGGACCGCCGATTAGGGGCTGCATAATTTGGAGCTCACACACTCAACACACGCAACCTGGCGGGCTGTTCTACCTTCAGTGGTTTTGTCCTGTTACACATTGTGCGAGCGTCACTATAAAAACTTTCATCACACAGTCATTAGGCATCTGTGTTATTATCAGTTGCAGAACTTAGTTGAGCAAAGTAGTGTGAATCTGCAAAGGACAGTTCATGCCAGCGATGTTCTAACACTGCCAGCCTCTTATGGTTCTAGATAGATGAAGACAAGAAACATCCTGTGCTGCCATTAAACCTGCTCAAAGCAAAGCTACTGAAGGGAAGAAAACAAGGCATAAAGTAGTGTTTAAAGCTGTAGAGGTAAAAATCACCGTCAGTCTACAAACATTAAACACGCACGCGCACACACACACACACACACACACACACACACATACTGGCTATTCACTAACCAGGCTGCTTGGATTCAAGCAACAATGGACGCTCATCCTCCTCGACCACCCAAGAAGCCCAGCAGATCATGTGTTGACTCTTTTGTTCTTGCCCTCAGTCCCCCCACACACCCACAGCCCCCCGTTTGGGAGGGCTTTAAAGCCTCGTCCCCTGATTCTTGCCACCTAGATGCAGCGATTGTTCAGAGTGTCAGCTGCTCTATCTGCCTGTGTGTTGGAGGCTATTTAAGGCATCTTTCAGTGAGTGCCAGCTGCCCTTCTCTATTTCACTACAGCCTTTTCCTAAACAACTCTGGCAGCCCTGTTCATAAACACACACACACACACACACACACACACACATCTCCCCCCACGCCCAGACTTCTGCTGTGCTCACTTCCTGTCTTCTCAAATCTCAGCTGTAATCTGGCCTGATAAAGTGAGACAGAGAGAGAGAGAGAGAAAGAAGCAAAAAAGAAGAAGAGAAAGAGACAGAAAGTGTGTAATAGGAAAAAAGATAAAGAACGAGAAGGAGAGAGAAACAGAGAAAAAGGGAAAGAGGGAGAAAAAGAGACAGAAAGGGGGAAGAGAAAAGACAGGTTAAAAAAGAAGAGAGAGAGAGAAAGAAAAAGGAAAGAAATGAAAATGAGAAAAGAAAAAGGGAAAAGCGAGAAAAGTGTTAAAAGAAGAAAACAAGAAAGAAGGAAAAGAGAAAGAAAACAGAGGCAACGAATAATTAAGATAGAAAGAATAAAATAAAAGGCAAAAAAAAAAAGAGACAAAAAGATCGAGTGAGGGACAGAGAGAGAGAGAGAGAGAAAGAGAGAGAGTAAGACCCCCCAGTTAGTGTAACAGTGCAGTCAGTATGTTTGGCTTCTCCAGTTCGCACATTTCTGCCAAAAACAGACATGAATGAGAGACGCCTTATCACTCATTCAATCAGTGCATACAACACTCTCTCTCTCTTTCTCTCTCTATCTCTCCATCTCTGTGAACTCAGTCAGTACGTCACAGAGGTCCAGGGGAAGACACTTAAGCTACGTCAGTTCCCCCAGCGTAAACTCTCACTCATGTCCTCTGGTACTCCACCGAACTTTTCTCAGACAGCAGCAGCTCCGGGAAGCCCATCAGCACACAGTTTAAAGAAACAGCTCCAAAAGAACGTTTCGTTTTACCAAAAGCTGTCTAGCTCGCCAAAAAAAGGCCTCTGGATCTCCTAAAGTGCTTGTGAGACTGACATTTTTAGCACAAGTTAAAATAACAGAACCGTGTTTCCAGCCTTTAGCAGGACATCTCTGAGCTGCAGGGTCGGTCCCCTCACCCACCTCATGGCTGTCCCTGCGGCTGCGGGGCCACGACAGTAACTTCAAAAGCTCAAGCCATATCAGATTCAGACAGGCCTGAGGTGGCTGACAAACGAGGCAGTGTTGTGGGGAACGGAGGAATTTACAGCACGAGCCTTTCATCTGCATAGGTGGCCTCTGTCTTTCGCCCGGGGACTCATAACAATCAAACAGGAAATGTGGGGCCTGGCTGTTTTACGCTTTACACACCACCCCTTCACTACACCTGAGCGGCCTGCTCCAACACAGCCCCGGCCCCAAACTTTCTAACACCTCAGCTCTGCATGAGCACATACACACACACACACACCGTTGAGTCACCAGCAGCATAGTGTTACTCAACACCAGCATCTCTAAGAATTCTTTCATGATGATAAGCTTGAAACTAATCAAACCTGAGCATAAATTTGTTGTAATAACTTTTGAATTTTATAATGCAGACTATACACTCTGTGGCCATTTATTAGAAACACCTTCCTTGTACCGCCACCTTGCTGGTTGTGTGTGTAAAACTCCCAAAACACCACTGATACACTCGTACCATGCACACCCAAACTATTACCATGTCAGAGTCACAGTGTCACTTAATTGTCTATAAGGTGGCCAGAGAGTGGACGCATAGGTGCAGGGCCATGTACAAAATAATGGAAACATGAAAAAAGGTGCACCTCATAAAATGCACAAGAAGTATGAGTATTTCGTGTGGTGGTTTATTATTCTGTACACCCGATGGTAGGTGTTTCTTATAAGGAGGCCGGTAACAGTGTAAGCGGGGGGAATATTCAGACAATACCAAAGTATTTCAGTTAGTCATGTGTAAGACTGTTTTGATCACTCAATTACACACTCTTTACATTGGTCACTTTAAAGACATTTGACAAACAGCTCCAAAAATGAAAAGAGACCACCGTTCAAGCTTGATTTTTAACATTTATTTTGTTAGTTGAATTCCTATTAAGGGTGAAGGAAAATGATGGTCACACAAGAGCTGTGTGTGTTCTTTTTTTCTCGCACATAGTTTTCCGAAGTCACAGTGTTTTAGACAATGACAAAAAAAAAAAAGAGAAATTCCTCATATCTTTACGCAAAGAAAGAAAGGCAAGGAAATCTATACAAGGTGAGTGGCCAAAGCCACACGCACCTCTCCTTCATTTTCCAAACCAGTTTTCTCTTCATCCAACAACAAAGAGAGCTCAAAGCTCCACCCAATTTTAACACCCCCCCCCCCCAAAAAAAACAGCAACAAATAGATATAATTATATATTTGCATTTATAATATATTTACTCTTTTAAAATATAACTTCAGTCTAGTGACTAACATCTGTACAAACTACAAAAATAAAAATTTGATATAAATAATTCATATGGCATGACATACATTTGAAATAGAACTACAACCCTATGCAGGACCCCCGCCCCTAGACTTTCTTTCTGCTATCTCATAATGTAGGTTGTTTGACTTTGTGTTGTTGGATGTTGTGGTCTTGTAGATTCAGTAGCTCTGTACTGTTTCTAGTCCTGTCACAGAAAAGAGAAAGAAACTTGAAGCTGCCACTTAAATCTAATACGATTCCCTGGGTTTAATCTGGCAGTGTTGTGACCAGTACTGAAAGAGTTTTGTCTCAGAGAGATGCAGAACATGGAAGAAATACTGGCTGAAATGAGAAACCTAAGACGGTATCCCATCTCTACACTGGCCTGGCTGGAGAAGCCCACAGAAGCCCTATCTAATCCACTATTACATGGGACTTGCTATGCATTAAGCCATGTATGTATAATAGCTATGTATTATAATAACACAACTGAAAACAAAACAACAATAACAAAAAAACAGAGTACCTCCCTTTGCGCTTAAATAAAATTCCCTTTCTGAGTGACATTTTGGGTAAACTGCTAATTAGCCTAGCATTGATAGCTCCTGCGGTATCAGCAGGAGCAAAAAAAGTGAAGCTTACTCAATGTACAACAAAGCAATAATTGTAAAATACATCTGCATCTCGCTGCTTCAAGTATTCAAATGTACAGACTGCAAACGACTAAACAATAGCAGGTCGCCAATAAAGAAAAACACCTGGAAAGTGAATCTCATTTGATCCCATAGTTCCACACACTGCGTGATCTTATGATGTCAGTATACAAAGGAAATAGGAGATATTGACAACTTCAGCGGGCTACAGGTGAACAACCATTTGGGAAAAAATATCTAGGACCACAGAAAGAAATGTGTCCTTTCCAATGACCGACCTCACTGAAGAACATACAGTAAAGGCTGCAGTGTAGCGTGGAAAGGCACAATGAAGGTATAAAAAGAAATAAAAATGAACAAAAAAAAGCATGATTTAAAAAAAAAAAAAAAACGAACAGCTTAAACAGATAAAAGGCAGGACAGTACTCTGTAGGTTTCTGTAGGTTACAGTGCAATAAAATGGCATGGTATTCGCAGGGAACGAACTGAAGCTGCAGTGTGAGAACGTGTTAATGTAAGGTTGCAGCTTAATGCTGAGGAGGGGGTACTGCATATTTTCAAGGCATATCTGATGTGTAGCAGCAAAAAAAAAAAAAAAAAAAAAAAAAGAAAACGGACCTTTCCTTTTCAATAACCTAATATCATTTTCACTTCTCAGAATTTTTTACATAGCACATTTCTTAATCTATACAAAGGAGGAATCAAAGCCCCCGAATCCTCTTATACCTCTGACTTTACATAAGAGAATACACAAGTTATACAGTACTCTTTTAAATAGTTTTTCCCTCTTTTTAGTATTAAAATATATATTTATGAATGTATATATAATCTTAAAACGAGACCTTTTTTTTTTTAATATCTTTTAAAATAAATCCTCTCGTCTGTGAGGTCTATGTACAGTTCAAAGAGACAGAGTTGGGGCTGCGGACGTCCTGAGACAGCCAGAGATAGATTCCAGACAAAGGGATGTGGGAGAAGGGAGGGGGCTGTCTAGCAATCTTTGGCTGCCTGGATCCGTGTACCACCTGCAACACAGAGAAGGGAAAGAAAAACACGGTCAGAACCACTGGAACACTGGTGTGTGTTTTGCCGCTACAACCCACAGGTACAAATATGCAGATTGTGACACAGCCAAATGCAACATCCAGAAGACTGTAAGACTGCCTTCTATACTAAATACATTTAATATCCTAAATTATTAGGTAACTACTGCAGAACTATGATGTTTGTTGCATAGCAGGATGGCACAATATTGGTTTTTGCAATATGAAAATATGCCTCTAAACAATCACAGTGTTTTTACTGTGAGCATCAAATACAGCTATAGATGAACAGATGATGTTCTGAGCAATCAGCGTTTGTAATCCAACAAAAGTATATTATTTGTTAATTTTTTTTTTATATTTTACTGTCACAATATTGATTAAAATGTGTATCTATGATGTATCTGAAGGTGTATATCAATTGTAACAGGTAAGCAGTATAATCGCTACACTAGCATCTTGTACATAACATCATCCACATGCTACATGTTGCTTAAAATGTTATGAAAAGGTGAGCACTCTTACCTAGACCCTGGTTAGCTTGATGCTGGTTCTTCTCTGGGGATTCCAAATCTTGGATTTCCAAAGAGTCTCTCTGAGAAGACTGAGCTGCTCTCCCATAAATTTGTGAAGTCCTTTTAGTGTCCTCGAAAGAGTCTGACTCACTGTCTTCGAAGCCCTCATGCATGTAACCCTGATAGGACCCCGGCAGACTAGGGTGCACTGCCACCGTCACGGAGGCGGTGGCGGTAACCATGGTGACTGTGTTGCCAGCATGGGCTTGAGCTTTAGTCCTGTTCTGCTGTGGCCCTCGGCTGGGGCCACAGTGAGTAGTCCTCCCAGGACAGTGGGTCCTGTCACTGGGCAAATGCTGCCTCCTAGATCCCTGGTACTCCTGTTTGCCGTCCCACCTCATGACCTGTGAACTGATGGAGTTCACAGTGTTCTGCGCTGATTCGCTGGCTTGATCTTTCAGGCCACCTGAAGTTGGACCTTCACTGAATGGTTTTACTACCTAGGAAGTACAAGTAATTGGATTATTATAGGAACTCGGCAAGAAATGAAATGTAAACAAAATGAACAAAAATGTGTTTTGTCTATCTTC
Organism: Brycinus macrolepidotus; assembly: GCA_037974445.1. NCBI lineage: Eukaryota > Metazoa > Chordata > Actinopteri > Characiformes > Alestidae > Brycinus > Brycinus macrolepidotus. Next base: position 18,702,435 of record JBBPCZ010000012.1, on the reverse strand, counting down.
TGAGCTTTTTTGTAGACAGCAGTTCATTGGACAGTGTCAGAAAGCACATAAGCAAGTCTAAGCAGTGAGCACAGTTAGTGTGTCTCAAGCTTTCAGAGCAAAACAAATGAAGTAAAGTTCAGACATCAAATCCAGGATGACTACCTATGTTGCAGGTATGGGGAAAACTGCAAATTTCTGCCAAACAATTTCTTCAGAAATAATGAGCAATGACAGATGCAGCACACAGTAGTGCAATCATTGTATCACTAAAATACATCTGTGTAAGATACTTACTGTGAGTTTAGGAAAAGTAGGGTTCTTGCTGGCTTCGAGCAGGATGTGAGAGGTGGGAGGATGGGTGGAAGCAGTTATGTACGCGCTCCTGTCACAGTGCTTGTAGTCTTCTTCCCCAATCCCTGACGTGGTGGTTGTCTCAGAATAGTACTCGGAGTCTGAGACCTCAGAGAAGGCCTGGCGTTGTCCTCTAGGAATATGTCCCGCGTAGTAGCCGTGGTGGTTCATGGTCGGAGGTGTGAGCTCTGGTGAGGGGTTGGACAGACAGTTGCCACTGTGCGCAGGGACAACTTCAGCTGGAGGGCCAATGACAGACAGGAGAACTGGCAGCAGCACCAAGCCATTTAGGATTCCCAGCAAGGTCAAGATGGCCAGCACCGCAAAGAAGTACCTTTGGGAGAAACACAGGCAACAAACGCGATTAACTCCAAGGAAACATCCTAACCAGAGACACAAGCTAGAGAGGACACTTGGGTCACTGATGACAATGAGTAAGGAAATGTCATCCTTTACTTAAAAGCAAACATTCAATATAATGATCTGTACTACTCATACGATAAGTGTGATTATTCCTAAAGACTGTAATACATTAAAAAGGTGAGGGGGAGACAGGCTTCAATTGCTCGTGTAAAGACAACACTTTGAATGACAGAGCTATGAAAGGGCAAAGTGAAAGGAAATGGCTTTCATAATTGACTACTGAATAAAAATCCATAGGTTAACAGAAATAATTACAGAAACAGAAATAATTATTAGTTGTAGCCCTAGAAAAACCTGTCATCCTCCAGGACAGAGTTGTTAGCCCTCTTTTTCATTCTCTCTTTCCTTCGTTTCCTCTTGTCACATCTTTTATCCAGCTACATGGCAGAGCAAAGGACACATTCCTCAGCACCATCTTCAGTGTGAGCACACTCTTTCTCTCTCGCTCCCTCTGGGAGCCCTCATCTATCACCACTGGGCTGCCACTTCCTGAACAAGTGTGTTTACATTAGCAAGCAAATTCTACACGTCAGAAACATTCGCCCCACTGCAGCGTTCTTTCTCCCTCCTTCTCTCTCTCACTTAAACCTTCTTTCTTTCCTGCCCTGTCTGAGGCCCCCCAGGCCCGTCACTGCTGCTAATGTAATTTTCCCCTCAACAACTTAATATCCCATCTCAATGAGATCCCATTTCACCCTAGCCAGGGTATGCCACCTCTGTGTTTACACTGGGCAGGCCAACCTCCACTTTCTCTCTCTCTCTACCCCTCCCTCCTGCCATGCTAGCTTCAGAAATAATCACAACACACTGGGATCGTTCTGTCAATGGGTATTTCTCTTACAAGTCTGGATGCAAAGCCTCTTCTGTAGAGAATCAGCCAATCTAACCCACGAGCCCCTCAGCCAAAGGTCAAAAACAGTCATGGTCCCAATGATCACCAAGTCCACTAGCCTAGCCCTGACAACTTTTGTTCATAAGAATTGTCTGGGTGGAAGTGACTAAAACATGTTCCTCTTCCACATAGCTGAAAACTGGCAAGAAACGCCACCCATGTCCACCCGAGCCAAGAACATGGAGGTCTGGCTACTATTGGGGTTGGCGCGTCTGAAGTACTCAAGCCTTGGATACATAACTTACAGATTATGAAGACTGGGTATCTCACACTTTCCAATTTTTTATAGGAACTTAAAAATTAAGCAAACAACTACAGAACACACACAAACAATTCAACTTGTTGCTGTACCAACCAAAGACTCGCATAACAACTTGCATAACAACAAACGTTCAGCTTTAAGTGTCTTGCTAGATTATTTCCAGATTCCAGCCTAAAAGAGATCAATCATGGTTGATATAACCAGAATGGCTTATAATTATATTAGGAGGCATGGAATCAGAGTCTATGCCCTTTGCAAACTTCTCAATTTTCTGTGGTAACCACTGACTCGGATATCCCAAATATCTGCCGACTAGCACTGGGTCAGCCCAATGGCGTGGCTATAATCGGCCTAGAACTTGTGTAATGTAACCCTAGATTATGTGGAGGCACTGTGGTTATACTGTGTGTAGGCCTGGCTAGCGTGCTAGTGAGGAGGCAGCCATAATGGGCTGCAGACCTATGAGGGTGTCTGTGCCTCTGTGTCTCTGGGCTTCAGCTCACGGCACTGAGGGAGGGCTCGCCCGTTGCCACAAGAAAGAGTGCATGGGAAAATTAGAGAGCGCTCCAGTTAAACTCTCACACACACAGTCGCACACACACACACACACACACACACACGCTCACACACACACACAAAAGACAATTCAGCGCTTCTAAGCTGTGGTTCAGCCTTCTGGAGGTAGGAAAAAGAGGAATAGAATCTGAAAAAACAAGGCAGTGGATTCGGCAAGTTTGGAATGTCGTCTTTTGAACTTTGGAACACTCCTAAAGCCCACCCCCCCAACCCCCCCACCCCCATCTTTGCTTATGTCACACCTAACAGAACTGGAAAAAAATAATTAAACTATGGCACATCTGCTGGGAGCATTCAAGGCGTATGGTGGAAACTGCTGTCCATTGACCTGTCTCCTCCAATGAGGCCCTGTATTTGCTTTGGCTCAGTGAAAGCCGTTGAGCAAATGCATCAAAAAACCATGTTAGAAAGATTACAGGTCTGATGACCATTGCCCTTCCAAATCTCCATTTTGTATCTATTTTCAGCTTATTTCTAGCAAGGTTTTCCCAAACAATATGTTGGGTTTTTTTTTTTTTAGCATAGTACCTTCCGTTTAGCAGAGTTGTAATTACCTATTTTAGTAATGGTCTATAGTGGGGGTAGGCAAGGTTTAACCCAACCCCTCCAAATCTTAGGTGGTCTGTCAAGAGTCCACGTACCATATTCAGCAGGAAGGAAGGCAACTAGGGACAGGATTCTATGCCACAGTTAAAGAAAGGACTAAGCTAAACCATGAAGTCTCTCAAACAGCGAGTAACAAACTCACTCTCACTCTCTCCACCCCCCTTCTCCCTCGCTCCCTCCCTCCCTCGTTCATGTCTGCCTCATTAACAAAGCTGAAGCAAACTGCTCAAGTGTAAACCTTTTTCATTTGCAGTTCAGCCCGTGCAAGCGGCTATCTCACATCTACACAAACAAGTCAGACGTATCAGTCCCGACGAAACGAGAAGCATTTGGAGAAAAGGGCCAAACTATGAGGCAATCAATATTTTCATTACGTTCGTAACGCTGCATTAAAAAAAACACGTTGGCTATTTAGAAGTTCTCAACTGGAGTCAACCTTTTGTTAGTTAGGGGCACTCCAACATTCACTATCCTGTATACATGACTGGAAAAAAGGCGCCTGTTTATTTTACTAAGTCAACATTCCAAAAGTGGAGCGTGATTTATTTAAGGGGCAAAAAAAAGAGTAAGAGAGAGAGGGAGAGAGGGAGAGAGAAAGAAAAAGTGAAAAAAGAGAGAGAGAAACCATCCATGGGCCCCACTTGGGTTAGACCTCCAGAGTAGACCTAGTGTTAGGAATTCTGTTGTTTATATAAACTGTAATCTTTTCCATTCCGATTCAGGGGTTGGAAGGGGTGGCTCCCTCTGAGAAGGGCCGCTGAGCTTGTTCTGGTGTTTATTCAGTGTCCCACCACCAGGAGATGTTTACAGCACCGTATTTATGCTACTCCCCAGCTAGAGGGCCCGCTCTCTCTCTCTCTCTCTCCTTTACTTCTTTTTCTTGCTCTATCTACATCTAAACAGGACCTCCCAGTGTGAATGCCCCAGTGCTGGCACACTGCACCCACCAAATGGTTTGCTCCAACGCCCGCCCCCGATTCTCTTTCTGCCTTACCACTGTCAACCCCCCGACTCCCAACCAGCAAAATCACGTTCTTCCTCCTGTCCACCTCCTCTTTACACAGCTTTGTCTCAATCTTTGGAAGGAATAAGAGAAAAAGCAAAAAAAGCAAAAAAAAAAAAAATTTATCCTTTCACAAAGTGACTCAATGCAAAGTCTTGGAGAATGTCTGAATAGTTGTAGTGCCAAGAAGCCACCCTGGGCGTATTTAGATTTTTTTCTTTTTTCCTCGACATGCTTCTTCTCCCTTTCTGCTGCCTTCTCCAACTAAGCCGGCTCTCAAGGTTGCGGTTGGGATCTGTCAAAGCCCAGATTCAACTGAAAAACACTGCTATTTGCTTTTTTTTTTTCTTCCAAAGACTGACATAAGGCCAAAGGCAATGCTTTAAGGGTTTGCAACTTCTTGGTTGAGGCACGCTTGACCGTTTGAACTCTCGGATGGGCAGGGCCAGCAGCCCTCTCATGTGTGGGCCTTGTTTAGGCACAGAAGCTTTCAACCGGATGACTGGACATTCGACATACTTCCCAAGAAAACAGCAGATAATGTGTGTGTGACTGTGTGTCACCATGCGGTGGGCCTTTACGTGTTTATGAGCAGCTGTTACACACCCTTAATGTTTTCTCCATTTGTTGTTGTGTTGAAGCAGCACTGGCTATGGGTGGCCTGGAGCTTTCAGCCAGAGTGACAAGGCCAGGTGAGACATGTGTGACACATACACACATTCCCACCTGTACCCTTCTTCACCCTGAATGCCACCCTGACAACTGTGTATGTGCCTAAAAACTGAACAAACACTCAACCCCCTCGCCTTTAACAAAAGGCATCCTAAACAAACCTTCACAAACTTTGCAACTCTGGGCAGTCATAAATCTGGAAGCTAAATGGGGATTAGGCCAAAATAGTGTAAAATGCTGTGAATCCTAAAGAGCTTTGCTCAAAGGATATGAAGAAGGCTTTCTTACCTCATGATGAAGTCAAACTCGGACCCAGCTAGCATGAGCACCCCCAGCAGAGTGGAGATGGCACCGTCCATCACTGGAGCAAACATATGCTCCAGAGCCATGGCCGAACGTGTGTTTCTGTCCCCAATGGCAGTCAGGAAACCCTTCAGAGGGACAATAAAGAGACAAAGAGATTAAAGCAACTGTAAATTCATGAGGAAGGAAAAACTTACATCATGGCATTAATAGCATGTCCTTACCAGTGCTACATGTACTGTGAATTCCACTCCAATGCCAACAGAGGCAATTAAGATGACCACAGGGATGGCACTCAGTTTAATTCCAATGAGTCCCATGATGCCAAACAACTCTACCGTCATCATAGCCAAGATGAAAACCTAAGGAATAAATGGACACAACAGGCTGTTAACCATGAAGCATGTTAACAATTTGTTCTCAGGCCCCCCGTGTAACACAGGGCCAACTCCTTATGTTCAGCATCCCATAGAGCCTCATAGCTGTTTACATGGGAATGGCAATGAATACTAATGCTGCAAAAATGAGCCCTTGTGGACCAGCATCCTCTAGATTATACTGTCATCTGCTCCCCCTCACTGTCAGATTACATCTTAGACAGAGAAAGCAAAAGAAACTGAATGAGTGAGAAAAAGTGTATGAAAGAGAGAGAGAAATGAGGGCTTTTTCAGCCACTTGTGTGTTTGTTATCACTTTCCAACACGGTTTAGCCTTTAGGCAAATCCTTCTAATGACAACACCCTTGCTTTTTGATCAGATGAAGAGGGTACTCAAGAACGTCTCTGGTTTTTGAGAAGCTTTGATGTTGGCAGGGGTCCGAATACGGTCACGCTCAAAGTGGAGAAGGTAAAAGCCATTTTATTATAGCTGCATACAGGCTGTGAAACCAAAGAGGACTCAGACACTTCCGACAAGACAGTGTGACTGCATGTATGAAGTACATAACTGTGAGTGTACTCTGTACAATGTGTCCAATACAATGTGACTGATGTATCAGGCCAGTCAAATTATAGCTGTTTGAAATTAGAAATTTCATAACTGAAAAATGACATTCAATTGACAGTTATATCAGTCAGACTTTAATTATTGACTATATACTGGATATCATCAGCTTTCTATATATATATAGAGAGAGAGAGCCAGCTCTATTAGGCTAAGGGTCATACTGATTTCTGTGTGCCAGTGTGAAACCATTCCCAGCCATTAAACAGACAGTCCACCCCCTACTCCCAGCAGCCTTACTTCCCCCCAACCCACCCCAACCCAGCTCTGATGGATGGGTTTAGCAGGCCAAGGTCACGACTGGGCAGATCTGTCCTGTCCCCAAATTTCTGGACAAAGGCAGTTTGAGGTAAAAGGACTCAGGAGAGCTTTGCCGCTCCTTTGCATTTCTTTTTTTTTTAAAACCCGCGCAGCCCCCATTAGAATGACAAAAGAGAGGGGGAGAGAGAGAGGGAGAGAGAGAGAGAGAGAGAGAGAGTGTGTGTGTGTGTGTGTGTAGCACCCTCTAGACAACCCGCCAAGACCCTCCCCAGAGAAAGGTTCTGTGTGGCAGGGTTATTGAGCTGTGCTGAGGGGATCAGCAGGAGAAAACCGAAAAAGCAAGAGATTGAGAAAGAGCGAGAGAGAGAGAGAGAGAGAGAGTGAGAGAGACTTACAATGACGCCTGCAGTCCATGGATTGAGCAGCAGGATGGCACACACCAGGAAGGTGCAGGCTAGTACCACGCTGATGGACAGCAGGAACCAGTGGCGCAGGCCGATGTATTGCTCCCAGAAGAGAAACGGGTAGCCATTAGGGTAGTTCTGGATGCCCTTGCGCATGAACTCCTCACAGATCGAGCGCACGCTTTCGATAGCCTCAATGAAATCCGAGGCTTGGCGGAGGCCGTTCAAGTAGAAGGGAAACTGAGCAAACTCCAAGGGCTCCGCAGCAGGGACTGGAAGAAAAGAACAGACAGGCTTTAAAGCAATCCTTAGATGAAAAGATTCTGTCTGTATGTTTATGCAATTTCATAGACACCTTCTACTTTTATCTTTTCAGTACATGTTAGCTACATTACCCTCATAGCTAAAGGGCAAAAACAGCATTATTCAGACACTGACACTTTTTTTGCTTTATTCAGCTACATTTACCATTGAGGAATAATTGTGAAAATGTTTGTTTTCCAGACATACTGTGAGTACACTGTATAATAACACTGAAAGATAAAGACACTCACTGCGCAAATTCTCGCCGGTAGTGTCATATTTGTCGTGGATCCACTCGTGAGGGTGGGGGTAGAAGTTGGCCTGGGAAGCAGCATAACCTAGTGGGTCGTTACTGACCCACACAGTTAGGTAGATGTAGAAGACCTCCGCAGGGATCATACCGTCATTGTCCACCAGGCGACGGGATGTCAACTGTCAAAAAAAGTTGCCTGAATAAACGTTGGCCTATTCATTGGGATGACAAACTTACTGTCAAACAAATGAATTAACAGTCAAAGCATTAGTCAAACACACACCTGGCTGAAGTTGAGGGGTTCTTTCTTGGAGCCGGTCTGAATGAGCAGTTTGTAGGCTAGAGCACCATCTTCAGAGCCGTTGCGGTAGCTGTCCTGGGTAATCCTGCCTGCTTCCCAATCGGCATCAAATGAAGTCTGAAGTCCTGTTGGACAGAGCACGTGGTCAGCCTAATTAAACCTCTTCTCCAAGACGTGTTCAAAACGACTAACACAGCACAAACACAATGTGCTTCGATTGCAGGAAAAAAGGCCCGAACAAGGGAACTTTCCTTATGGAATTAAAGTACTTGGTGAGAGTTAATGCCAATCCACACACACAAACAGACACATAAAATGGAAGGCCCCCGCCCCTGCCCCCCTCAAGCTGGGGTCTCCATCTTTGTGCCTGCTGCTGAATAAGTGTGTGTGGGCTGAATAAACTAACCAACGAGAGCCTTTCGTGCTCTCCAAATTACAAAGTCTGGCAACAGCTGAAAAACAGTTTCCACAACCATTCTGTAATTACAGAGATCTCCCTCACAAGAAAAGGAAATAGCATGGGGGGGACAGGGAGTGAAGAGAAAAAGACTCTTTCAACTGCCTCCAGTTTCCACTGCCTTTCAAAATAAATCGCTTCTCTTTTCACTCAGTTTTTATGTTTTTATGGTTTTTTTTTTTGGGTTTTTTTTTTACCATCTCTGGGTTTCCCTCACAGCTGAACCTTCCTCGCAGGCTAGGCCCAGGTGGAGAGGTCATAAGCAGGCACAGATAACCACTGACCCTGCCTGATCTTCTTCCCTCGGGCTGAAGGATGAACCAGTGATGGACAGACTCGACCCCTTACTGAACTCCGCTCCTCACCAGCGGGCGAACAACGTTTCACTTTCACACGAGCCGACATGCAGCACTTTCTGTCACCCAACCTGACACTGGATACAGCCACTAATTTATGTGATAGATGTATTCCCAACAGACCCACTAGTTGTTTTCAACCCTGCCCTGATCTTCAATTTAATGTTTTCTCTCATCTTACACACCAACTTCAACTCAGAAACCACTAATTAACATATTAGCAGATTACTTGGATCAGATGTAGATAGCAAGATGTCCAGAACGATGGTACTACAGAAGCAGCTCTGGGAATCACCATGCTAGGCCTACTAAAGTTCTGTGCAAGTGTTGCATGACTTGTGTTTTATATCATGGTGTAATTCATGGCCACTGTCTTGCCAAATGAAGCAGCTAAATGTCCCCAAGGGCAGATTTAGCTACACTCCATCTTCATTTATCTACTCTCAGGGAGGATGTTCTATGTAAGCCCGAAAGATAAACTACTATTCAAAATTTTGGATTCACTTTCACTGTTTTCAATAATAAAAAAAAACAATCTTCGCTTATATACAAATAAAATGATCATGTTGATGTCAACAGTTTATAAATAAAGGAATTGTATATTGTATATGTATATAAGAATGAGGTTAAAATATGTATCCAGTTATAAAAACGAATGAAAATAGTGATTATATCTTATAGTACATCAACTTATAGTACATTATTCAATAAGTACACAATTCTTTGTTGCAAAATTTCTAAACATAAAAAAACATCTAGGAATACTTTTTTACATCTAATTAATATTCTACATTAGTATAAGCTACAATTGAATAAAAATAAAAATGTATTAATATGACAATTACTCTCAAAATTTTGAATGGTCCTGTACAAATAATGAAAGTAAGTGCTTACCTCGAAGCCAGTCCTGGAAGAAGTGAAGCCACATGCGTGGCAGCTTCTGACTGCTGTCCCTCACCACGTACTTGACTGAGTTGAAGGCGTTGTGTAGCTGCAGGAGCTCCCTTTGAGAACGGGCATAGTCAAAGCCGTCCATGGTGACCAGGTACATGTTGTAGAAGGAGAAATATTTGAACTGTGCTGAGATGAAGTCGTATTCCTTGGTGTCTCGGGGCACTATGTCAGTCAGGTAGAGGCCGTCACGGACCATGGTAGTGCCATAGAGACTGAGGCCCAGTAGGGCCACGAACGCCACCACCACCGCCGTCTTGGTCTCAGGCTTCAGCAGCAGGGGGGCGTACCTGTCCCGGGCGAAACGAGCTAGGTCCCAGCGCAGGAAGGGCAGAGGGGTACATTCTCGGCCTGGCTGGGATTCCTCGGCCTGGGACAGGAGGTCTCGGGTAGAACTGGAAGGAGTGAAGAGGCATGAGCCATATGGGTCAGCGGAGGAAGAGGCGGAGGGGGGTGGGGGTCCGGGGCTGGTGGAGATCTGAGAGGTCGGGGGCAGGATGGTGACGATGTGCTGGCCGGCAGCATCACACTGTGTGAAGGCCTGCACTGTGGTGGTGATGCGCGTGCTGGTAGTGATGGTGGTGGAACCGGGGAAAGTGGGTGTGGCTGGGGCATGAGGATGGGGGGCTGCGTGGTTGTCATTTGCATCTGAGAACTCCTGAGGCTGAATCTGGATTACTCGCGAGGAGCACGGGCTGAAAGAACACAGAGAGTTAGCACCAAAATTAAGCTGGACCAGTCTCGGGTTATTTAAAACTGATGATAGAAGAAGGGATATTAACCATTTTAGCTGTTTCAAAATCCTTGTTTTTAAATGTTGTATACTATTAGACAATAACATAATTATATATATTGTTATTTTAAGCAGGTACAATGCGATTCCAAATGCACCAGTACAATCAACTGGCTTAATAAAAACTGAAGTATGTTAATATTAACTTGGCCTTTCTGAGACAAAAGACAGAGCGTCATGGTTACCTGTAGAAGCAGCACAGAATGTCCAGCCTTTTGTCCTCACGCCGATGCAAGTCCAGACTCAGGATGGCAGGGAAGATGAGCAGAACCATAGCAAAATTAAACACCACCACGACAGCAGCCTTAGGGAGAGGGACAGAGAGAGAGACAGAGAGGGAGATTAAGTGATAGGCCTGGAGTTTATCTTTTGCGAGTGGCACACTCGACTCTGCAGCTGCCGTCCGAACTTGACAAAAATTCTCTGCATTCAAACTCCCTTGCTGTTTTAGTGCCTCGCATTGAATCCCAGAAAGCTAAAAAACGTGCCCTAAATCAACTGGCATGTACCCGTCCCTGCCTCCCTCCCTGAAGCCAACAAGGGAAAGGGGACTCCCAGGGCTAAGATGAGCCTAAGCAGCCCCCTCAAACCTCAAAAACCTGCCAGCCTAGGGGAGACATTATACTGCATATCACTGGAAAAGCAGACCACCCAGTGCTCGCCTGGAGAGATCAGAGAAATGCAGGCTGACAGCTTGCTGATATACGCACTATTCACTCATCCTTTTACTCTCTCTCTATACTTCACTCCCCCTCTCTGAGAACCTGAGGGCCAGGCTGCAGCTTTAGGTGGACTGAGAGGGGAGCAGTCGTAAAAAAAATAAAAAAATAAAAAAAGGCACAGCAAAAAGAACAAAAGCAGTCCCCTCGTTTATTACAGCGACATTTCGTTAGCCTATTCAGAGAGCTAAAGTTCATGCCAGTCAAGTGAATGGTCATTGCAGGGTGCAGACGTTTACTAGGCCATGTCTCATTTTCATATAAACACAAAGACAAACAGTAAGACTAAGATAATTTCTATAATTGCTACTGGCTACTATTCAGTTATAAATTATTACTTGACAGTCATTCAATCAACTCGTCAAACCATTTTTCATTTGCTGTTTTTCTCACTTAGTCCTCGTCATTTTCCATAATTGACTGCTTTATTCCATAACTGACATTCTCAAAAACTTTGCAACCCTATGAAACACACACACACACACACACACACACACACACACACACACACACACACACACACACACACAGCCCCATACACAC
>JBBPCZ010000012.1:18673803-18684373 GCA_037974445.1 Brycinus macrolepidotus | reverse complement strand
ACCAAACATGGATGTTCTTTGTGGGATTAATTCATCCCCAAATTAAAGTAATTTTGGGCAAATCACGATTCTCTAATGTTTTTCCATAATCACATTACTGAATATACAGCCACATGGAATAATAGCCACATTCAGGAGTCCTACTGAACTGTGGTCATTTCCGGCTATACACGGCTGGCTCTGGAGATGTGTGTGTGTATATATTAGTTATATATAAGTACATGTGTTAGATTACAGTGCTTACGGTAAGTAGGCAGACCCTCCTTGCAGTTTGGATCCCTCCCAGAAGCAGTCCAGTGGGGTCACAATCATGCAGGGGAAAAGCTTGTCGATCATCTAAAAGCAGAAACAGCAACAAATCTTAATCCATATAGAAAAACATATATACCACAAAATGACAAGTGTAAAGACAGTTGATAAGCTACACATGCAAAAGTAAAAAGGGCAGAGGTGAAGGCTAATTTCACAGGCCCATAACCCTAGACTAAACAGGCTTTTCAATTGAGGAATCACCACTGAAATAAAAGACTAAATTAACTTGTGACCAAGAAATTTGCTCATAATGAAATACGTACCCTTTCGATCATGACGTTTTCTATAATAGGGACTCCGGATTTGAAACAGATTTTGTTAAGGTCCCAAGATCTGTAGGAAGAATTAATTGAAATAGTCACATATAAAAACCTCAGGACGTTAAGTCTTACGAAATTTCTCATAATATCTAGAAGTTGGACTCACTTTCCATAAAGAGACACCTGGACTTTGCTGGCTGAAAGTGCCGCCTCCAGGTGGAGCAGCAAAGCCTCCTGGGTAAGAATATTGGTTCCTTCCTGTTTGGGTGTCTGTATTAGCATCTGTGAGGTGAACACTGTCTCTTCTCCTTGTTTCTCCTTCGTGTAGCGTAATTCCCTGCTCACCCTGCTGCCAGCTTGGAGAGAACAAGAGTCAATGTCAATAGTCTACTACATACAAATAGAACACGAACACATTTGGCCACTAAGTTTTTATTCCCTTTACCTCTAATGCTAGCTGGGCCGCTGCTCAACTGCTGAAACGTTTATGTGTTGCCACGAAAAAATCAGGCCAGGGTAACAGATTAAAAAAAAAAAAAAGAGCTAGTCTAACAGCAACACTGAAAAAAGGCACCCTAACGACATCAACCAAGACCCTTACAAAGCAACAGGCTAACGGCACAAGTAGGCCAAGACTCTGCAGTTTTACTTCCCGCATCTATCTCACATCCAAGCAACCCCAGAAACAGATGTGGGGTCACATGAGAGGCTTTGGCAGGGAAAGAGAGAGAGTTGGAGCTGTGTAAAGTATATGACAAAACTAGCGCTGTCACACCAGGCTGAGGGAGACAGGCCATCGCACGATATCTCTCATAAATTCTCCCCAAAACGCGGGTGGCTGCGACACACGGGCTGGCACACAGCCAGCTCCCGGACAAACCTCCCCAGCACGGGGCACAGTGAGATGCTGGCAGCCTGATCACAGTCCCATCCTACACCGCACGCACATGAGTCAGCACACACAGCTGAGGCCTGAAAGAACAGTTCAGCAAAATATCTTATTTACAAGATTTCCTTTTTACGCTAAGTAAAGCTGATAACAGTATAACATACAAAATGGCCAAAATCCTGCAGTTCACGGCTGTTTTTATCTCTGCAGTGCACACTGCAGTGTCAGAAACCACAGAGGCAAGTCTATTTGAAATTAGTTAACAGTTTGAAGCGAGTGTGTGATGATTTAGGCAGTCTGCATGACACTAAATGGTGAGGTACTAGTTTCCAGGACTTGTTCGCTACACTTGCTCCAATACAGAACATCAAGTGACTGATTAATTATATTTTTGGTAAGGGCTTTAAAATACAGTTTGACAATAAATATTAACACGGCTAGCAATGAGCCTATTTAAGTGACGTTCATTCATTCATTATCAATGTTAGCGTTCAATGCCAAACTACTCCTTTAATGCTTGGCCGTTAAACTCACAATTGGGTTACTGGTAGAACTGGTACTGAGCCCAGTTCTCAAGCCTTGGGGGTCTTTCTTTATCTCTAGCCCACCACTATCCTGGTCATGTGAGTTCTCCATGACTAGCCCTTTATTCCCAACCCAACCCATGCGCATAAAATCCCTGCACAATATAGATGGACCGGGTAGTGTCCCCATTTGAAAACAGGCATCCACCATCCCAGAACTAAGCCATCAGAAAATCGGTGTGTGCATGTGTGTGTGTGTGTTTGGTGGTTACAGAACAAAAGCTGGTGCTCGAGTCTGGCTGGGTGGGTGAGTGGAAAAGGAGCAGAGGCAGTAGAGGACATTCAGAAACACTGTTCATGTGGTACGCAGAGCAGTGATGAAAGGCATCAAAGGGAATGAAGGGAGCTCTGGAGTCCAGCCCCCTAATTAACAGAGGCGGTGGTGAAAAGAGCGCGCGGGGTAGCTGCAGTCATGCCAAGACCTCATGAAACGCACCGGCCCAAATCAGAGCCCATCCGTCTGCCCCTTCGCATCCCAGTACACCATGACAAGTCTGCGGTGACTGTTTGCTTCCTTAGTTCTGCACTGGAGCTATATGTCTAATGTAGCTATGAACAACGATGCCTGTATCAAAACAATCAGAATCAAGCCCCCATCAACCACATTCATTTGCTGAGTAATTTCAAATAGATTTGCTGTGTGGTTTCTGACACCGTATAACATACTGTTCATTACTTTCATTACTTTGTAGCTTCAATGAACAATGTCCAGAGCAAAACTAAAGAAACAAACTACATCTGGGGTAAAAGTGAAACTCTGCAGATTTGATTTCTTTAACGAACATGGGAGAGAGAAAGAAAAAGAATCAGCAGGGGAGAGAGAGACAGACTGAAGGAAGACACTTTTATTTATTCTGCCTTATAAGCAGGTGGAACCCTTGTAAGTGAATCTTAAGATACTTTAAGAACCTTTCTTTAACCCACTTGAATACTCTTGTTTGGAAAAACACACAGCTCCAGGCTTGTGTAACACAGAGCCTCCACAAGTACAGTGTAGTAACGTCATATACAAGTTAGTGCTTACAGAGCCCCAGCAAGAGGTGACATTATCTTGCATGGCTGCAGACAAATTGACTGAATGATTACACACTTTCAGCCTCTTGTTGAACAAAGATGGCTTGCAGCACTCTTGCAGCTGGGCCATGTAAACACATTACTCCAAACATTCAGCATACTACATCCCAAGGGCAGATCCATTCGCAAAAAAAAAAAACATGCACTCAATTTTATGATTTTTCCCCCCCTTTTCGCCTTGCTCCTCTGACGCCATGTTCATATTTAATGCATTCAGGCATCTGCAGGAATCAAGCTGCAGTCCTTGGGCCTGTAATTACAGGGGCTCCTGAAGTAAATTATAGCTATTTGTGTCTGGTTCCTCCCATCTGGACCACCCAGCTAGACGGCCGAGCAAGCGCCGTTGCTCAGCCAGTCACCAGATGGAAGCTCTACTCTCTGTCTCTCTCTCTCTCTCTCTCTCTCTCTCTCTTCACCGCTGCTGTGCTTAAAGAGACAGGCGTGCAAATACTTTCACAGCCAGGAACACGGCCGCGGGCTGGAAAACAGGAGGAAGTGGCCATAAGAGCTGGAATACGCATTTGAGATCGGAGGGGTTTTGAGCATTCTGACACTGCACTGATTTCTGGGATAAGCTTTCAGGAAAACTGGCTCTCATTGTGAATGGGTGTACCTCACTTCCCTTTACAAATCTGTCCAGACCCTGGAGAAAACTATGTGAATGTTTAAAGCAATAGTGTGGCGAATTTATACAATTTTACCCTTAATCCAAGTATAGTCAATCGGCCAAGACATGTCTGAAGTTTTCTTCTTTAGTTTAATTCTTCGGCTATAAAGCTTTCAGATCTATAAAAATCGCCAAAATATACACAAAATTGGCTTCTGCTGGGGTGTTGCTATTGTTTTTTGTTATGCAGCATTTTAAAGATAACAGTGTACAGTATTCAGTATCAGAAACCATAGTTTCTGATTAGGGCAATGGAGGCTTTTTCCCAGCAGCTGAAAGTTTCTTTTATTAGCCTACTTGTTAGTCACATTAGCTTTCTAGCTCCAGTAAAACTTGTCTGATTTGGAAAATTGTGAAAATTCGGTAATTGTGACACCCAACGAGGATCAAGAAGATTCTAGCGGCAGATTATAATGGCTGATGTGGTGTATTGATCCAGCAGCAACCCCCTCTGCCTAACACGCACATTCTCTCTCTCTCTCTCTCGCTCAGACCGAGCCCCTCCTTTGTCCTCGCTCATTTTTCAGATCCCTGGGGGTGACATCACCATCACAGGCCAATTATCCACCAGGAGGGTCTGACCAACGCTCCCCCAACGTAGAAGGAAAACAAACTAACTTCAAAGTAACATGCCTATCCACGGCCCCCACATGAAATGTATATGAAACGCTTACACTAAAGGCCAAAGCCCTGTCCTAATCTCAATTTAGACACATGGTCATGGCCCTGGTGGCCAAGGCCATACTGGGGGGACAATGGTAGCACGTTTCAGGGAAAGCTCTTCTGAAGCTCTTCTGCATACGGGGGGCTGGCTCAGGGTCCTTCCGTCCCAGCGGGCAGTCTGGAAAGTGACATGTAATTAACCATGGAGAAGAAGCCCCCCTGCTCCCCTGTGTCAGACTTCTGCTGGACCCTGTCAGTTCCAATCTCCCTCAGACTCTGGTCTAGACAATTAAGCCCCCCCCCCCAAGTATCACACTGTATCCTGCCACCTGATAGGGCACCACCCATAGTACAAAATCATGTATCACATGCATCTCAATGAAGTATCACAACATTTCCAAAAATCTGAAATACAAAAAAATGGCAGCCGTAAGGTGATAGTTTGATCGAAAAATTCACTCAAAATGTAGCCAACTGGTTAAGGCATGTTTGTCTGTAGTGTTAGTGTAGTTCTTTAGTTTTGTACTGGAATGGTTTGACGCAAGCATGTGATGACATAGGTGTGCATAATGCTAAATGGTGGAGCATTGTCATTTTAGGGCAAAACCAAAGAAGAAAACATGTCTTGGTTGATCAACAACATTTGGAGCAAGAAGACAACTGTGTACATTTGATATTTTTTGCTTTAGAAAGAAACACCAAACTTTTCTGGGCATCCCCAAACATTTCAGAGGGACTAAACCAAGAAATCTGGGCAACAAGAAATGAATCTAACTTAAAAATCATGTCAAGTGGTTTCATGCACTGTGTACGTGTGTGTGTGTGCGTGTGTGTATGAACAGTTGCGAGTGGTCCTGTAGTGTAGAGTTGCTGGCACTCTCTCCATTAGACCAGGCCACCTTCAAAGTGTTGTGGGCCAGATTAGTGGGATTAGGAGGCCAGTGAAAAGACCCATGCTGACTTGGAGGAAGTCCCACAAGGAAGAGTGCTGAAAGAGACATTTTTACCTGCTTCTGCCACCCAAGTGAAAAAACACTAGAATGCAGATACACAGTCGGGTGCCAGTCCATGCCAGCGTACACAGACGTACACAAACATGCACATCACTGTATAAAACCAGAGCTAGAATCTGGTCATATCTGAAAATGTTGTAAAATGCTCAAAATACACACGTATTTCATAAACAAATCGCTACATTAATGTGCCAAGTAATAATAAACAACAGTGGGCTCTTCATGGAATACGTTTTGACTGTTATGTTAATTGGCAACCACAGCCTACTGTTAATAAACTGCATTGCCTGGTGTACAAATTACGTAATGCAGTTATTTTACAAAACATTACTGTACTTGACCATGGGCTTCACAATGTGCTTTTTCACTAAGACAGGCCTGGTTCTTCTCTCTTTCGGGCGCTTTACAAGAGGAAGAAGGTTTGATTTTGTTACATTTTAGTACAAATCTCAACCACAACTTTCAATCATGGATGTCCTGAATGAGCCATTTCTCATCTCTCTCTCTCCCGCTCTCTCTAGACCCCCCGACTCCACCTCTGGCTCTCCCAGAGCTGAGGCAGGACCACAGTGAGGCTTAAAGCTAGGCTTTGTCACTCTCGTTTTCAACCCCCTTTTCAGATGTTTCCCAACAAACAGGAAAAAAACCAAAGAGAGAGAACCCACTTGACAAAAGTGAACAGAGCCAATGGAGGCTTTTTCCCAGCAGCTGAAACAATGCATGAGAAAAGGGAGGGACGCCTTCATACCTTAACCTATAGAAATACTGTGCTTGTGTGTGTGTGTGTGTGTGTGTAAGTGTATGTGTGTGGCTTCCTGTACATGCTCAAGAACTGCTTTTGATGCAGAAAGGGTTTGCACTTAGGTAAGATCTGAATCTAAAACTTCAAACCTCAATATATAAAGTGAAATACAATAAAAATCCACATTGACAAAAAAAATACAAAGCTCCTGTTACAATCTTTTCAAACCTAATACTTCTGTCAGCATTGACATAAATTTCCACTGGTGCTGGCACTTAGGCCCAGGCTATTTCCATATGTATAGCCGGGCCTGTACTAATTATGCTAATCATCCCCAGTGTTGGCTGCTGTGGAAAAATGCCCACATTAGGCACTCCAGTGGCTGCTAATGCAGCTTAATGTGTAGTTGAAACATACATTCATCCAATGGTGAAAGGCAAAATTTTTCCACATTGCTGGTCTCATTCAGGCTGGAAATGAATTTATTGAGCACCGAGAACCATTTATTTTCCCCACAAGATCCAAGAAAATGTTTTTTTTTTTCCTCGCTTTTCTCTAACCACTGGGGCAAACAGTTTTAGGAAGGAAAAGTAAGAGACATTTTTGCCAAAAAGTGACCAGTGGCTTTTTATCAGGAGGATCAAAGGAAGCAATTTTCTAGGTGCTAAGAAAGAAAAAAAAAGGGGGGGGGGGAGGGACAAACTGAGTTTTTTAGGAGAGTACATGGCCTTCAGACTCCAGAGAAGAAGCTCCAAGGTTAAAAAATAAACTACACTTAGCAAGCCTGGTCATTTTCACATACAACCAGCTCCATTATATAAGCTACTTTCCTGATTACACGTAGCAATGGGTCAAAACATTTCCTCTGACAGGGTCCCTATTCACTGAAATTGACGTATTCATTCAATTAAGGGCCCGATACATTCGACAATTAAAGAAACAAATGCTGAGCCAGCCGTGCTGATTAAGGTCAGAGCGAGCAAACAGTGGCTTAGTGAGGCCAGCGTTGAGAAACAACGGCTTGGAAACTAGCATGCTAGTAGACTAGCATTGCTGTGGAGAAGGGAGGCTTGTTCAATTGAGTATTCAGCTCATGAGCTGTTCTTGGGGATCTGGGAGGCCAGCCTGTGGTAGATGGGAGGTGGGGGGGTGTAAGAGAGGAACGGTGGTGGAGGGGGGCTGAAATAAACATTTTGAACTGACCCAGGTTGACTCCGGCCTTGTTTGTTCTTTCAACTGGTGAGGTCCGAGCCTCGGCAGTTTCGAGTTTATTTATGTAGCTGGGACTGCTGCAGCCCTGCCATTCACCTCCAATAATGCTTCATAGAGTGCTCTTTCTCTCAAAGCAGGCTCTGGACGACTGTGTATTTTCTAATGAATTATTGCATTTACCTAGCATTTTTTTTAGACAACTGCTCCGCAACGCAGAATGGCCCCACAAGCATCCCCTCTGGAAAAGCCAGGCCCTTTTTCGCAAGCTCTCTGGAAGGCACCTACTGTCCAGCATGTGGACAAGGTCATTCATGCCCAAGTGTGGACGTTCGCTTTCCCCCCTGCTGCACAGCGGCATTACAAACCTCAGACAGGCCCACTACCCAGAACACTCTGCTCTCCTTTTTTGCGATGTTTGCACAGCTTGCCTGTGTTGCCCATGTCTGTCAAGTGCATGAAAACTGTGTCAAGATGGATGAGACAAATTAAGCCAGGAGTGTGCGCGAGTGCACAAACATCTCTTTTTGTTTAAAAAGTTTTGCCGTTGCTTTTGCCCACCACAGTTTTTTGTAGCAATTCAGTAATTACCGTTTAATTCCCTGCGATCCTTCCGAGAAGTTTCCGTTAGTCAAGCAATCACGTGGCAACAAACTCTGCTCTGGGGGGTATTTCCCAAAGCGTGTTTTCTCATTTAGCCAGATGATTTAAGACAGAAGTAAAGCCTGTCCAACAGGAGAAAAGGGATATTTCCACTGGGCTTAAGTTATCTGGCTAAGTAAGAAATCCTGCTGTGTTAAATATCCCCCTGGTCTCTCAGCCTACCACAGTGGGACGGCTTGTCAATAACAAATTGCTGTTTATCCTTCCATCCGAGAGCAAAACAGTCTCACATTCTCTCACAAGCAGCTATATTATTAAAACAAGATGGCGGCCACCTCGGAGCAAACCTCCAGATGAAACAGCTCTCCAAGTTCCATCTCCTGACAAATTCTCTGGAATTCCACACTTCTTCACACGAGGTGCTGACACCCAAGTGTGGGAAATTTAAAGGTAGAGCTGATAAAACGCTTCTCCTTCCCCCTGCCCCCAACCCTTCACCCCACACTCTATTTTATTACCCCCTCCCTATGCTTTTTCTTCTGCCTGACAATAGAGACCAGCTCACACTTTCCCAAGCTTCCAGCAATGACCTCAGCACTCTTTGCCCAAGGCGGGTTATTTTTGAGCTTGGTTTCTGTGAAATTCAAATTCAGCTTTAAACAACAAAACAGATATCTGGCAGGGCACACAGTAATAATACGAGCACAAAAAAAACATGTTTGCAAATGACAGGAGAGGGAAAACACAAAGAAAACAATTTGTAGCACTTCCAGCTGAAAGAGTTGAGTCTAATTCATAGGCACATTTCCTATGTCTAATTTTTGACAATCTTCTCCTTACTCGGTGCTTAGCTCTAGTAAACAAGAAGTTTCCTTACAGAGTCTAGTTCATCTCTCTATTTCCCCTCTTTACTTTTCTTTACATTACATACACATGCAGAGACAGTAAGCACTGCTCATAACCTACACGTGGGCCAGGGAGGGAGAATGGATTCATTCAGAGTGGCGAAAGACAAAACACAGCGCACTCCCAGACTCCCTAGCGTTCCGCGGCCGTTATTCGCACGTCATTTGAAGGCAGGAAGCAATCGCAGATGCCCGGGTGGTCCTGAAAGACACGGATACTAGGTGCTGGAGTGACATTTGGGCGGGGGGCAGGGCTTGTGGTGAGAGGGGGGTCAGTTATGGCCTGAGGGTATGCGATGGGGAGGGCAGATGCTTCCAAATGCACAGCTGGCCCAGTGTGAGCCTTCTTTACCTTTACTTTCCCTTACACAGAGAGTGCTCTCACACAGTTTACTCAACCAGTTTTTGTGTTGTAGTCAGCTCAAAGCTAAACAGATATTTCTGAGCGGCCAACGCTGTTGTGTGCTTGTTTGTATGCTCACTTTATATGTATATCATGTGTTAAACCCACACTTCTAACCGGTTGCTTAATTAAGGATTAATAACTTGGGACATATTGTGTAGTATAAGGGCTACACAATATATCATTTGTTATTTATACAATACAGATATTGCAAAAGTCTGCAAAATGCAAAACGATTCCTTTAATGAATAACAAAGACATTCTGAGCTTCTGTGACTGACTCAAGGAATTCACACAAGCCAACAAATGTTAATAAAGTAATGCAGGCCAACATTTTTAATATACTGTAAACACAATATGTAGAAATACAATCGCAATATGTATCTAGTATCTAGTGTAAGGCCATTTCTTACTAAAAAAAACGCAGCAAGACGAAACAAATTAAACAAACACTTGAGAACACTGATATCACAAGATCCATTAAAAATCTCTTTCCTTTGTCTGTATGACTTGTGTGTGTGTGTGTGTGTGTGTGTGTGTGTGAGAACTAACCTCTCCTTGTTACCAAACCACTTACTCCCCATTCAGTGCCAAGCAGCTTTGTCAATGGGCTATTGGGGAAAACAACGCAAGCAGAAACTTTAGTAACACGGGCCCTGCCCCTTAAAGGCACAGCGCCCCTTTTATCAGCACGGCTGCCGTCTTACTCTGAGGGACCCGTGCTTTTGCTGTGCTTTACATTAACACACAAATTCTGTGACAGCGCCTGACAACACCCTCTGTGTATCGTGCAACACCACAGGAAAAAAACAAGGCAGTATACCTATATTGAACACGGTACAGAGAAATGCTCAATGATTTGTAGTTAGTGAATAACAAGGCTCAAGTCTACTAACTGAATAGTAACGCTTAAAGTGCTAAACAGGAAGCCTTGAATTTAGTTTTCATAAAAGTGAGTAAAACTTGATCTGTGATGTGCTTAATCCAAATATGACGACTCCCTGTGTACGTGTGCATGTATATGTGTGTAACAGGTGGGTAAACTTCAGCTGTATTCACTTCTTTCCCCTTTGCTGGAAAGGGGGTGCCTTTATTGTTGAATGGAATCCAAGAATAGTTAAGGACCACACAGAGAGCAGAAGGGAGGGTGTGTGTGTGTGTGTGTGTGTGTGTGTGTGTGTGTGTGCGTGTGGTGGGGGGAAGAAGAGGGGGAAGGGGAGCGGTCAGTGCCTCCAAGATGGCTAAC
>JBBPCZ010000012.1:18598045-18611689 GCA_037974445.1 Brycinus macrolepidotus | reverse complement strand
ATTAGTGCAAGTGGTTATGAAAAGTGACTTAGTGTTTGTGCCATGAATAAAATGAGAGAGCAGCATGTGATGAGGGGGTGAAACAGACATTCTGTAACATACAGATGAGTAAATAAAAAACAGATGTGTAATATTCACAGTCCGAATGAGAACCTAATGACCAAAAAAAAAAAAATTGGCAAATGATATTTTATAGAGCCTATTAAGAATTATAGTGACATATATTCCTTGTAGTAAATGTAAACATTTATAGATAACTTTTTATGTGCTAAGTCATGTACTTTTATGCTGATCAGCCAAGACATGTTTGGTGTCAAAAGTTTGCCCTTTTAGTTAGTGTAGATGGAAGTGTATGAGGTGGAAGCTTATGCCCAGCAATTAGCATCTACATGCCAAAATCTTTCTTAGCATCACCTCGAACTGTTATTCAGTCTGAAATATTCTGTATGTCCTTTCTAACTGTGTGATGTAGGACTACTGTTATCTACAGCCGTTATCTGTTGTTAAAATCGTTTTTAGAAGCCAAAGGATGAACATTGTCTAGTCCTTTGTCCATGTTTCCTAGTTTTTGGGGAAAGGAGAAGGTGTCCAAATTAAAATTTTCACCGGAATGTTGCGCCAAATCTGCCCCCGATATATTTTTTAAACAACAAAGTTTGGACCTCTGAAGTTACTAGACAGACTTTTATTTCCCTTTAGATGACTATGAAGCACTCATTTTGGAAAGTGTTAGTGATGTTGGTGCACCGTGAGGACTAACGGGTGTTTGTGGCGTTCAGGTGACTGTGGAGGAGGGTAATGTTCAGACCCTGCTTCCTGCTGCCTGCCTGCTGCAGCTAGCTGAGATTCAGGAGGCCTGCTGCGAGTTCCTCAAGCGCCAGCTTGACCCCTCCAACTGTCTAGGCATCCGGGCCTTCGCTGACACGCACTCCTGTCGAGAGCTGCTGCGCATTGCAGACAAATTTACCCAGCATAACTTTCAGGAGGTAAGAACCTTCCCTCCAGCTATGATGGTGATTCCAGCATGGGTCAGAGAAGCAGTATGTTTAATTAGTGTCGTTTCCAGCATGTTCAAAACTGCCATCATTTGGACTGGCCTCCCAACACTCATTTTGAAAGATATGTCGGGATGTAAAAATATAGCTGAAACATTGATTTTATGGTTCAGTTATCAAAATAATCAATAAAATATGTGCCCATGATTTGGCCAAAATACAATCCTTAGGCAATTTTCAAATGGGAAAATCCAGAAATAATATTTGTATTCTATTTATATTGTCCGTATTCCACTACTACAGTATATCGATAGTGTGTCCTTGACAGGTTTGTTCGTTAAAGGTTTGTTTATTGATAGATTTGTTTATCCTGACGTGTTTGTTGATTAAAAATTAATAATCTAATGGTGATTGAATTTCAGGTTTCTTTATGCACTGAATCACAAAAGAATCTTGCATTTTGTGCTAAAATGCACAGTAAAATCAAATTGCTGTAAAGTCAAACTTGTACACTTGCTGCAACATTTTTTTTCAGGGCTTATCTACTGGACTTTATTCCCACTGTCTGGCACGCCCTCATATATATGGCGGAACTTGCCATATACCTTACTATACCTTTTGTTTAGATTGCCATGCCGTGTTTGTGATCCTGGTGATCATATGGGACTGTTTACTGTTTTCTGTCAAACTACTTATTCTGTAACGTGATCAGTTGTGTTGCTGATGTATTGTTTTATCAGTGAGGGAATGTGAGTGAGGAAATGTGCCTTACTGTTCTGTGTTTTGTGGTTCCTCAGGCTTTTGCGCATTAGTCATTCTCAGCATGAGTAAGTGGAGTGTGGTATCCCCCATGTTAAATTTAGCCATGCTCTCTGGTAATGAACTATATTATATATCTGCCTTTTCCATTAGCTTCATGTTTCACGGATGAGGGTGAAGCCCTGTGTTAATTTTAACTTCAAGGCAAGCATTAGAATCCTCCCTCTTTCTCTGGAGTCAAATTGTGTTGGTACAGTGATGGAAAAGCTGTTGTACGGATTTTTTGTTTGTGTTGTGTGCTGTTTTTTCCTTATTGTTTATGTTGGCCGTTCTGGGGAGCAACAAATTTCACGTTGAAAACTGTTTTGTGAAAAGGGGGAAATTATTTAACTTAATTCGGTTTTATTTGAATAGCTCTTTTAACAACAGACATTGTCAAAACACAAAAGGAGATGACGGAAGAAACTCATCAAGAGCATAAAGAAGAAACATTGAGAGAAACCTGCACTCTTCTGAGATCATGAAATTATTAAGAAAAATAGGGAAATCGCTCTCTTTAAAAATCATTTTCAATTTCTTTTAAGAGAAACGGTATGTGCACAGGTTTAGCCATACTGGCTAATGTTGTGTACATGGTTAGACTAAATTAACTGGAGTCGTAGTCAGTTTTGTTTTTATAGCACAAAAAAGAGTCTTGTGAAGGGGCATCGTGACCCACTATTAGGGCTAAATGTCCTCCTACTTGGGGTAAGAAGCCCCCTCTGAAGAATCAAGCATAAGAATCTAGGTCAGAATTTACATGCCAAATCATGTCTTTTTAGTCGACCAACCAAAATTGTTATTACAGTACAATGCAAAGATATCTAAAAATGCCCAACTGACTTTTCTTACTTTTCTTACCTCATTTTTACAAGCTATTTAAAAAAACAAGTTCTTCGTCAATAAAATAAAATAAGTCACTGATTTTATTATTGAGAATATAATGTTGTGTAAATGTGTTTACTATATTGTTGCAGCAACATTTATAATAAGTATTTAAAATATTAGCATTTTAAAAGGTGATTTTCCAGCTTATCTTATATCTTAATGTAAATGCATCTTGATATTCATAAAATTCCAAATTTTCGGTGATAAAAATTGAGATCTCGAGAAAGATTCCAGAGGAGTAAATCTTGATGTGTAAGAAGTGTGAGAACTGAGAACATGATGGGTAAGAATAGCTTTATAAATGTAAGAGTTCATTTCAGGAAACAGTTTGTGAGTAATCATAATCCTGCTGTTCAAGCAGAAGACCCTGCCTCTAGGGACTAACCTTGATTTATATTTATTTATTTATTTATTTATTTTTATTTATTTCAGCAGTCTTACTGAAGCCCCTTTCTGTTTATTTAACCCCACGTTCAGGTGATGGAGAGTGAGGAGTTCATGCTCCTCCCAGCCAATCAGCTGATAGACATCATCTCCAGTGATGAGCTGAATGTGCGCAGTGAGGAGCAGGTGTTTAATGCGGTCATGGCCTGGGTCAAGTACAGCATCCAGGAGCGCCGGCCACAGCTCCCCCAGGTCACATGCTTACTGATGGTGTCTGTGGAGGTTGCTTAATGTTCTGCATATTCATGTGTATTTTGTCAGCATTGTTTCGCTCCCCTTAGTGAATACAGCAGTGCACAGCACTCACTGTGTGGGAGAGCCTTAAATCACACACCTACCATTTAAGCCGCTTTTTTTGTTTTGTATTTGGTTTTTATTTGGTCACTACATATACAGGTCCTCCAGCATGTCCGTCTTCCTCTTCTGAGCCCGAAGTTCCTGGTGGGAACGGTCGGTTCAGATCCACTAATCAAGAGTGATGAGGAGTGTAGGTGCGTACATACCCAGATAATAATCAAAATAATGAATAATAATAAAAATGTATTGTGCTTTTGTATTATATATATTTCTGAAGCAATTTGGAATGTTTGTGTTTTCTCTAGAGACCTGGTGGATGAGGCAAAGAACTATCTTCTCCTTCCCCAAGAGCGTCCCCTCATGCAGGGACCTCGGACCCGACCTCGCAAGCCTATCCGCTGTGGAGAAGTCCTGTTTGCTGGTAGGAGATTCCCGCTCAGCTGCTTCTCGTTTATTCAGCAAAAACAACACTGCACTGTCTGCCTTGTTTTGCACTGAAACTGTCTGAGCTCACCTTTTTAGCAGTACATGACTACATTTCCTAAAGCAGTGTGGCATGTGATCTGAATGTTTGTATGTTCATCTGTATCCCCCAGTAGGAGGATGGTGCAGTGGCGATGCCATTTCGAGTGTGGAACGCTATGACCCCCAGACCAACGAATGGCGTATGGTGGCATCCATGAGTAAGCGGCGTTGTGGAGTGGGCGTCAGCGTCCTGGACGATCTCCTGTATGCCGTTGGTGGACACGATGGCTCGTCCTATTTGAACAGTGTGGAGAGGTGAGCGCTGGACACATTTTTACCTAATTTAAAGATGTGTTTTCTACTTTAGGAGTTGTGCACGGTTTGTGTACCATTTTGCAATGCAAGTTGACACCTCAGATGCGTCATATTTTGATGATAAATGCAGAGTTGGTGTTAGAAAAAGGAAGACTTCTGAATTGGTTGTTGAGGTTTTTTAACATTTAAAGTGCATAAACATGTATGAATATATTGTTATGATCATTAAATGAAACAAACAGATCTTAAAACTAGCTACAGTCAATATGGTATCCTAATTTCACTGCAATGCATCATTAGGAAACTGCATCATTAGGAAACCACGTCAATGCTGTCCTCTGCTGGTTAATTTTAGGTATGACCCTAAGACAAACCAATGGAGCAGTGATGTGGCACCCACTAGTACATGCAGGACCAGTGTGGGTGTGGCTGTGTTGGGCGGTTACCTGTATGCTGTTGGTGGGCAGGACGGTGTCTCGTGTCTCAACATAGTAGAAAGGTTGGTAGAGCAATTTGAACATATTTGGGGAAAAAACATTTGGATATACACATGCATTTAGAATGGTACTTCACAATTTATCATATTCCAAACTTTCAGAGATTTGCAGGTTTAGAATGTTCATAACGGATAAACAAATACAGACGCTCTGCTGTCCTGCACAGATATGACCCTAAGGAGAATAAGTGGACCCGTGTGGCCTCCATGAGCACCCGGCGTTTAGGGGTGGCAGTAGCAGTCCTAGGAGGATTCCTCTATGCAGTGGGAGGCTCCGATGGCACTTCCCCCTTAAATACAGGTGCACCTCATTTACAGCATAGCGTAGCACTCGCCTCAGTGGCTACATTTGCCGTTGTGCTCCTGATTACATGATGATTATAGTAACTTAATTTGTTCATTTTCATCGCCATATTAGCCATTGCTGTATTGATATGCCCGAAGGCTGCTGTGTGCAGATAAGACTTCTAACCAATCACTGTCTTTACTATGTACAGTAAACATCTTGACCAGTCATTGTTCCAGGAGAGTTTTTTTTTTTTTTTTTTTTTTTTCTTAATGAAAATGGTCATGTCATTCCTCAGAAGGTGTCTTTCCCAACAAAAATCATTTCAACCAAATTAATACAGGCAGGCTTTAACTGTCACGTTGCTGATTAATTGATGTGTGAATGTATTTCAGTGCATATCATTACAATGTTGGAATACAATACAAGTACTGGAACTGCAATACTTGTGTTTTGTAGCCTAGTCTGCGACAGCTTTCTAGAATTCTAAAAGAAACATTTACTCCCATATTTAAAAATTCCTGTATTCTTGCCGTCTGTAGTGGAGAGGTATAACCCTCAGGAGAACCGCTGGCACACGGTGGCACCCATGGGCACGCGACGGAAACACCTGGGCTGTGCCGTGTACCAAGACATGATCTACTCGGTAGGGGGCCGTGACGACACCACAGAACTGAGCAGCGCTGAGAGATACAACCCCAGAACAAACCAGTGGTCTCCTGTAGTCGCCATGACGTCCAGACGGAGTGGGGTAAGCTTTTGGGTCTCCTGCAGTTTGTTCTAAACTTGCCTTGAGCATAAGAGCTCCATATGTTCACCTGAGTAAATGCTCTTGTATTTTGCGATTTTCATGTTTTAGGTTGGATTAGCTGTCGTGAATGGCCAGTTGATGGCAGTAGGGGGATTTGATGGCACTACCTACTTAAAAACAATAGAAGTGTATGACCCTGATGCTAACACGTGGAGGTAATTGATAGATGTTGAACATTTAAAATCTGATGTAATCGTTAGTGTAGAACAATAACTAATCAGTTGGGTTGTTCTTTTTTTTTTCCCCCCCAGACTCTATGGTGGAATGAACTACAGGAGACTGGGCGGTGGGGTTGGAGTGATTAAAATGACTCACTGTGAATCACATATATGGTAATTCACTCCAGCCCTCCCATAGATGCCTCACCATAGCTTGTGCCTCTCATTGACACATTGTGATTCATGAATGAGAAAAGACTACACATGTAAGACTATTACATCTCGAGACATTGAGATCGCAAAGCCAAGGATATCCCATCTGCGACTCTTCTGTGGAGCTGATCTGTGAAGACTCACAGGGCTAGTTTTTACCATATTACCTGCCTATAGCCAAAGGCCAGTGTCCATTCAAGAGATAAAACGGAGAAGCTCTTTGCCTCACTCCACTCCTGTTAAACACGGGAAAGAGTTGTGTTTAAGGATACGCATCTTCGGAAGGATCTGTACTGCCAGTTGTTTGAGTAATGCATTGCATTTGAGACTCATCATGGTAATCTGAAGCTGAAGATGTGAGAGCTGGTATCACAGACTCATGTT
Source organism: Brycinus macrolepidotus (assembly GCA_037974445.1). Lineage (NCBI taxonomy): Eukaryota > Metazoa > Chordata > Actinopteri > Characiformes > Alestidae > Brycinus > Brycinus macrolepidotus. The sequence continues at coordinate 18,605,139 of JBBPCZ010000012.1, read as the reverse complement.
TATATAAATATTAGTTTGTCTGAATGGTGTTTTAATCTTATGAATTGGATGCACTGTGATTTTTTTTTTTTTTTATTGTCCCACCTGCGACAATATGGCCCCTATGATCCAATGATGCATGCTTTTTTGTATAGTGGTGCTCAATCAAACTGTTGTGTATGGAACATACAAGCCTGTCCTCAGACACCACAGACTAATGAAGGCGAGTGCATCACTAAGCTATTTTTCTGAAGCGGTTTCCAGCATTTCAACACTAGCACTGTTTTTCTTTTTATTCCACAAGATGCATCACTGATTCATTCTGTGCACTTTAACCCACATGTTCTTTTTAGAGGGAAGTACAGTCACCAATCTGTTTTAACAGACATTAAAAAAAGTTGGTGAATTTATTATGCATTCAGAGGGCAAGTTCAAGATGTGGGCTGCAAGAATTGTTTTGGAGACGTTAGAAATGAACCGTTTTTAGCCTGCATATGTTGCATATAAATATTACGATGAATTAAATAAAGGGATGCAGTGCATTTTGATCTGCCCATATTCGGCTTGTGGAAATAGGTCAAATGAAAGAACTGCTGTTTTTATAATTAAATAAATGTGGATGAAATAGATATGAAACATTTTCCCCCAAATGTTACTGAAGCTGAATGCCATTTGGATGTTGAAAGGTTAAGCGTTCTCAGTTTTACCCACGTTTTTAAAAGACATGAGCAATGTTAATATATATATATTTCATTTATTTCAGTAAACCATTAGATGACAAAATAAAACTGGGAAAAGAGACACTAACTAGCATGTCTGAAAGTACAGTGTCGTCTTAAGAAATGTGAAACAAAACTGATTAAAAAAAAAAGAACTTTAATGAAAATGATAATCCTAAATCATCTCATTTATCCTCACTGCAAATGAATAAAGGCAGACCAGTATTCACATGGACTCAACAGAATCAACACAGTGTTAAACAGGTGAGTAGACTACATGTTGAGATAAAATGTACACATTAAAACAGATTAAAAAGAGTAAAAAAAAAAAAAAAAGAGAAAAGATCAAACTGAAGTCCACTTGTGGCCATCCTAAATTATTTTAAGACATAATTCATGCATTTAGGACTTGGCCAGATGGTCGGTCTTGATTTTGACTGTAAAACAGTTTTCAGCATTTCCCCCTCCACAAAAGCAGAATGGCATACTGTGACGGCGTTAATCCAAATCAATGGATACAATGGGTATTGCTTCTATTCATTAGGATGCTGAATAATTTAAACCATGTAAAGTTGCATCTTTGAGTGAGACAAAAATAATACAAAACATAAGATTTACAGTTTAGTATACAAATGTACATGCACTATTACTTTAGTAAATGAAAAAGCTATTTACAAATCCAAAATATTGCAGAACAGAAACTACATAGGTGTTTTCAGGAGGGCACATTCCGTTAACAGTGTCAGTAAGGTGGTGATGTAATCACTGCTGCCAATCTGAAAAAGAAAAATCACAACACTTAAATTCATGCTACTGAGTTTGTCATCATTTCCATGTTTAATTCTATATAAGCAGATGAATGATAAAAATTTGTAGTTTTCAGCTCAATAATTCGAACCACAAGGCCTACTCCAGCATTCCCACCACATTAACGTCTGCTGCATCTTTAGCATAGTCGTCACTAGAGGTGGGAACTGCCACAGAGGTAATGATGAGACCATCCCAATATTTGGGCCTAATACAAGATTAGTGCAATTCTTTACGTTTTACGGTACAGCAAGTACTACGATTCAATTCTGTCATGTATTGTGATTTATTTCTCCCATATTTTATAAAAATTCACTTTAAAGAAAACGCATGACTCAACTAATCTCACTTGAATGTTCTCTTTACTTTCCAATTTCCACTGTGACACCGGAGAAGAACGAGGTCTCTTATGTGAATTTCAGAAACAATATCAGTAGATGAACTGAAATAACAGTATATTACATTAACATAATTTCATTTTACTTCACAATTTTTTGTTAAAACACATTGTGGTATATTGAGTCATTACTACAGTACTGTTACTGATATTGAAACCTTGAGTATCATTTTTATTATTTTTCTTTAAAATAAGCCATTTTCAATTGCAATGCTAAGATCCAGTCAAGCATTTTCTTCCAATACTGATATTCCATCTCTAGTCATTATCGTTATTAAAATAAACTCATATCACATTATGGAAAATATCACGATATTACATTTATAGATACAGTTTTTAAAAAGAATGCCTCAACTTGGCCCTCTTACTTTGGGTGTCTATTGCATAGTCTGAGCAATGGTTGACTATTTGTACATAACTAATTGCTTATAGCAAAATAGCAAATTACCTTTATTTTCCCATCATGGTTTGCAGAGCCAAGGGCAGTAGAGACCTTCATGAGGGTCCCAGCAGAAAGGTAGATTTTAAAATGTCTGAAGAAGTGCGTCTCCAGCCCATTCATAAAACACTGGACCTCCTCGAAATCAATGCTGTCATCTGTGTTGTCATCTGTGTGAATGCTACTCCACAGTCCCCAAGCATCCTGTGGGTTAATGGTGTAATTGATGTCTAGAGGTGGCTGAGTGGGCATGGTCCACGCTAACTTCAAGTACCTGATATTGCTGTTGGGGTGGCAGCCAGTCCACAGAGCAGCAAGCCAGTTTAACGTTGTGGAGTTCAGACAGAGCAAGCCGAAACTACAATCAAACGTCCGCTCGAACCAGGACTTGACTAGAGATGTAAGGTGCTCTGGCCCGTTGCTGCAGAACAACGGCAGGCTGACAAAGTCAGGTGGCAGTGACCTCAGGTACTCTGGGTCACCATTGACACATGTCAGCCAACCACGCCAAACTGACTTTGGAGCATCCGTTGCAAACAAAGGCTTAGAGTGGATCTGCAATTATTCAGAGAAAAAGGAATTAGACATCTATTAAGCTTGTATGAGTGTGTCCCTAAGGTATAAAAGTGCCTAATTCCACTGTATAGATTTTGTAATAGATAATAACCAATTATAATGCTAATTTACTATTGGCTAAAATAAAATTCTCAGGTTGTTTTTACATGTTTAAAAAGCCTTTGTGGTTGTTTAATAGTGACCACACTATGTTTTATAGTGTCATATGAGCTTTCAACATATTTTATAATTCTGCATCTTACCAAACAAATTAAAACTGAGATATTATGATGCACAGAACTGTTTCCTACAGAACTGCAGTTAAATCAAATAGTGAAATCAAGCATTTGCAATTTGAAACAATTCTTACTGCATTTTTGTGGTCAAACTCACCTGAATGAAAACTGTCTCAGCGTCCTCCTCCGTCTCAGCTATTCCAAGAACAGCAGAGAATGTAACCTTGAAACCTGCCTCTAGTCCAACTTCAACCGCAACACCCTGCTGTTTTTCTGCTATGATGAACGCAGAGAGGTGCTTGGAGTACAGTTTAAGCTGCGTGTGTCTGAATCGGTACAAAGGGGTGACATAGGACAGCTTCCACTCATGTTTAACCAAAAGGGCTACTTGCTCTGGGTCAGCCTTAGTCTGTGGAGAAAATGGTACAAACAAGGTGACGTTAAGTTTCAGTTCATATAACAAGCGTACAAAAACATTGAAAACTAAGCTGTCATTACTACAGCCTCTATTGTACCCTTTGGCAGGTGCTATGGCCCCCCAAAATTGAATTATCTATCACAATCTATGACTATACTTTCATTTAAAGGAACCATATCACAGAAAAGCAGATTTTCCTTTTTAAAAAAAAACAACAAACAAACAAACAAACAAAAAAAAAACTGTTCATTGTAGTATATGAAGTTTTCCAAAGTTTCAAAACAAACCATTCCCTCCCCAGTCCACATACTAAAAAAAAAATAAAAATTTGAAATGACTGTTTTTGTAATGTCACAAAAATGAACATATTTACGCATTTGTCTATTCGTCCTACAGAACTTTATAGTTTAAGCTATAAGGAGTTATACAGGGCAACCAAACAGAGCAGAGCTCGTATATGATAAAGGTAGAGTAATGAATAGTGTTTTTAGGACATAAAGAGAGGTTGGAAATCATAATGTAAATGAATTACAATTGTTTGACACAAAACTACACAGATGTCATAAGCAGACATCAGGGAAATAAAGAAAATAAGTCAAATGTAGGATATGAGCCCTTTAACCAATTAACAATTTAACACTCAAGTGGTGACTTTAATGTTTGCTCAACACTGTTTCTACTTCACAGAGAATCCACTGTTTTTGTAAAGCAACCCTAGAACTGGGAAAGGGGCAATATAAATAAACCCGCACCATGGTTGTACTAATGGCTTTAATATTAGTATCAAACTCTTAATAAGTGTACATGGCAGCTGCTTACTGTAATAATACATGACTTGGCTGCCTTTCTGCTGGTTGGGATCCTGTGGCTAAGGGTTGTCAAGTGGCCCGGGGTTTGCCAGAAAAGGGACGGAGGCTCTACACAGCTGCGTCCATAACTGGTAGTTCTTCTTGTCATGGGCCTGTTTGCTGGGGTTTTCACAGCACTGTGGAGAGCAGAAAATGGGAAAAAGTCAAATACTGTCTCTATTCAAGCAGAAATTCAATAAGGCTGTAAAAAGGCTGAAGAGAAATTAAACAAAGCACTTTTGGGCAGCTGGTGGCCTAGTGGTTAGGGAGTGGCCCCTAAGACCAGAAGGTCGTGGGTTCAAATCCGCTAGTGTCATCATTGAGGTACCCTTGAGCAAGGTATTGCCCCCCACATAATGCTCGGTGGGCACCCCTTGTTGGTGGCAGCCCACTGCTTCACTTCGTGAATGGGTTAAACGCAGAGAAATAATTTCCCACTGTTCACACAGTGTGCTGTGGTGTGTTCACGCGTGACTATAAGGGGCCACGCCACTTTACTTTACTTTACTTTTCCCAAGGGACAGAAGCTCTTTGTCAGCTGTGTGGAAAAAGTTATACGCCTTATAGTAAAGTGGCCCCTTATAGTCACGCGTGAACACACCACAGCACACAGTGTGAACAGTGGGAAATTATTTCTCTGCATTTAACCCATTCACCAAGTGAAGCAATGGGCTGCCACCAACTAGGGGCGCCCGGGGAGCAGTATGTGGGGACGGTACCTTGCTCAAGGGTACGTCAGTGGTGCCACTAGCAGTCCTGGGATTTGAACTCTGGAGCTTCTGGTCGCAGGGGCAACTCCCAAACCTCTAGGCTACCAGCTTATTTACTCCATACTACAAAATATCACATGAGATATTAATTATACATAAACATGCTCATTTATTACACATAGGGATAAATAACAGCGCTAAATCATTCCTCATTCAGGTTCCACTCGCAGTCTCGGCTGTTTTTGTTATTGTTTTTCTTCGCCTCTCGCTTATTAGCAAACTAGCACACGGCTAATTAGCCACAAACCCAAACACCAACATTTCGCCAACGAAGCCTAATAATTTAGGCAGAAATGCAACTACAAATATTTATGGCGCGTTTTCACTATATTTATGCCTTCATTAGACGAAACAGGTAAAGGAATCTCTACCTTTTCGGAGCCTCCATTGCGGTCAGCGCCGGGAGGAGCCGAGCCGATTTGAACAGCCCGCTCTCCCATCATGCAGCCTGACACACGGGCCTGACTAATCAAGCGCCGAAAACACCCGGCAGCGATTAGTTTCCAAACAAACTTAAACACAACATACGAATTTGAAACACGTCGTTATTTATTACATACAGTACATCATGATACTCGCGCAAATTAAAGATTTTTTTATACAAGGGCGTCGGAAACATTTTTAACGGGGAGGGGTCTGGAGCCTGGAGGGGGTGTAATAGCTGTGTTTCCCTCATACAAATCGCCGGGTGGGGGGCGGAGAAACGAATTATTTTTAAAAGTAATATAATTGTTCCGGCGCACATGGCTTTAACCATATACATATATAGTAATATTCTATGTCTACGGCTTTAACAGTCACACAAAAAGGGTGATCGTTCGATTAGATCTGGGTATGATTAGTAGAGTCTGAGCATGACAGGCTGAACACGCCTGTGCAGCGTGCAGCCTGGATGTGGAGGTTTCAGGATGTGTGTGTGTTTGTTTGTGTTTTCTTTTGCTAAGTGAACTTGTCTGACTGTGTGTCTAGTAAAGCCCGTTAGTCATGCCTGACATGACATGTTAACACGAGCCAGCACGTCTCCAGCTGTGGCGACAGGAGAGTGTGTAGCTCCAAGGTGACCGGGCTGGTGTGACTGAGGAGGTTCCTTCAGTTCACAGGGCTCTAAGATCGTCAGGTGTCCTTTTTTTTCTAAAAGTTTCTCTGACACGCTGTGCTTTCACTGTACAATAGTCGACTTCCCCTTTTTCTGGCCAGTTTAGGCAGTTTGTCCTCTGTAGGCTGTAAATAAGTGAACTGTTAGAGTAAGTCCTCGGTCAAGCTTTATTAAGCACCTCATAACAAGGCCCCTGGTTTTTATAGCACACTAGCAGCTCTTTTCTATGATGGCAAACAAAAGCACGTATTTACTGCTGAGAGCAGCTCGTCACGTCCTTCGACGTCCACACCACCGTGGTGGCTCGCCGGGTGTGCTGGGCAGGAGCGCCTTCCCTGGGACCACGCAGCAGGTCCGTTCCTCAGACGCTCCATCCTTCTGCTCCAGCGCCTCCTTCAGACCCCCAGCTGGTCCCGCTTCAGGTAACCTAACACCATAACAGCGCTGTGACTGCACCAGGCGCTCTTACCGAGGAGAGGAGAGTCACAGGTGGTGCTCTGTGCTCTGCAGGTCAAAACACGTTCTCCACGCGAAGTCACACCTGTGGAGAGCTGCGCTCCACACACGCAGGAGAGGAGGTGACACTGTGCGGCTGGGTTCAGTACCTGAGGTTCGATCCGTCCCTGTCTAGAGCAGTGGTTGACTGAAATCCTATGTATACGCTTCATTTTTTATTTTACTTTAAATATACAGTGACGACAAACTCAAGTGTTAGATGTAAGCTCAAACTTAAATAATGTTAAGAAAGAAGAATACACAGTGGGGGAAGGGGCTTGGGCAAAGCAACAGTTTATATGTATAGATATATACATACACACACACACACACAC
>JBBPCZ010000012.1:18568106-18585576 GCA_037974445.1 Brycinus macrolepidotus | reverse complement strand
AATCTGAACCTGTGTAGTTTGAATGGGGGGGGCTCAATAATGTTCCTGTCTAGAAAAGGGGGGCCCTGCAGAGAAAGTTTGGGAACCACTGCTCTATGTGTACATACATACATATATTTATCTAAGTTTACATATACGTATATATACATTTAAATTTTCAATACACTCATCCATATTTATATTTCCAGATTGTTTGTATAGTGTACTTTTTTACTGTACTGTTGATATAGTTTTAATTCTATTGTTTTTAATTTTTGCTGCTCTCATCTTGTTCTGTCCACTTTCTGCCGTGATAATGCAAATTTCCCACTTGTGGGATTAATAAAGGATTATCTTATCTTATCTTATCTTATCTTAAATAGAGAGCTTTTAAAAACACCTCATTTAATGGTTTTTCAGTGGTTCTTTAGGAAAGGCTTTGGTTCTATATAGATCCAACACAAATGATTTTCAGGAGCATTTAAATGTGTCTGGTTAAGCTTTGAGCAGTAGATCTCTAGGAGCAGACGTGGGTATCCCTGGTCTCGTGAGTTATTCATGGAGAGAAGAGAATGGACTGATGGAATATCAAATAAGGTGAAGAGAGGAGGGTGTGATACCATTTGTGACAGATACTGAACAAAACGACGGAACAAAGTGTCAGAGGTTGAATGGTGATATATTGAGTGTAATGCTTTTGGTGGAGAAGCTTGGAGAGCTGTAAACTGGGAGAGACTGTGTGTTATTCTGATTTTATCATAGGTAAGGGCTGTTCTGTTGATTTAGTACCGCTTAAGGTTGATCTACTGACAAAAAGTCTAAGGCATTTAGAAAACATATTCTTTACTTTTTCTGTTGTTTCCACTGTTGATTGAATTTGCATAGCATCTATTTTAGTAGTGAATTTAAGTGTCTGTGTGAAAAATTAACAACTTAACAAACTGGCCAATAAAACTAGGAGGTGCAGTGTAAATCAGCAGCGGTCCATGAGACTTTACAGCTGATCATTTGGATATGGGAGGTTTTTATATGCAGTAATGTCTCTATGGTTTTCGCAACCATGACCCAAATGTGTGTAAAATTTCTGCTGCAGGATTCGAAACACCTTAAAGACCTTTAAAAAATGAGCCAACCTTCATTTGCCTAATAAGAATTTTAACATGGGTCTATATTTTACAGTGTCTATTTTTACAGAATGAGTCTCGTGTGTGCCAGTTTAATCTCGACATTCCCAGTTCAGTGTTTAGAAGCATTTTTGAATTAGTATTTTTTTGGTCTTTTTTTTTTTTTGGTACAGCAAAACAAGTGAATCTCTTAAATAACTAATCAGACATGCACAGCGACGATAATATAACATTAATCCCTTAAATACAGAAATCTCTGATACTTATACCACAGATCTAAGATCTGTGACGGGCGACATGAAGCCCCAGTGATTTGACACGGAACGACTCTCGTGTCTGTTTCATCTTATTCACTCTACGCCCCTGGCATTTCTGTCTGAAGTGAGTCACGCAATGATGCGCTGTCTCATTTCATTTCTGCGCTTTATGTCGACTTATCAAGTGCGCTTTTCACAAAGTGAAGTGACACATTGTCTGTTTCTGCATCAAAAAAGAGACTGAGAGAGCAGTGTTTTAGTAAAAAAAAGACATTTTATGTTTCATGTTCACTTTCAGAACTGTTTCTGCATAATGAAAAAGAAAACGCTTCAGCGCGTGGAGGAACTTTTCAAGTGATTCTTATTTCGACAGCCCAGTCATGTGTTCGTTTATACGCTCTACATGCTGGTCTTCTCTGAAGCAAAAGAATATACAGCAGTTCTATAACATTCAAACGATGCAAACTACAGCTGTATCCTCTCTCCTCTGTTTACAGGGTTTTCACTGATAATGTGCCTTTGGCAAGGATAGACAATAGGGCAAATAAATAACATCACAGAACATGATCATAACACCTTTTTCTCAAAACACATTATGTACCTTGGTATTTGGTTTTTCCGAGGTTTCTGACCATGTTTGAATGGCACATACACACTGACTGTATCTGTACTTTATAAGATAAGATAAGATAAGATAATCCTTTATTAGTCCCACAAGTGGGAAATTTGCATCGTCACGGCAGAAAGTGGACAGAACAAAGATAAAAGCAGCAAAAAATTAAAAACAATAGAATAAAAACTATACCAACAGTACAGTAAAAAACTACACTATACAAACAATCTAGAAATATAAATATGGATAAATGTATTGAAAAATATAAATGTATATGTAGGCTTAGATAAATATATGTATATAAATGTATGTCTATTTTTCAGCTCTTTATTATATTTGTGGATCGCGATTACAGAGTAGTCCGGCCGTTTCTCTGTATTGTTTGTTAGCTCCCTATATGTCTCCGTCCACAGGGCATGAGGAGAATGAAAACTGTCAGTCATTTAGTTAATTTGTCAATCATACTTGTAAAAATAAATTAATAATTATTAGTGAAAATAAGTGAATAAAATAAGATCATTGCAGTCACCTACTTGTTGCTATGCAGTTATTGTAATAAATTGTGCCACAATACACTTTCCTAAATATATTGTGAATATCACCAGTAGTTTACCTGGATTGAGCGTGGCATAGTATGTGAAACGCTGAAAAAATTAATAGTATATTTGTATTTGTGTTTTTTAAAGGTGGCAATTCTGGGCAAAGCTAAATGATTTGTGCAAAATCTGCAATTGTACTTTTTGTACTTTAAATTGCAGTGATTCTTTTTATAAATTAAGATCTTTTATTTTGGCCCAGAAGACTTATATCTACAATATGAACTTTACTGTCTTGAAGCTTGAACATTGCCATTTATTGTCAGTTGTGGTTGTCTTGTCATGTACACAGCTCATGGGTTTTTGATTGCTTTTGATTGATCTAACTTATTTACAAGCAGTTCCCAGGCTGTCATTAGGTTGATTTTTTTTAGGTTAAAAATTACAACTCTTTCAAACTGAGATTTCAATTAATTGTCCAACTTTACTGCTAGAACTTCTTGATCTTTTCCAGCTTATTAAGCCTCAAAAAAACTAAATAATCTGATTAAAAAAAAAAAAACAGTCTTTTGTGAAAACGCCAAGTGTCTTAAAGTCATATTTTTGCGATATTGCTCACCCCATTGTCATTTATTTTGTGACGGGGCATATCGTCTTGTTGCCAGCCCCTATGCTGTAGCATGTTGTATGGTGGGCTCCTCGACTTCTTTGAAAGCCGGGGTACCCACTGTCTCGCACAGTTTCAACTGTTATCCGCTGCCGTATGCCTGATCTAGCTCACGAGTGGCTCAGTAAATAGAAGGTAGTAGTCGAACTGTCAAGACAACTGTGTCCCGAAGACTGGAGTTACTGTCGTATGCAACAGTGTGTGTGCTTGCCCTGGGTGTGCTGTTATTAAGTACGGCCTGCCGGCTGCAGTGGCTTAGAGCTGCTCTGTCTCTGTCCCATGCTGTGTAGGAGGTGAGCAGCATGCTGGTCGGGGCAGACGGCTCGCTGAAGTCTCCTCTCGGCCGACTGATGTCAGACATAGCCAGGCAGCAGCTGCTGCAGACGACTCTTGCCAGCGATGGAGACCTGCTGCTCATCGCTGCCGGAGCCCAGGAACGGGTGGTAAGTAGTGTTTGAACTAAACCACACAAACCCATCGCACTGACATAGAACAGTCTCCTTTAGTTTCATTAGTGTTGAGAGAAACACATCATGTGTCCATTCGTGCTCAGAGAAACGTGTCTTGCAGGTGCTGGACTACAAATACTGGGACAAGACACAAATACATCGACATGTGGTTGTCCATCGAGTTTATTTTTTCTAACATCCCTGCAGCTTTCAGTCTCAAACTTAACAGTTGTTGCACTGTGGCTAAATGTGTTTAGAATGAGGCACAGTAGGTGCAGGTCAGACAGTGTCAACATTAGGGGTGGGAATCGAAACCCGGTTCCGATTTAGAACCGGTTTTAATTTTGCGAAGCACCGGAATTGTTTAGCTTCGAAGTTATCGGTTCCTCTAACGATTCTTTCGGACTTTTTCCTGCGTCGCGCGCGATGATGTCACACTCCGCGACTCGAATTATCATGGAGCGCAGAAAGCGGTCCAAGGCGTGGTTGCATATTTGGACCATATTATGTATTGTTTAAAGGAAGATAAGTGCATAATTTATTGTTCAAGTGTTCATATTTACCATGTAAAGGACAAGATTGAGTTCTGACATCTAATAAAACAGCTGCTTTCGAAGCTAAAAAACTGGCCCATGACTACCTTTTTTAATGTAAATATGTAGCTAACCAGGTCTTATTATCTGTCCACAAAATTATGATCAGTTAAAAAAATATATTTATTTTATACTGTTTAGGAATTGATAAGGAATTGGATCGATAAGAAGAATCGATAATGGCATTGACATCAATAATTTCTTAGCGATTCCCTTCCCTAGTCAACATGATGACGAAATGGCTATAATGTGAATATCTTTCGGCCCATTGATAGATCCATATCCTATCCAGGCACCTCTCCTATATTCATGCTGCAGGTGGGAATGCTCGAGGTGTTTTGCATGTGTGAGAACCGAGCCGGGAGTTGAAGCCTCTGGCCTTATTGTGGCTTTTTTGTTTTTGCTAGATGCTCCTCACAAAACTGCTGTTTTTCTGAGGTTAAGAAATCTTAATGGTGCGTTTCATCGCCTATGCAGTGGGCAGGTAGCAGCCAGATAATGAGGCATTCAGTGGGATTAAACTGAATCAAATATGTGCTTTAAGTTTACGAAGCCAAAGCTAGCTTCTTATTTGACTTTCCAGATTTCAAACAGGGTTTACATTCTGGCACATACAGAACGGTGCAGCAGTTCCTGGTGCCAGAACTTAAAGTTCAGAACTGCAAGACTAGATTCTCTTAGTAACTTTTCTGAACAAACACGAGACCCATCATGGGCTTCTTATTGACACTGTCTGATTCAAGGTTAAGATGAGGCTAAGAGGTAAAATAATGGAAAAAGCTCCCCATTGCTTTTTAGCATCCTCTTGCCCTCGTCTTCCTGCCCGTCGTTTCAGTTCGTTCACAAAGGCATGTCAGCCCCTGAATGACTGATGACTACAATTGGCAGAAATCTGATGGAAGGTGAATGTTGACATGATCCAATCGCTTTCTTTTGAAATGCTTTTCTCTCACTCAATGCCGGTGCAGATGGCGTGCTTGGCACCGGGCGAGCCCACTGTTTAGTTACAAAGCACAGATCTGTGGCAATGGCTGGGGATCAGTGGCAGCCTCTGTGATTGGAGGCTGTGGAGGGAATAATAATGTCACTGTGCGGAGTACATATCTCCCAGGAACTAGAGAGCAGTTTTATTTTGCGTTAACCAAGTAACCTTTTCACATTAAGTTATGTGGAATAATTTGGGGGCCTACTTTATATTACAACATGAAGATGGAAGCTAAAGTCATACATTCCTACTACCGTGAAATAATTAAGGTGCAAAAAGCAACAATGTGCTTTGAAGCCAATTATACTGACCTCTTTTTGAGAACATTGCTCTTGTCCCACTGTAATATTTTTTTCTTGTACCCCTGTGTTAAAATGGTTTTAGTGAAACTAAAATGTATTTTGCCGTTCAGCTCTTCATGTTTTCTTTAAGCAGTTATCATCATACTTTGCCGCGTAGGGCTGTAGCATCGTGTGTTTTTATACTTCTCCAAATATTTGTCTTCAGTTTTGCATTGCCCAAACTTTCATGTATCCCCTTCTACATCCTGACCAAGTTGAGGCACCCAAATTTCTGAGGACGAGGAGAGGGTTAGGCCCTATACAGTGACATGTTTATAATGACATTAATGTTCGCATCATGTGTAATAATGCATAAACATAGTTTATCATCATTCATAATCATTTAAACACCCAAAGGCTAAAAAACTCGATTAGGAGAAAACGCAGCACATTGCACTCGACATTTAGCACTGCAACAGCAAACTGCAGCAAAGTCATGCATGACAAGAGCTGTGGGACAAGGAAAATGTGTGAGGGCAGTGAGGAAACCTGGGCCTACAGATCAGTTGTTTTAAGAAAAAGAAAGAAAATAGAAGATTTAAAATTGAAGGATTTACAAGTCCACCAAAGGAGATCAGTTAGTGGTCCTGAGGGCGAATTCCCCGGCTGTGCAGGCTATAAGCATATAATAATTAGGCCTCAGAGCCAGTGGCCACAAAAACATTAATGGATAAATAGCAGTGCTTACTCTTTTTAATGTGAAGGGTGCGTCTGCATCTCTGCACAAATGTTTGCTCAGCAATGTTTGTTTACGTTTTGACTTGATACGTTTTTGCTACAGACGTCCTTTTGAAGTTTTTGTAAAACTGCTTTTAGTAGCATTAATGTTGTGTATATGCAGGAACACTAGATCAGATTTTTTTTTTTCCTTCCCGTGTAAATAAACGTTCTTGAAGGTAAGGTTTTTACAGTTTTTATTTCATTGTTCTCTCAGAATCATAAACTGTTTATTACTGTTTATTATTGCAATACACAGTTGAAGTTGTGAAAATCTCTGGGTTATTGGCCTACATCCACAGCATACCAGTGTCAATACTTTATGGTGTATCAGAATCAGAATCAGAAAACTTTATTGATCCTGGAGGAAATTGCTTATGTAATGACCGCACAGAAACACACACACACAGAGACAAGAGCAATATAAAATATAAAGCCTAAATAAAATCTAAATAAAAAATCTATAGAAACCTCAATATGAAAATACACTGTTATATACAGAAATGCTGGGTATAAATACTCTATATAAGTAACACAGTTGAGTGAAATCTACCGACACAAATGCTAGTTTGGAGTACGTTATTGTCCTAATATCAAGTAATAAAAAAGTAATATTGACATAAGTAGTGATATTGCACATGAAGACTATTGCACATAAGATATTGCACGTAGTGAAGTGTTTCAGCACCCATTTAGAAAACATCACATAATATTGCACATGGTAAGACAACTGCACATAAGACAACTGCACAAAGTGATAATGTTTTAGCACCTGAAAACCTGGTAAGAAATTACACACCAAGAAGCAACAGGCTATTGCACAGATTATTGTGTGGATGTGTGATGGAGAGAGGAGTTGTAGAGTCTGATGGGGGGGGGGAGGTGTGACAGAGGGAGGAGTTGTAGAGTCTGATGGCGGTGGGAAGGAAGGATTTCCTGTGGCGTTCAGTGGAGCCCTTTAACCTGGTAGCGCTCCCTCTCATTTATTATTACGTGACCAATTTCTTGTTGTTACCAAAATGCTTGAATTACTGAACACATGTAAAAATACTGAACACATGTTTTGTGGTTTAGGGTATTTAGGTCTGCATCATACTGTTATATATAAAAATACTGTATTCAAAACTAACAAAAAGTGATGAATTTTGATTTGTGGTGTATATGTACTGGTTGTAGGTACACCACTACTGACTGTAGCCCAGCTATGTTGTCATGCCTGATACACTCATACCAGCACAATACCATGCTACTACCATGTTACCATTACTGTGCTGAGAGTGTTCCACCACCTAAGTAATGTCTCATCAGAAGTCGCCCTGTGGTCCTTTTCCGTTGCTGGACGAGGCAGAGGAAGGCTGATAAATTGTCCAACAGATGGACTGTAGTTAGCAACCGTAAACCAACAAAGTCGACCTGTAGGTTAGGGGTTTCTGATGAAATGAAATGGCCTGCATGTGACTTCTTGCTATTTTGTTTGCTTTCTCCCTTGACAGCGCCCCCTTTTGGGGAAGCTGAGACTGCAGTGTGCTGAGTTGCTGGAGGGCTATGGCATGGCTGTCCGTGACCATTCAGTCTTTCACTTCTTGTGGGTGGTGGACTTCCCCCTATTCCTGCCCAAAGAGGATGACCCAGGGCACCTGGAGTCTGCCCACCACCCCTTCACTGCCCCCATCCCAGAGGATGCCCATCTGCTCTACACCCAGCCCAGCAAGGTCTGTCTTCAGTATTTTGATCCCTCTGCATGGACATCTCAATTCACACCCCTCATCGTTGTGTGTTCTGGTCCTGCAACCAGCCGAGTCTCCTGAGCGGCTACTGTTTTCGTAAAAATAAAGCTAAATCCTCTGACTCATATCATCACATTCCTTGAGGGGAGAACGAGAGCTTTAGAATCGCACAGCAGCCTTTTGCTGGTGCTTTCAGTGTCCATCTGACATCACTTTGCGGTGGTCAGCACTGGTACCCATTTTCGCCTAAGGCAAGGCGAAACCTTCGCCGCTTTCTTTTTGAATTTCAATCATCCAGCTTCTCCCTTTAATCCACATCTTTTTTTCCTCAGGTCCGCGGTCAACACTATGACCTGGTGCTGAACGGCTGCGAGATTGGTGGAGGCTCCATCCGCATCCACAATTCAGGCCAGCAGCTCTATGTCTTGGAGAACATCCTCAAAGTAAAGTATATGCAGTGAAAAATAATGCATTTTGAAGTGCACTCTGTCTGTTTCTGAATCCTCCATGGCTGTTCGTTAGCCACATGCTTTCCTAGAGCTGTGTTTTGCAGCACTTTATCACAAGCACTGCTCTCACTTAACACTCCCACTCCCTTCAATCAGCTCACAGCTCCGTCGCTGTGGTAACCCGCTAGGCTATATTTAATGCTTAAACAATGGCTTTAGTTGCTGAGAGCTGGGCAAAAGGAACATTACAGCTTAGTGCTTTTATATGTGCCTACACAGTACCTTGAGATTTGTTCCCACACGGCAAAGCTATTTTAGGTACTTTAGCGTGTTTTGTTTCCTTTAAAGTGGGACTGCGGGTTTTTGCAGTTAGATCTTTCAAAGCTGTGTAATGGCATCTCTGTTGGAATGCTTTTTCAACCAAAGCTACATAGAGTTTTTTGGTATTGAATTGAATTGAATTTTTTTGGTATTGATATTTGTGCTTTTAAACAAATAGCACTTAAACATCCTATCTAGAAAACATTTTACATTATTAATGATTATTTAAATTTGTAAGGTTTAATAGTCATTTATTGCAGCTAGCATAAAAGCTGACACATCTGTGGGGTAGTTTTAGTGATTTTTGATTATGTGATTCAGTGTACTGAATGTAGTTGTCCTACAGAACTTGTCCGTCTTTTGGGTTTAAGTGTTTCCATAGATTGATGCTGCCATTCCTCATAATTAGAATGTGTTTTCCTTCTGCACCATGACATAGTTCCAAGTGAAATGTTATATCAGGGACGGTCTCTGAGCTAATTGACACCCTGATTTACTAAAATCCCAAATAACAAGGACTAATTTGCTTGCAAAACACGGTAGATAGAGCAAGTAGTTAGTGGCTGTTTGGTGATTTACAAAGGATAATTGCATGGATGATGATATGTGCAAAAAGGTGAAGAAAACAATATTTAAATTAGGCTTAAATGATGCTAGTTGAATTATAATTATATAAAAGCAACAGCAAAAAAAAAAAAACTTGTCAGCAGTGTGGGCAAAATAAAAAGAATGTCTGGGGAAAATAAGACATAAGAAGAAAACAAAGTATTAATTTATTAACTAAAAGGTTCAGAAGAATGGAGAGCAAGAGCTCAGTGTATTGTATTTCATTTAATCTCATTTAAAATCCTTATTTAACCATGTGTAGGAATTTTTATTATTCTAGGCCCATAGTGAATAGTCACAACATGTCTAGTCGTCTGCTGTATGCATTTTTTTCCCACATGCGCAGAGCTAAATGAAAAATCAGTAACCGAAGCGCTTATAAAGCATTCCTGAGTTATCACTGTGACCTTTTTCTTTACTTGCTGTGTGCAGTAAATACAGTTACACACAGTGCAGGGACACAGTTTTGAACAAATGTTTGCTAGTATTTTTTTTAAGAAGATTTTTTGGCTGTTTACCACCTACATGCAAAAAGAAATAAACAGAAACCAAATACTCCAGTTTGTGAGTCATGACAGATTATTTCATTGTGAAGCTGCAGTGATGGTTTTGCTGAAAGCAGGGTGATCAAAGCCGTGTTCACTAATTTAGCTGACAACATGGATCAGAGCACATTTATATAAAATATAATCTACTTACAAAATATTAAGAAATTCCACTATTGTGTCCATAAAGAAGGTAGGAGTTGAATAGACTACTCCTAAATACTTAACAGCTGTTATTAACTTAGTGCTTTTGCATTCCACAACCGCTCTAAGAGTGTAATATTATTGAAAGAATGGTAATATCAAGGAAAAGTGGGCTAAAACTTTTAGAAGTTTGACTTGTTTAACCTTATGAAATATTTGGTGTGTCTCGAGACAAACACTCCCTCCTGGATTGAAAAAGTTCTGGTCTGAGATATTTTCTTGCATTCTGAATCTCAAAGCCACTTTTAGAAGCTTATATGCATGTAGTTTTCTAAAGAGTTTTCTCCATTTCATCTGTTTAGCAGTTTTATTTTACTGTTTCATAAAACCTGACTTTTTGAGTGACAAGTGAGTATGATCATTGGAGGGAAGCATGAACTACATATTTTATTTTTATACATGTTTTATACAAAATGATCATTTTACACCAAAAACACTGAAAATGTTAAGTTAAACTTGCATAGTAAATTCTTAATTAGCATTAACTCCACCCTATATTTTGCACTCTTTGGAAGAAATGCCCAAAACAGCCAGTATGCAGAATAGACCATGCATGCTTTTTTGCTCAGTCCACCCTGTTAGTAGATCACCTTGCACATTTTATGATCTGTCCCTGTCAAGTTTGCATGTTTTTACACAGGCAAACCTTAGTAAATCAGGACCTGAATGATTTAGCTTGATGAAAGGAGGGGCTGGAAAGAAAAAGGCACTGAAACTTAATTGCTAATGTATTGTTTTTTCCTGGCCACTGGTGCACGGTGATGTAATTAGAACTCGTTTTTAAAGTGGTCACAAGCAATAAATTGCTTAATATGACAACAAACCTTAACTGACAAGGTAAAAAAGGTCCTTTTTGATATTAGGTTGATTTTAAGGTGAGTGCATTATCAGTTGCTTATGCCTACGTTGCGACATTCTACATTGATTAAAAACGTATTAAATCGACAAGTTAATTCATTCTGATTAAGTAAAACGAATAATAAAATGAATTGTTTTTTCAAAAAACAATGCCCTTCTCTAGTAGAGCTGCTTGTCTTATGACCTGCGGACTCCCTGCTGTGCTGTGTGCTTACAGGAAGACCCATCTCTCCTCTCACACCTGTTGGAAGCGCTGGACTCTGGAGCCCCTCCGCACGGCGGGATTGCATTAGGTAAGCTCAGACCATGACACCTGCTATCCTCGGACGCTGCAGATCCATCAGTGTGAAAAAATAAGGTCATAGCAGGTCTGCAGTGACTGAAAGACTTTCTAAAGTTATCTCCTCATATCAGCCAGCACCGGTCATGCTCCGGGCGAAAATTGATTGTCCAACGGAGATTACTTGGCAGCACTGTGACTGTTCGAGGACTTGAGACTTGAGTGAGATTGTCCCTGTGTGCATTTGAGCTTGGGAACATGCCCCAAGTAAAGCATCTGACCGAAATCGATGTTCCTTTTTTTTTTTTTTTTTTTGGTCTGCACATTTTGACATATTTTCAGCAGGTTTTCAAAATGTGATCACAAATAGTAAAAACCCAGCCAGTATTTCTGCATCATTAGTTTTGCATCTGTAATCTTCTGCGTTTCCTCCTCCAGGGCTGGACCGCTTAGTGTCCATCATTGTGGGGGCTCCCAGCATCAGGGACGTCATCGCCTTCCCCAAATCCTTCAGAGGCAACGACCTCATGAGCCGCGCTCCTGATTTTGTGTCCGAGGAAGAGCTGAAGCCATACCACATCTCTGTGGTCTGGCCTTGCACCGAGGACAAACAGCCCTGACTGTTCGATTCTGCTCGAGTGTAGTTCATGCCTGTTAAGCTCTGTTTGTCATGGGAGGTGAGAGACTGAGGCAGGTTTGTAGCGGTCACTGTCCACTTTTCGTGTTTGCCATTGGTGATTGCTTCTGAGCAGCAGGAGAACTGTGGACCCACTGTGATCTCATCAAAGATTTACACTGCTTCTGTATGTAAGAGAGAGAGTGAGAGAGACAGACCGTGAAGGAAGATGACTGAACAACCTCCAACATGTCCATGTCCATGTCCTCACCATTAATGACCTGATATATATATATAATGCCATGTGGTGTTGAGTTCACTGCTCAAGGACACCTCAGCAGTTACTTAACAGGTTTAATAGATGCATCAAAAACTGTGCTGGATTCGCCATCCGGAATTGGACACTGTTGATAAAGCTCTCATTTACCGTCGTCTATTGCTGTCTGTTGATATTTTTTCTGTACTTTGTTCTTGATACAAATATTAAAAAACAGGACAGTTGTATTTTGTCCGTTACCCCAGGAGTGGGAGAACAAGGGAATGCACCAGTAGGGGGTAGCCTTGTTCTATCACGCTGTTTCTCCTCTTTAGACCTCCAGGCAGCAGGCAATGCATATCTTATAATATCTCCAGCATTGGACTTCCAAATACTGCTGGAGTTTTCTGCTGAGGGCTGATGCCCTGTCTACAACAGCAGCATACTGATCTCCTGGGCTTGGGTCCACACACCCATGACATTGAGTGTTATTTCAGACTACATCCGGTGTGCTGAGGGAAAACGGAGGCCAGATTTTGGTGTTGAGTACTGCCAATTCACTTATCGCTCTTTGTTAATGATGCACAGCCGCCGCCCTGCTGTGCCGCAGGCCCACCTTTCGGTGAAAGCTTACTGTGTGCTGACGAAACACAGTTTGGTAAGTTGCCGCTTGCCGATGCTGACAGGCTTGCACGCAGATGTTCTCATTAATTCTCCAAACACATACACTTGCCCCTCTAAACATGCAACCTGGCAACCCCTGATTTTGAGTGTTTGAACATACTACCACCAGAGTAGAATGTCCAGAAATCTGCAAAGGGTTTAGTGTATTCATACACTTCCAGACGGGCATCCGATATAACCCTAAGAGTTTTTTAATAGAATAGGGTTTCAAATATTCATCCATTGAATATTATTATAGTAATGTGAATAAAATGGCTAGTCAAATGATTACACCACCGTAATTAGAAGTTCAAGCAGTTTCTTTTATGGTGCACCCAGCACTTCCTGGGGTGCACTGCAATCTCTCAGAATGACTGTGTGCATCCTATGAACACTGTTGTTCCAGCATATGCTTTACTGTATGTTCCACAGTAAAATTAGATCTATTGTCTCATTTTCGTTCCTTTTTATACACAGTTTGAAATGATCAGCCTTATACATTGTGTGGACGTTTCATTGACTGAAATGGCCTGAAATTATTCAAAATGAAATGTTGTTTACATACATTGATGTTAAAATAGCATCTTCTCTTATTAAGGCTCAGAGAGAGATAGGTTCGGAAAGTTCTGATACAATAGTGATTTTTTTTTAAAACTGTATTTGTATATAGGCCCTGTTTCAGTAAAAAAAAAAACTACACACAAACAGAAAACAAGCATAGGCGAAGCGTCAGTCATCAATGCCTGGTGTGGCAGTTTTGAAAGGAAACGTTCTTCATCTACGCAGATGGGGAACAATTGGTCCAATCACGCTTCCTTTAAGAAACGGAAGCTCCCTGATGGATAAAAACGCGGATAAAGCACAGCTGACAGAGAGGCACTGGAGTCAAGTGTAAATTCACCCGTGGCGCTGTTCCAGGCCCCACCGCTGTTTGGAGAGCGAACGAATGTCTGCTGAAATTGCTGTTTAACTCATGTTCAGAAATGCCCCCTATCGTGCTCTCTCCCTTTCCCTTTCTCTCCGCTCGTATCTCCGCCACCCTCGATTTATTCATGCGCTCAAACGGCCAAAAATAACCTGCCGTCGGTGCCTGAAGTACGTAACAAACACGAAAGGTCAGGTAAAGGACTGCGAAATTTCTCCCCACCGCATAAACCACTTTGAATTGGCAAGTTTCCCCAGCGCCGCGGCTCTCCGGGGCTATGGAGGAAGAGTAATTATAATGGATTCCAGCTGAGAGTCCTTTTTTTTTTTTCCATGGCTTAATTTGTCTCTGTGTAAATCTCCCGTTTTGTAATCTCTTGGGCCAGAGTAAGCCAAGTGGATGTGGTCAGTAGGGAGGACTCCTTTAGGTAGCTTACAGACATGCAGGAGGGATAATGAAGCTCTGCTGATGGACTCCGGAGCACCAAAGGATAATCTAAAAGGATATGTGTAGGATACAGGCAGTTTGCTGCTTGTCAATACAGATATATTCAGGTTTTCAAGCCCAAAAGATCTGCACGTAATTCACGACGGAAAACGTTCGGTTCTTGGATCCTCTGTGCTGCTGTTAATGATCTATGAGCCTCGCAGATTCAGGTCTTTGACCACACTATAAAGCCTGAGACAGTTCATATCAGCTACACTAGCATATGCAGTGTTTGAAGTAGTACCTCATGAGTGGACTTCAAAAGGCCCCTCACACTGCTTGTAGTTGGACCATCATTAAAAGTCAAAGCCGCTCAGTACTGATGTGATAGAGTGCTGATAGAGAGGCTGTGCTCCGGTAGTCAAATAAGGTTGAAACGTTACTCTCCCGTGCGACCCACGAGCTTTAGAGTGGCATTTATAATACGAGCCAAATCAGTTTCTTTCTATGAAGGACAGGTCCATTACGTATCCTTCCCTACCTCCTTTACCACGGCTGCACGGGAGCAAGGTGAACTTCATGGCCCATAAATTATTTGTCCAACATCGAATCAGATCATGCGGTTTGCCAGTACTGCAGAGGTAGCTAAATAACCTGAGATGTTGCAGAAAAAGCTTGGCCTCTGTCCAGTACTTTATTATCAATTTTAACCAGATGTCGTGCTTGGAATTATGTTAAGACATCATGTTCGAATATGGTGTGTGAATATGTCACAGGTATCAGTACTTCTACAGCTCAGGCCAGCTTTATGCTTCATGACAAATAGAGATTTAAAGGAACTGTAGAGAGACTGTGAAGAAAAGTCCGTTTTCAAATTTTCAAACCATGTGTAGTAACATGCAGTTTACCAGTTACACACTTTTTCCTGCTGTTTCTTATTGTTGAATACGATAAAATGCACTGCATTTATAAAATGTTTTCACCCTGAAATCATGTTACTTTACCACTAATGTTTTATGCTTTACATCATTCAAACCTGCAGCCCTTAGACAGTATTTTACCAGAATTTTTACCATATTCACACTTGCCTTTCAAATTGTGTGGCCAAGAGCTCTTTCATTTCTCGAGTTTCTTTTTGATGGTCATAATCAAGACATCATTGTTCTTGCTAGTAATGTTTTGGTTTCTGTTATGCACAAGAGGTTCTCCTGGTAATTTCCCCACAACTGTACTCAGCCTCATGCAGGTTAATTGCCTCAGTCTTGCTGGGATTTTGACTCCAGCATTCATTCACCTTAAACCCCTTCCCCACTGATTACGATAAACTCCTGTGAAAAGTTTTTGGCACTATAGTTTTACTTGTGCATTGTGTCTGTTCCAGTCTGATTCATAAGTTCAGGAAAATAAAATATTGTAACATGTATAATGCATCATGTCTCAAAACATTACAGATCCTCCACCATTTTTAACAATGTGAAGAAAGTCTTTTCTGTATAAACACCCCATTTTTTACAGCAAATTCACCTGTACTGTTGCCCAAATCATCTGTTTTTGTCTCATTTGACCGTAGCACCCGGTTCCAGTCTAATATTCAGTTAAGTCTGCCAAACATCCAAGTGCCTGTATGTGTGGTTATATCCCTAAAAAATTTGTTGGCATGGAGGTGGTGTCTAAATTATTCTGGAGACTTGTTGAGTGTCATTTTCTGCACTGCGTCCTTCTACAACTGTGATCTTTGGAGATCTTTCTAGCCATCCTCCTGTGTGAATGTGGGGTCAAAATAAATATATCTCCTCTTCCAGGCAGGTACTAATGGTGGATACAGCTATTGTCAAGTATTTACCTTTATTCTATAATCATGACCTGATTTATGGAGGTCAACACATGTTTGTCTCATTTCATTTTTGTATCATTCAGTCTTCTGCATGTTGATGAATGAGTATGGGATTGTGGCCTGTATATCACCAGTCATATTTATACCCCAGGGAAACAGTAAGACTGAATGACAGTCTTAATTTTAAAAGTGAGGTATAAATGGGAACATGCTTCAATTATATTTGGTCCATTAAACTCTCTATGGGAGCCAATAAATGTGACATTACAGTGGTTTTGTAAGTTTTTTTTATTATGGTTATTTTCTTAAATCTTTAATTAAATGTTATTTTTTCTTGTACTTTTATAGATTGAAGTACTTAAACCTTTTTTTTATAACTTTTTTTTTTTTTTTTTGACCGACCATTAACAAGGGTGCCAATAATTTTGAATCTGACAGTATGTTTTGTAACCAGCAGCTCTACAGACCACTCGGAGGCTAATCAAGTGATATTTAGAGTTTGGGGTTGCCAACTGTCCTGTAAAATACACAAAATCATCCCGTAAATGGAAACGGGAAGGTAAATTTGACCCAATACGTTTTCCGTATTGAGCTGATTCAAGACACACTTAGTTCTGTATTTCTGAGAATCAATTCCGTGCAAATCTATGGAAGATAAATATTATGTTATGCTGTTAGTCGTTTGTATGAGACACAGAGAAATCGCGCTGCTTTCCCTCAGTCTGTTATTTTGCAATTCCCAGAAAATGCACTTCTCACTGGTTATGCAAAGCAGCATCTATGTTGCTTCAGTACACCTGACAGATTTAAAAAATAGCAACCTCTGAGCACAGTCCACAAAAGAAACGTGATTTTTAAGCAAAGGAACAGCAGCCCATACCACATATGATTGATGCAATTACGAAATCACTACGTCAAACCCCACCACCGCCCTTGTCAAAATATATAGCTCAATGTGGCTCATTTCAACTATCCTACACTTTATATTCTTTGGGGACTTTTTTCTAGCTCAGCAGACCTGATGCAACAGCAGTGAGAGACGGACAAGTTCAGATATTTACTCAGATTGTCTGTAAAACTGCAGTGTACAAAATAATAATAATAAAAGTAGCTGTTACAGGCATGACATCTGTGTTTAAGCTGGATCTGCCAGCGAAAATGAACATAGCTGCTGTTTTGCCAATAAGTGTTAAATGTGAAATGTTAAAAGAGAAATGAGCTAAACTGTAACTGACACAAGAGCTAATTATATGACAGTTTATATGGAACGTTCTAATGCAAGTGGCGGCCGCGTTCATGATATTTAATGACTTGATCTGGCCCCATTGTAAACAAATGATGAACTTCCCATGAAAAGACTGAAACATCCTACACTTATCCATCAGCTTAGCAGTTTAAGCGCGCTGTCAGTCTGACTGACTCCCAGTGGTGGAGGAAGTACTGAAGCTTAGTACTTAAGTAAAAGTACAAATATCCTGCAAAATATATACTCAAGTAAA
>JBBPCZ010000012.1:18516303-18548445 GCA_037974445.1 Brycinus macrolepidotus | reverse complement strand
ATAGTTCACGATCGATAGTGCCCCCCCGTAGTCAGTTAGATGCCAGCCCGGTAGATCCGCTCTGACGCCGGCCCTGCTCTCTTTCTCTCTCCTCCTTTTCTCTCTCTTTCTCCCTTTTCTCTTTCCCTTTTTCTCTCCTCTCAATCTGTCTCTCTCCCTCTTTTTCTCCCCTCTCTTCTTTCCTTCTCTCTCTCTTTCTCTCTCTCTCTCTCTCACTCCCTTTTCTCTCCCTCTCTCTGTCTTACTTCTCTCTCTCCTTCCACAACACAGCTCTGGGCTGCCTTAATTGTCTCTGTGGCGGTGCTTCAGAAAGCAAGCGTCCACACACACTTCACCACTCCACAAAGGAGCACGGCGTACGCTTTCAGGTGTAAACACTCCTTTAGAGCATGCGTCACATATCTCACTAGAAAGAATGTAAACAAGCCCTGGCCCACAGGGCCTAATTGCCTACTTATGTTTTTTTTAGAGACTTATATTATGTTCACTAGATAATATATTCATTAAAACATCATTAAAAACTATTAACGTACGCACAAACAGATTAAAAACAGATCATCGATTCCACTACAAACATTAAAAGTTCTTCAGAACACACCCAGAGTAGTTATATGTTTCAGTCAAACTCATATTATCTGTTTGTTTTGCGCCTTTGTGATTACGTGCCATCATCGTCTGTTTGTCTTTTGAAGGACATGTTTGTTTTCTCAGTATATGAATTGAAGTCGTGAAGACACGACTGCTGCCTCCTTGCTCCGTCATCCTGATAAAGCTGCTAACATTTACACACAAAGGTGTCACCAGAGTCAGCAGTGCTGAAGAAAAAGGCCTTTTTCATGCTTGCATCTCTGGCGACATGTCTTTCGATTCAGAGTCGAAACGTTTTTTTTTCTTCAATCCAAGGGTCCAGAATTTTTTTTAAAACCAGGATCCCGTAAATATCTTGGTTTTCTAGGAGCAGTCATAGGAGTTGTATTCATGTAACTGTTCGAACAATAAACTATTTTATTGTTTATTTTAGGTTATTAATATGGAGATATATTTAATGCAATATTAACTGTCTTTATAACGTGTCAACATTACAGATATTTGTTTAAGAAATTAGGTATTCAAAATATAATTTCTTAAACTCTACACTTTGTAACATCCATAATATTACACATGAATATGTCTGCCTTTGAGAAGTGATCTTTTGAGACACAAAGCCGATATACCACAATATTCCAACCCAGTAAAAAATGCTGGCACCTGTCAAACCCATTGGGCATTTCACTTCGGGAGTACTTCAAGTCCAGGCTCCCGCTCTCAGACTTCAGCTGGGGAGTCCAGACTCCAGTCTAAATGGGAATCCCACATAGTAACTTTATTGTTTGCCTTAATGTTCCATTAAAAATATATACTAATTAAAATACTAAATTAGTTTGTGTTTGCGAGGAGTATAAAACAGTCAAATAAAACCTTAAGAAAATGTGTAGAATGTTAAAGGCTGTGGTCACTTAAAACTTACAGTAATGGTTCTCCGCCACCGTTGCTGCTACTTTGTGTAAAATGCATTCTGGAAAGCTTGACTACCCAGTGCCACACAAGTCCAATCCTGATGCATCCTTGATAAAACCCACAAATCGAGGAGACTATTTAGTCTGTACTTAGCTAAATGCAAAGTTTGAACTGGAGGCGTACGTAGGCCATGACTTGTCAGTGAGAACGTAAGTATAGAGAAGAATGCAGAGAGAGAAACGCCTGTCTCTGCTGACCACAGATCAACATGGTGCTGGACAACAGCAAAGCTATCCAACAGACTTAGGATCTGTAGCACATCTGACCCAGGTAAAGGTTTACAGTCATGTTAAATCTTCCCTTAATGCACAAATTGCAGCTTAATTATCCATCTATCCATTACCATTCATACATCTATTAAGTGAATGTACTACATTTTGAATGAGGTCATTGACATCAGTCTAGTAGGTACAGTTACAAAAACAAACAGTTTAATTCTAAGGGATAAAAACGTGCTGGAAAATGAACTGTTTGGTACATAAACCCACACAGATGTTAAAAGGGAAACAAAATAAAATACAGAGTAAATGTAGTATATTGCCCATACAATGACCAGCTTGGCTAGAAGAAACAGATACAGCTGCATAATAATCATGAACCTGAAATAACTATGTGTGAACTTATAATTTATAATTAAACAGTTTTGATTACTCTAACTGCCAGTGTATCGGAGGTTATGATCGAGTGGAGGCACATGTGCCAATAGGTCCATTAACAACGTTTGTGAGTTTCCACTAAGAAACACATTCCCACTGAAAAGTCAGCTTGTCAGTGTATATGTGTAGGCTGTCGTAGCAGAAACTAGTCCTTCTCCATAAAGACTCTACTGAATGTGCTGTAATCAGAGCAGATTACGGAAACTTCATACAGTAAACATAATGTTTGTGGCGGGGGAAAAAAAAGAATATGTCACTTAACAGCACTGCACACCCGAGCAGATCTCATCAAGGTCATTGCCAGCACCTTGCTGTAAGGCGTTGATTATAATTTGAAATAGACATCTAATCTCCACTTATGTGGCAGAAGTCAGGAGATGTATTTATATTGCAATTTGTAGATGCTTCTGAGTTCTGTTATGATTTACTGTATTTGTGCCACCTCCTTTTACAAAATTCAGATGTCTCTGTGGGAGCTCTGCAGTGTTAGAATACCGCTTGTATGCAACTCAAAGAATTCCACTGATCATCATGTAACACCAATACGGCTCAGGAACGGTGACCCACATTCTTCGTGGTATGTCTCCTCATCAAAATAAGCATCAGTTTTCTGTGTATCCGCATTTACAGGAGAAAAATACGGCAAGTTTGTGTATCAGTCAGCAGGGTTGGAGGAGAACATTTTAATTTGGAGGTACTAAAATATTAAGAGGCATAAATCTTCTGTACCTGCACATTTGTCACACTTAATTGTTTCAAAGGATAACCAGAGTAAACAATACACAGTTTTTAAATAATCATGTCATTCATTGAAGGTAAAATGCTGACAGTGTATTAGTTACTCAATCAGTCAATTAATTGATAATTAGATCAGTTAGACTAGACACACCAAGGCTTAATTACTGCCCGCCTTGTGTAATCTAAACATTTTAAAAGAACCATTCCATAGTAGGTGAAGTAGGTTAAAAGTCAGGCAAATTATGGTGTTGTAGCTCGATGGCAGCTGCCACCCCCTCCTTAGCCCTTGCCACGCCGCTTGACAACTGAAATGGACTAGAATATTGTGTAAAAACAAAAAATCCATTATTTATGTGTCATACTAATCATTCACACAACCAGTCCATTAGTCACAAGACATCAAGACAAGTCTTTGTGCATGCATGAGTTGCTTTCCAGCTCAGAATACTCATAAAGCTGCAGAGCTGTTGTTTGAGGAAACAGAGTATGGATATAAACATCAGCCTTTTCTATGTAAAAGTACAGTATAGCTGTATTCGTTTATCAGGACATTTATTCCTGACTTGAACAGCAACTTTCGACTGCTATGGAGCTTATGACAAGGCTATAAAATTCTTTTGGCTCTAATACAGCCTATGTAGTACAGTCTGATAATATAACCTACTTAATGGAGCCTATTACTTCTAACCTATTACGGTAGACATTCTCGGGAATAGGCTTCAGAGGAAATTTGGTGCTTTAAAATCCAATAAGTTCTACAAAGTTATTTTCCAAACACAGCTGATCAGAAGAGATATATGTTGGCTGTTCTTGTTTTGCTTTGTAAATAGTTTGCTCAGTGGTCCGTTTTCTGTATTTAATAGATAGGCAGGCAAGCAAGAAATTGTTTTAGTCATACACCTACTGGTGCATACAATCATGCATGAAATTTGTGCAGTAGTCAGATGTTCAATTTAATAAGTCTGTATTAAATCGAACTTCTGAACCAGACTGATATTGTCCTGGTTCTGAAACTTGTCTCGGACATACGGCTGCTGAAACAACCATAAACACGTACTGCCAAAACTCCCTGCCACCTCTTTTCCACTCCCTAGATCTGCCACTACTAAAAGGTCTCAACAAGCTGCACACCATCAAAAGATCAAAAGAAATTCTGTTAAAGATGAGAAATGTAGTTCCTGAAATTCATCAGTCTGGAAACGGGTACAAAGCCATTTTCAAGACTCTGAAGCTCACGTGCGGTTGGGTTATGCATCAAGGCAATGATCTGAACCACAACTGCAAGTGCAACTTATTCTAAGACCCCATTGAGATGCTGGGGTAGTACCTCAAATGGGCAGGTCGTGTTCGAAAGCTCTCCAAATGTTGCTAAATTAAAGCAATCCTGCAAAGAAGACTGGGCCACATTTCCCCACAGTAGAGTGAAAGACTGATCACCAGCTACTGCATTTGGCTGTAGGTTTGCTGCTGAAGGCCGTACAAGCAGTTATTGGGTCTGTGGGGGCAATTACATTTTCACATGGGTGCTATTGGTGTTCATTTAACAAATGAAAATAAACACATTTGGTTTAAAAACTGTATTTTGCGTTTCTTCATGCTCTCCTGGTTTCATATTACATTTTGAATGAGGATCTGAAACCATTTAGTGTAACAAACATGGAAAAATAGAAGAATTCATGGGGGAGCAAATATATCTCCTGAGAAAATCGCAATAGAGGATATTGATAATGCAATGACTACAATGCAGAAAGAGATGGAAATACATCTCTATACAAGCCACCAATACAGCAGAAAATTAACTTCAGCAGTGCTTGACTGTGTCAGCCACAAATGATAACCACAAATGAGACTGTTGGGTGGCTTCAATCACAAAGCCTGCTCAACTGTCTAATGGTTCAATAGCAATAGTGACTAAAGCGACGTCTGCATTTAGACCGCAGTAAACTGTGGCCAAAGGCAAAATTAATGTGATGATTGTGTATTAAAGTGGTATGTATAGATGTATAGATAAAACAGAAGATCAACTGTCTCTTAGTTGACTGAGAATGTCAATGCGGAACGTGATCTGACTGCTTCAGCAAGGACAGGCCATCCATACCAACATAATGAGGGGTACTATAGTATGTCGAACTGAAGTGTGTATTAACGTAATGTATGTGTGTGTGGATATAAATTAAAATAAAATAAATAATCCCACTCTACAACAAGCACACATTTTTTGCATTTATTATTATTATTATTATTATTATTATCATCATCATCATCATAATCACCATCATCACAATCACCATCATCATCATCATCATTATTATTATTATTATTATTATTATTATTATTATTGTTGTTGTTGTTGTTGTTGTTGTTGTTAATAATAATAATAATAATAATACCAACAACAACAACAACAATAATAATAATAATAATATCATCATCATCATCATCATAATCACCATCATCACAATCACCACCACCATCATCATCATCATCCTCATTATTATTATTATTATTATTATTATTGTTGTTGTTGTTGTTGTTGTTATTATTATTATTATATTATTATTATTATTATCATCATCATCATCATCATAATCACCATCACAATCACCATCATCATCATCATCATCATCATCATCATCATTATTATTATTATTATTATTGTTGTTGTTGTTGTTGTTGTTGTTGTTGTTGTTGTTGTTATTATTATTATTATTATTATTATTATTATTATTATTATTATTATTATCTTTTAGTAGTGGCAAAACAGTTAAAACAGTTTTGTAAACAGGGGGTGCTGCAGAGCCCTTAGCACTTCCTCTGCCTCTGTCCATTTGTCGCTCTAAACTGGGCAGCACCTCCCCTTGCCCTATATTGCACCTCTGCAGCTCTGCAGCTCTCCAGCTGTAATCTCACATGCTTCTTGACAATCCTTCAGTGCCATTGTTCTCCAATTACTCCTGGACTCGGGGCCCATTTTGGACTGTCTCCCAGCATACTTCGCCCAGACTGCCGATCTCCGCTGGAATATCTGAACCCGTGCACCGAATGATTATGGATATTACGGCTTGATTTAAACCTTGTTTAGGCCCTGGTGATCGATTTTCACTTAGTCTCCTCTAAGACTCCACATTGGGCCGTGGAAGATGGCGAGTCAAATTTAATTCACATGACAGCAGGTAAAAATGACCTTTATTAGGAGCCCATGAGTAAGCTGGGAGGAGATTCATCCATGTTATGTTAAACAGTGGACCCGTGTGGAGACCGGCAGGAATAAATTATAACGGGGGGGATGTCATTTATTGCACACCACTGCACCGGGAGTAAAACTGACACCATTAATAATGGAGCTGGTTACACTTGACTCCAACCTCCCGAATTTAAACAGAGGTGAGCTATTGAAACAGCAGCCGCAGACTCATTCCACTCTCTCTCGCCCCAGTGCTTAGAAAATGCACCGCAGCACCCTTCATTATCCCTCTGGCTGTGTATTACCAAGGGTGTGCCATGCAGCTGGATACAGGGTTCACAGAAATTCAGGTGCCATTAATGGACTGGTAGGGCAAGCATATGCCCGGCCTATTGCAATGCGGGAACATGGGTGGGAACTGGGATTTTAATAATAATAATAATAATAATAATAATACATTTTATTTATATTGCACTTTACATTTTTCGAATCTCAAAGTGCCTACAGGATATGAAAAAGAGAAAGAAAGAGAAATAAATAAATAAATTGTTACATAGACTTAAACATGCTAAAAACAAGATTAGAAAAGGGGAAAAAGAAAAACTATTAAGCTCTACGAAAAAGAAATGTTTTCAGTCCTCTTTTAAAACGGTCAGTGGATTGTAGAGCCCTTAAGGTGTCAGGGAGGGCATTCCATAGGCGAGGGGGAGAGGGTTGCGCTGAATCTGCTGGGATAGTAATCTGGAATGAGCACTCTAGAGCAAAGAGCATCATCCAACAGCAAAGACAGTTGCTTTAATGCTTCTTAAGGGCATGTTGATCTCAAGGCTATGATGGGAATTCCTCTCCAGGCTGAGCAGATTTCAAATGAGCTAGTCATCACATATTGCTTACAGTGGATTCATACAGTTTTGGGGTTTATGCCATCTTAAACATTAGTTAAAACTATGGGGGGCAGGGTATAAACAACTATAGTTGGTTGAAGGCAAATCCATTTTTAATGTTCATCCCCCTCAAGAACGTTCCACCATCGCCGCTGATCCGTGTGTGCAGCATCTGGAATCGGTCCATATGTTTATGCTGCAATGCTTTCATGTTTAATCAGGAGATTTGACCTTGCACTGTGGTGAGCTGAATTAAAAATCAATGAGGGCTGGGAAAACCTGTGGGAAACCGTTACATCAGACCCAGACAAAGCCACAGACAAAAAGGTTTCTCACCCCCACAGCCCAGCAGTATGAGAAAAGCCCGCAGCACTGTTGATTTTCATGCTAAACCAAACCATTGGAAAGGAGAAATTCTTGCCATTGGTTATTCATTTCAAAGGGGAGTAAAAAAAAAAAAACCAGACACTGGGAAGGTATAGGCCTCATAATGTGCAATGCTGACAGAAGTTATTATATTCATAAGTTACTACAGATTATGAAAACTATTTTTTTTCTGCAGCTGCAGGCTTTTTTTTTACATGGTAATTTGTGTTCCTATTCTTTTTAATCTACATTCTATGAATATGTAGAATTTTGATACAGGTACAGCTATAGTGTCTGAGTTATTATCAGGGATAATGTGATGAGTATGGTGCAGTAAACACTTAGGCTGGACAGTTTGGGGAAAATATCTAAACGCGTTTGTCATTAAATGCAATTATTTTCTAGAACCCAAGCGCCAGGCCTATTTTTGCCAAGAAGACAAGCACATCCATTTTTCAGACTTAGGGCTGGAGAAAGTGTGCCAGACTTCCAGGTCTGCAAATTTAGGTCAAATTTCCCCTCTTAAAATCTAAAACAACTGCCAATAATGTAGAATATAATTAAGCCTGCAGCTCTTGCGATTTGAACTGCGATTTCAATAAAAAGACAATAAACTATTCCGTTCTGGTAAGCACCTTATTAATTGGAGGATATGAAGGCAGAGCTAAATAAATGACTGAAAATACAGATATTTGCATTCGTTTAAAACTGTACTTAAGCTTTCTGCTTGTCTTTCGCAGTTAGACATTATTTGTCTTCCCCTTTTTATGGATTAAACTGAATCCTAAACAGCATTTGTATGTATTGCACTGTATTGGTGCAGACTAGCCACCAGACTCAGATCACCGAGGGTGTAATTGATTTTTTTTCCCCTCTCTCGCTCATCAAAGTGCATTCTGCACCGTTCACACATAAACATTCCCTTTTAAATCCATCTGCATCACGCGGTGCTGCCTTCATTTTTGCCAGTGTTCATTCTGCGGGAGATCCCTTTAGCCTCATTAACTCAAAACCTATCCAAACAAGCAGGCGTGTGCCACTTGTTTGATGATTTGAGCCCTCCGTTTCTGTTTCATGCGCCGATCTGAAAAGACGAGTGAAGGAAATCAGCAGAAGCACAAAGCCTAGTTCATCTTTTCGAAATTGCTATTCTCCATGCTTTGTGGGCACACTGTTATTTTAAGCTGGAGTTTACAGGCTGAAAATCGAGAGAGCTTATAGCTCCACTCAGACTACATAATGTGTTTTTTTTCTTGGAGGGCAATTCATTGTTCAAGATATAGACGCACCATTATAAAAACTAGAATGATCTCAGCACTTATTTAGAAAATGAATGCCTAAAGAACATTAGGCTATTGTGTCATCAACGAGGCATGATGGTCCTTTTAAAATAAGCCGGAATCCATTCAACCAGCAGTTTATTTCATTACCGGGTTGCCAGACAATGTGTATATGAAGCAATCCATTTGCATTGGCCTTGGGTAGACGAAATACAAAGGCCTGTTGACATGATCGTGAAGAGACCCCGGAAGAGCTGATTGCCCCCTGCTCTGTTTCATCTTATGCTTATTAATAAAGTTGCCATCATAATGAAAAAGAAGATATTAATAATCTAGAAAGTTTCCTTACTCAGAGGGCTCAGGTATTTTTAATTGCTTTTTCATATCTGATTAGATTCTCCCCACTGATTGACTTCTCCCCCTCATTTATTTGCGACTGATGAGAGAAATTAGTCCTGTACCACTGTACTTCAATTCATTCATTTATGAACAGCGATGAGGGTACTTGAACCAGTTCTGGGCTTCGGAGAGCCAAGGTACCTTAAGCTGAGATGAGTTTGGACCTATTCCTCATGTTATCAAGTTATGATGCCATAATAGGTTTTAGACAATGATGTAAATTAAAATGAAGCTTTGTTCAGAGTCACTCCCTACTAGAAAAAAATCTAAATGCATTATGTTAGGTACACTTCATCAAGCACATCTACCTTGCACGTAAACTCACTGTGCATTTTATCAGCTTTATTTACCTACTTGTGCTCATGGACCCCACAGGACCACCAGTGAGCAGGTATTATTTGGGTGGTTTCTCAGTGTGTGTGGATGTGTGCTGTACAGTATGGATCACACACAGCAGTCCTGATTGAGTTTGTAAATAATTCAGGGTCATTGCTGGGCTGAGAATAGACTACCAACTAAATTATCTAGCCAATAGTGTCCTTTGTCCAGAATGTGACCTCTGATATAGGACTAGAGAATGCAAACTGCATCATACTTTTACATCTGCAAGGTGGACCAACTGGTAAAATGTACTTAAGCGGACAGTGAGTGAACACATACTTGTGAGTCAGATTTTCTATTGCTTAATCACACTGCTTTCGAAAGTGATTCGAAGGTCCAAATTTGAGGCACAGTCATTATGATCCCGCGTGATTCTGAGAATTTCTGACTGAAGCCTTCGGTTTTCCATGCCTGCATTTCGGCAGATGCAGCCAAAAATGACCGGGTGAACGTTTGCCGAACAGTAGTAGAAGCTGTCGTCTGCATTTCTACATATAATTCAGGCATTTCTGCAGTTTAGTCTGTGAAATCACTTTGAATGAGATGGAAACCATGGTGGGTTTGGATTCGAGAATCACCTCGTCTGAAGGCGAGCATTAGGCAGATGGTAATCCTGGCAAGTTTTCACCTGGCTCAGATGGAACACTCTAGCTATTGATTAACACGGCACGTGTCTTTCCATGTTCAATAATCCCTACAAGCCTGGCAGTGCCAGAGCAGTGGTCGACAGTGTCAAAATAGAGATATTTGAGCTGGAAGATGGCTGAGGCAATGAAGCATGGAGCACATTACAGAGTTGAAGGAGATGTCTGCAGTTACCATCATGAGGGGATAGCAAGCGGCTGACAAGCTACATGAATTACAGATCCGGGGTCCGCTTTGAGACCACAGTGTTACGAAGCTTCAGAAGTTTTACTTGCACAGTGAAACAACAACGCCTGACTCTGTCCAGCCAAGGCACTGTGTAGATCTCTATCAAATGTAGTGGCAATCGTAAATGTGTTTCATTACCCAGTGGAACAACTGCCTTCGATTCTTGCCACCAAAACCATTTCAAAGTTTAGAATTACTTGTCATTCCTTGTCAGCTGATGTAATTTTATTCAGTAACAAATTCTACTAATTCATTGTTATTAACTACACATGGAAAGTTACAGATGTTTGTGGGTATGTTGTTCAATATTCAATTTCGTGGCTTTATGTTAAATAAGTGGTAAAACTTTTCCAGTATGAGATCTTATAAATACAAATTTTATTATAACTTCATTCCTAAAGTTATAAAGCTCAGTTGTCAGGGATTCGTCTACAGGTCTGTCCATTATTCTAAAGATTAAATTGCTTAATTTTAACTAGCACATTATTTGAACACATTATTTTTACAGACGTATTGGCAACAAACTTTTTTTATATTATTGAAAATTATGATTCCGAATTTTGAATGCCGGTGTATTTGTATATTACAAACCTACTCTAGAGTTTTAGCTTTAATGCCTAAATAGAAAGAAATCCTGACGTTGCTATTTGTATAATAATAATAATAATAATAATAATAATAATAATAATAATAAAGCATTAGCTTTGTGTTTTCAAGTATTTTGATAATCAATTTTTAAAAAATATTATTGAATTATTGAAGCTCTGCAGCACATTGAGATGAAAACAGACACAGCATCTCTGAACACTGCAGGCATGGGTCGAGACCACTACTGCTCTATCGGGGTCTTAATGAGAATATGAACCTTCTTTCCACGCTCTCTCTCCCATTGTGTTTTCTGTATGGCTATTAGTCTTTGTTGTCTTCCATACCCGTTTCAGGTCTAGAATAATAAGGATGTATCTCAGAAACAATTGCCAGTATATTCTATTTGTTTTATGTTCATGCATACTGGCTCACTGCTGGTCACGCAGCTGGTTGCATTGTTTATCACATCACTGGAATAAGAAGCGATTTCCATTGCTGACCTTACCATTATAAAAAGGACCCAAGGTTTTTTTTTGTCAGCCCATAGACCACTCAGATACTGCATGCCACTGTATAATACTCCCCATCCCCAAGCTTCTCTCACATCTCTCAAGGTTTTATGGAAAATACCTTTTGTGAGCACAGGCCATGCTTTCAATTAATTGGCTGTGGTTTGAGGAGTGAATACAAAACAGAGCCTGGGCCAGAGTTCTGGGCTGTGTCTTTGCATTAGAAGGCCAGACCCCTTGCCAAACATCCATGGGTGAAACGTGGGCATCATGGAGAACATGAAGGATATTGGGAAGTGTGAAAACCCATCACAGAGAAGAGCATTGGGTGGGGCAAGTTTTTTGTTTTATTCAGAGGGAGAATAAAGGCACAGGCACGGTCACAGGCACAGTCTTTCTCCCAAGGTTACATTTCATAGAACACTTCTAGGCCGCTAATTGTTCCGAGCAGGGTTTGTCAACCTCCTGTGGAAATGAGTTTTCGCCTTCTTCAAACACAGTAACCTCAGCTCACAAAGCCCTATGTCATTAGCTGATGAGCTGAACCGGGAGTGTTAAGTGAGTTGAATTGCTGAGCCTACAGGAATAGAGTGTGACACCACTAACACACAGAATACACACCAAATAACTTCAAGTTTGTTCTGAAATTTGAATATCTGCCGCAATTAAATCACTCGAAGGCAGCCGGCCTCGTTAACACTCGAAGGACACTATCTGTGGTGATTAATTATCGAGAAATTGGGCATGTTCTCTGTTTTTCTAAATGGTTACGAGAAAAATATGGTTTAACAAGCAACTGACAGCTGCTAATTTTATATTTGGCAGTAATGATCAAGCTTGTTATACCTCTCAGGCAGTGCAAATAGGCTGGCAGTTTGAGGAAACGCTAAGGCTGTTTGAGGAAATGATTTAAGAAAAAGAGTATCCTCTTTTTCTTTTCAGCTTTCTTTTTTTTCTTTTTCTTTTTTCCAAGGAGCAGAATATGGGCACCCATGCAGCCGTGACTCCATGAAAGAGGAAGGATCTGTATGGTAATTTCAGCACAGATTTGAGGTTCAGACTCTCCTCTCTGTGACGATCCATTTACTCTCCGTCTTGTCTATAACACGCTTTTTTTGACACACCTTGCCTTCGAAATGGATTTCTAATACGTTTTTTCGGCCCACAGCTTTGTGTCCAAATCGGCGCTGGGGCGGTAACTGTGTTACTGGCGCTGACACTCTTTTGCGACACAAACAGTTTGCTGCGACCTTTACTATCTGAGCTGATGTGAGTGAGGTGCGAAATCATCGATCTTATCTGAACTGCGCGGGGACTCCTGACTGCCTGCCATCACTTACAAATGACAAGTGATACTTCAGCCGCTGCTCCGAGAGGTACCATTTTCACCAAGGCCGTAGAGGGGAACAGAAAGAGAGCCAAGGCGCATGGCTAATGGCTAACGGCTCAGCCAGCGCTGCAGACAGAGCATTAGCTACCCATATGGCCAACTGGGAATGGGGGCTGATAAATGGTGGTGGCTAATGACTGCCCCCGGGTTCAGTCTTACTGCAGCCGGATGTCATAAACGTAATACGCGAGAGATTATTCGATGGCTATCGGGTCGATCCTTTACGCTTTGACGACACAACAGTCCTATCATTGCATCGCTCAGATAAGACATGGTTCAGCGTTCCTCCTATTGTATTCCATAAGAAAAGACGGAAGGGGGGAGGGGGGGTGTTATCTCGTAATCCTGACTCACACATCTTTAAAATCTCTTCTCTCGCCTCAGAGCCTGCAACCACAATGCGATTAGGACACGAGAAATCCAAGAGGCCGGGGGTTTCAGCGCATATAAAGCGTCGTTTACAAGATTCAATTTAGTGGCTTCCTTCGAAACGGCACCGTAATGACTCTCTTATTGTGCCGTGCTTTTAATTGGATGCCGTTTGCGGCAGCTGTAGTGCAC
The DNA here is from genome assembly GCA_037974445.1 of Brycinus macrolepidotus. Taxonomy (NCBI): domain Eukaryota; kingdom Metazoa; phylum Chordata; class Actinopteri; order Characiformes; family Alestidae; genus Brycinus; species Brycinus macrolepidotus. The sequence goes on along the minus strand of JBBPCZ010000012.1, from coordinate 18,535,079 downwards.
TGGCTCTGCTGGAGGAGGTCAGGAATGGCACAGGTTTTACTGCTCTCCACCAAGCAGTTCACAAAGTTGTGAAACATTGCAATTAGCACTCTTTTGTTGCTTTGCCAGGATGAAAAGTAGGCCTGTACACAAACAAAAATAACTGTGGTGGTCTCCTACACAGTTCCTTGAGTGTGTTGCCACAGAAAAGCCCACCATAGAAGCTTTCTTGTTTTTTTTACTGTGTAACTCCTAAATTTGAAAACCAGTCTAATAAGACAACAGGGGTGGCTTGCTGAGGCACAGAGCACCAGGGAGGCATCCAGTTACATAAATATTACACAGAGTTTGATAGTCTTTTCTGGTTAGCTATTTGGAACCTGAAAGGAAATCTGCCTCTTTTCACAGAGAATTGAACTAGTTTGCTCACAGAAATTGCTTTATAGTTAAACAAAGGAGACTTCATCAATATAACCTTCTTTCCAGTGTAAATGCTTGCCAGAAATGTGCTCTGTGGCTTCAGGACTTACTTCAGCTCTGGATTTTCATCATGCTGTTTTGGAAGTCATTTTTGGACGCCTGCTTTGGGACTTTGTCCAAGAACGGAATTCATGCTGTTTTCCCTTGTAAATACTATGGTGTACTTTGTCCTTGTGGATTTGTGATTCCACTTCAGAAGACCCCCGTCATCCTTCTCAATAAAACCCCTAATTCCTCTTGACAATTCTGAATGCCTTCTTTGTAACCACACCAAGGCAAAACCAGTAGCTGTCACTGCCTCTTCAGGATAAATAAGCAGGCCTACACAGTCAGCATCAGAAAAACAAATAAAACAGCTTTCTGGATCTGAAGTAAAAGATGCTGAACCAATTAACATCATTTCTATTGCAATCTATTAGCAAAGCTCGAGGTCAGCTGCTGCGTATGAGGAGGTTGATTGAGAATGGTCCCCCCCAGGTGCACTTTTCTGTTCTATTACTGTGCTCATGTCCTGAAGGGATTAAATCCCAATGGCCTTTCAGTAAACTAATAACTTTAGCAGTGACCAAGCAGGAACACTAAATTAACCTTCAGCAACCATTAGCTGAAAGACAATGATTATCAGGAGGGTTTGTAGAGTGGCTAGAGCCAAACATGAGCTACACTGGCTCCAGGTGTATGGTGGAAGCCAAAGAAACAGTCATATTCAGCCATTCAACTTCATTTATGCAGGACAAAACCATTGAGATCTTGCTGGTCTTCTTTAAAGCCAAGCAACTGGGAAGGATCAGTATGAAAGTCTACAGCCTTCCCACAAGTCAGTTTCCAGCATATCTCAATGCCCAGCAGGAGTCAGACCACAGCAGCTCTAAAAATATAAACTAGCCTCCACGGCAGTTTCCCCACTTGAGTCAGTTTTCCATGGGTTTAAGGCTATTCTTTGCCTCATGGTCTCTGCATCACATTTTCACCTGTGTAAAGAGTATATGTCCGACAGCCTGGTCTTATTAGTGCTGCTGTCCACATTTGTGTGCCTTCAGATCCATATCACCTTGGCCCTCATATGCCCTGCACATGGCATCAGCAGATTACTCCTTTAAAGGAATATTGACTGTCTGTCCACTCTAGCCAGCACAATTAATTTTCACCATCCTGACTACAATAATAATGCTGGTATTGATTATTCAATAAAAAAAAAAAAGAAAAAAGATGTGTTACGTGTTTATGCAAGGCGGCAGATGAATATGCCATTAGAAAACCAAGTCTCGCAGATGTCCTGGCAGTTTTAATATGAAGGAGACGCTTCCTCGCTTGCCCACTGCGTCGTTATCCAAGTACTCTAATAGGACTTTTTGATCTCCCGGCATTCGTCAGGAATACTAAGTCACCCATCTGGCCGAAAGGAAATTGCATTTCCATTTCATATTCATTTTCCGCGGCCCTGCACCCCTTGGCCGGCCTCGGTGCTCTGATGCAGTGTGAAATAGTCTCTCGAACCATCGGCCTTGCCTGCACCAGTAATGAACAAGGAGGCGAGAGCGAAGGTCACGCCACCGCCGTAATTCCTATGAATTCATTGTGTTGTGGCCGTAATGAAAGAAAGGCAACTCTCTGTGCGGCCACCCAGCCACAGTCTGAAATATTCTTCTGCTCATCATGTGAAGGGGGGCATGAGGAAGTATTTAATTCTCTGACAATACAAACTGTTTAACACACTTCAGAGGATCATGGCACCCTGCACTGGCACTTTTTTTTGACTCCCTTTACTTTCCTTCTGTTCCAAATGGCAATAAAATAATGGAGCATGCTAATACTGTGAACAAATAGAGATCGAAGGTTTCTGCTCACTGCAAGGTTTCTATATGTTGTTCTATCAATTGTTTTATGTATTGCTATCAACAACAAATATCTCGCTAATCACCTCACATTTGAGTACCAAATAGAGGCCTTATCAGTGCAAATACTACCTGCAGAGAATAACTCATTTGTTCACGGAAGAAAGCCGACACAGTGTTCTTTTAGCACATCACTGATAACATTTACTAAATTAGCTACAAGTATGTTATTTAACATACTATATCACTGAGATGACCTATCCTATTAGGTCACATTCCATTTGCAAATGGCACAGTTTTCCGAGTGCTCCGTAACTGCCAGGGTGCATTAGCTGCGTTACAAGAGCTAGGCTACAGCCTTGGCTGCTTTGTGCTATGAAAGCTTTTTTATTACATAATGCAAAATGGAACAGTGGACCAAAGCTGCTTTGTCATGTCAAGACATCACAAAGGAGCTGCTATGCGACATTCAATAGAGAAATCATGCTGATTGAATTTATTTGTAATTAAATGCTATCCGGTAAGATAAAGACTTTTCACCTCACCAAAAGCATGTGAATTTCACACTCTCCGTTCAATATACACCCTTTTAAACAGACACGCAACAAAAGAAATGAAGTGCTGTCTGTTTTACTGGCCTTTTTCGAACAACGTGTCGTAAAATTTGTGTAGCACTTTTACTGTTAGTGTTGGCTCGTGATCCTTAACGCAACACTTATTATAATCTGCGCATTTTAGAAAGCCGATTTTCCCCCAATAAACTAATTTCATCGTGAGCTTTTGGAATGCAGGTTACGTTTGAAGACAAATTCGGCAGTGTGGTTGCAGATGCGGTGGTTTCATATGCTAGCATTTAAAATTCTATGGGTCAAATGTGTGCACAAATGATTTTGGGTGACAGAAGGCTGTGAAAGGCACTCTGATAGTGTCCCTGCAGAATGAAGACTGCATTTGTTGACTGTCTGTTGGATCGCTATATCTGGAAAAGCCATAGAACCATAGAAATAAAGCCCAGCATTTGGAACAAAGCCATTGTTTTGACACTACCTATTGCAGTCTATTTTGACATTCCACTGGTGTACTGGATATCCACCACCAAGTTTTCAGACATGACTACAAAATAATCTCTCAAAATAATGCACCATATAGTGAATATCGTCTGGACTGTCTACTAATATTGCCTTTTTGTTTGCTGCTATGGTGTTTGACATGTAGGTCCGTCTGTTATCTCTGTGCGTGTTTTTCTAAAATCTTTGTATCATTAGAGACTGCAAAATTCATTTTTTTGAGGGCACCAATATCTGGAGCAACATGAATTCCAGTTCAACTTTGCCTAGAGCGTCATGTTTCCCGAGCTGTTTGTTGTCGTCGTGAAACATTGCAGTCCTTGGTGCTTTTGTTCCACTCTCAGCCTCCTGTCACACACTTGGAGCTGGCTGCTCTAAATGAGTCACTTGCGCCCGAGACCCCTGTACCAGCTGTGGATCTCTATGCACCCTTTCCTCTCCCTTTCACCATTCAAAAAAAAAAGAAAAAACACTTCAATGCAACAGGGCATGGAGTTCAAGGAGAGAGGACAAAGTCTGTATCTGCTACAGCAAAGCCGCTGCTGGCTGAACTGTAAAGCTGCGTTGGTTTGTGACTTCAGGGCTGCCCCCGGTTTGCTCAATCGATGAGCCTAATTAATGCTCTCTTAATTCTGTTTGCCATCAGGGCAGAAGCCATTAGTAGTGATGTACAGTGTCTGGAGCGATGGCATCCCAGCCACACCTCGTTCATTACGGTGGCTGAGCGCCCTTGAGAGCGGATAACTACATACAAGTGACTGGGTCCTCAAATTTTTCCAGTCCATCCCGATTAGATGATAACTAACTGGAAAGCACCCCCCCACCAAGGCTAAGAAGTGTTAGAGCAGTAATTGGGGCAGATTTTGTTACTATGGCGATGGGTCCAGGAAGGATACGTTTTAAGAAGCTGCTACTGGCCGAGCACGGTGGGGGGAGGGGGTGGGTGGGTGAGTCAATTTCTAGAACAGAGGGTCTGAGAAACATATTTCCAGTGAGCATGGGATTGACCGCTTATGCCCACAAATGGGCCTTCAAAGCAACAGGCCTTGAGCTTGAGGCAGCCTGAAGAAAGCTATTCAAACACAGCTCATGCTGCTACCAATTATACTCATGCTGCCCTGACAGAAAATATATCTCAATTTGTTTACATGTATTTAGGAGCGATTTGTAGAAATGTGTCTGAATGTCATCAGCATGAGGCTCTCGCTATTTTTCTACCAAGACATAGAGAGGAACTGAATGAAATTGCTCTCGGCTATGCCATGTTTCTGAGACTCCAGGTTTGATGAACTGACTAACCAAGAAAGCTGTGGCTCTGAACTTACCTGCAGCACTTGTGCCTATCACTAGAGGGCATTCTCTCACCTCCATAACCCATCAATCTTGTTGGCTGACATACATTCTATGATAAACTTCATTTTTATGGAACTTTTCTGCCTACTTTGAAGGCAGGAACATATAGTTCCGCAGGCTCTGACGTTCCGATATCCCTCCTCCACTGAATATCTGTTTGTGGACTGTGACACATCAAGATTGACTGAGGATGACAGACTTCACAACAGCTGGCTCACGCTCTGGGAGTCTAAGGGAAATTAGATTAGGCTCTTGAATTGGTGGAGATGGCTCATAATGCACTGAACATAGAAGAAAAATACTTCCGCCATAACGCTGTTTGTAGTTGCTGTATTAGTCATAGACACACACACACACACACACACACACACACACACACACACACAGCTGTTCCAAGCCGCCTGCCAGCTTCGGCAATTTTGCAAAAGCAAGCACTCAAGAGAACAGTGGCTGGTGATGTTAAATAAAGGCAAATAAATGGAACTGTGTATGAACTTGGCAGAAATGAAAATGAATGCGTCATTTTCAGACCCTTAAAGTGTTTACCATGAGCGTGAATATTAAAAAAAGTAACAACAACAACAACCACAAATTAGCATTCGAACTAGTATTGCCAACAGATGTTTGCAAACGCGGCAGCGCGAAAATCTTTCTAACACCAACAGCAAGACACGGCTGTCAACCCCCAAGTAGATGTGAGAAAGTTCTACAGCACGTTTTCACGGAGAGCGATTACAGCCCATAGTAAGACAGTGATGGATGTTGAGCTACAGTAATAGCAGTGGATGTAAAATCCGCTTCATGTCCATGGGTTTATTTGCCACAGCCCAGGTGAGAAGTTTGAGAAGCGGGTCACGGACCCCCAGGCTGCTTTGTCATGTGAAAGGACGGGGGTCATATTTGCTAATAAAAGTCATCCATTGGTGACTGCAAGGATGGGAGGAAGATGAGCTGAAGGAGCAAACAAAAAAACCGGATGGAGTGGTGGTACCCCTGTCTGTCCATGCTGGCTTTTAGCAATCCAGCTGCAGCTTTGGGCCAGAGGAGGCGTGGAGTCGCTGATAGAAATAGACTGGGAGGAAAGATATTGTGAGGGACAAAGAAGCAATTTGGGAGGATTTGACAGGATTTAGGTGACGGTGTTATCACGCCTTTTAGTGAATGCTCTTCCCTTCAAAGAGCTGCTGCAGAGCAGGCTAGTTGGGCATTCAAATCCGCGGTATGATGTGCTGATCCGTCTCCACTCGTGAAAAGAGATAGAGGGTAATTGAAATGTTTGAATTTTTTGTGAATTTTTGCCTTTAGAGAGAAAGACTGTGCCCCAAGGAGGAAAATGCATGCTGGAATTACAGAGCGCGAAACGTCACCTGCGAGCCAACAGATGATAAATATTGTCTGGCTTGCAAACGCCGCCAGCGACACACACACACACACACACACACACACACACACACACAAGCACCATGGAAGAGAAGTATGAAAGCCCAGCTCCATCCAGCACTGCTGGTTCCTCTGGGCCGAAGGATCAGGAGACTGGCAGATAGGGCTGCACTGTGACTTTCACTCAAAGCTTTTTCTCACATCGCTCCATCGATCCTTCCCAGGCCCGCTCGGCTTCATGCTGAGTGCCTTCCTCAGCAGGAAGGGCAGCCTACAGGAGTGGGAAAGCCTTTGCTTCTTTCTCCGTTTCCTTTCAGCCCATCCTGTGAGTCCAGCAGAGGGGCAGTGGCTCACCAAATCCACTGTACTAAATGTTTTTTTTTAGCACGCGATCGTGGAGTGGCAGGTTTCAGAGAACAAATGGGCCAGTTTGAATCAGAAGGTGATTTGCAGCGATGGAGGAGCATCTGCAGGATTTAGCACCAGGAAATAATAAATGCAGCTACTTTGTACACGAAAAAAAAAAACTTTTTTGGGGTACAAATACACTCACTGGGGTAATTCCCTTAACAATCTGTTCAATATCTCGAGTTTAGTCTCTTTTTTAATGAACAAGTTTGCAGGCAAAGCTGTGGGCACCCATTTTAGACAGCAGGTGTTGTGCCGAAATACGACTCCCTTTCACATGCAGGCAGACATATGGGTGCTTTCGTGACATGCATGCACATACAGGTGGGCTGATTTCTGTGGGGGGTTTTTAAGGGAGTCTGGCACAACACTTGTCTAAAATGGCTGCTTGCAGTGTGCAGCTACATGGTGCAGCTTTGTTCATTTTTATGAACACATCACTCTGTTTACATTGCTGTGCTACCATGGCACTGTAACATCCCACATCGCACACTGCACTTCTGTAAATCTGCCAGATTGCTGCTACACTTATAACTCAAATTTAGCTAATAATTTTTCCCTCAAACTTGTGTTTCTCCACGTTTAAGCTGTTTTACTTTTTTTTGTGTGTGTGTTTTAGAAATCTTCAGATTTGTGTTTCTAAATTTAAAATTGTACTTACTTTTATACTTGTTTCTACTTCACTTGTACTTATTTTATTTTTTATTTGTTGTAGAAATTTCCAGATTTGTGTTTAATTTAAAATTGTACCTATTATTATAATGTTTAAACAGTCATAAAAGGAGCGGCTCAGGATACATTTCACTGCGTGTTGTGCTTGTATAACTATGCATGTGACAAATAAAGAATCTCGAATCTTGAAAAAAAAAAAAAAAATTGGACAGCAAAAATGTCTTGGCTGATCAACTCCATCTGAGATAAGTTTGATTTTTTTGCAAAACCATACGTTTGGGGTACACAAATGGACATTAGGGACCATGTTGTACCTTCGAGAGTACATGAAGTGTTTGTACCACAGCTGCCAACTCTCAGGCATTGGCTGCAAGACTCAGAAAATTAGCTCTAATCTAATTAGGTCTCACATCACACCTGGCATTTGTCGCACATTTTTATACTAGTTCCACTGATTAAAAAACACCCTGGACAGGCAAGTCCAATGCCATTCTCTGGACTGATTGCTAGTAAATCATTGGGGGCAAGACTGTTATCCACAGTAACAAGAAACTAATGAGAGATGTTCATAAAACGACAAATCACTTTTGTGATGCAGCCACAACATTAAAACCAGCTCTGACTAGTCAAAGTATGGACTCTCCAGGACCTCTGAAGGTGAGCTGTGGTAACTGACACCAAGACGTCAGCAGCAGATCTTCTCTGTAAGTTGGAAGTGGGATCTCCATGGATCGGACTAGTTTAAAGCTGTGCATTACATTTAAAAAAGTAATTTTGAGTTTGAATGTTCTACAATTTCCTGTAAGTAACATTAAAACAGAATTTATTTAGCCATGCATGCTGATTGTTTTGATGAAGTCTCTCAAAAGCACTTTTAATCTGAGCGCAGGCAAAAAAAAATTCTAGTCAAGCCTTCTGGAAAGTTGTGTTCTTTATTCATTTGAATTCAGTATAGAGCGATGACTATAATGGTTTCATCGTACATCAAGAGCCACCCCCCTCCCCAGCACATATAAATGCTTGCTCGTCATTTATGTATACACTTTTATGGCTTGAGGAAAGAGCCAAAGACAAACACTGTATTTATGCAACCATTGAACCTGCAACGCAACACCGTCAAGAATCAAACACAGAGATCAGAGCTCGCTGTTTGCGCATTCCGCCACACATCGTTTTCACCATTTAAGTTCAAGAGCATTTCGCACGGAAGAAGAAAGAAACGAGGCCGCATAAATGCAAGGCTCCTGACTTAGCTTTCTGTTTTATTTGAGTAAAGATTCTGAGAGCAAGAACCCAGAGAGCTTTGTGATTTCTCATCCAGAGCAGATGCCTGAGCGGCGCTGGAATCTCGCAGCCCGATCTGGAGCTGCAGAAAAATATTCGTCTCATTTACGAGGTGGAATCACGGGAGCTGCAAATGAGGTGGAGGAATTTTGGGGAGGAACTCACACAGCACGATGAATTATTGAAAACAGTACAATCTTTCATCTCGGTGTAATCACCAGCACGCTTTTTGTTTATCTTCCTTAAGTAGCATCTGCTGCTGGTGACGTGCTTTAATGAAACCTGATTTGTTTTCACATAATTGAGAAGAATTCACATCCAGGCCGCGGCGACGTACATCAGGCATGAGAGCAGGCCATTTTTGTTTTTGCAATGCAGAAACCCTCAGGCACAGTTCCAGCATTTGTGGGGGGGGGGTAGGTTTTCTTTTGCAGGAAAAAAGGTTTCTGAGAAAAAAAAAAGCTCTCACTGGGGTGGTACCTTCAAAAGTATGTCTTCAGCACCTAGCGAGGGAAGTTCCTTTGCAGTTATATTCCATACACTCTGTCCTGACACCATTTTTTTTGTTGTTGTTGTTTTTTTTTTGTTTTTAAATCCCTGGCTTATGAAAAAAGTACTAATATACTCCATTCCCCTAGGATTTTTTTTTTTAAATTAAGGTACATAAATGGACCCCACGGACCATGTTGTACCTTTGAAAGTGCATTTCCAGTGTTTGTACCTTGATCAACAAAAACGTACCTGTGCTGTACCTTTCCCTCTGACAGTGTGGCTGTTTTGTGGTTTTGCCTATTCTCTCTTTCCCGCTCACAGCAAACAAATTAACAGCACAAAAGGAGTGACTCGGTTCACCAGTGGCTTTCTGATGTGATTGTACTAATTAAGATATACACCATCTGTCCGAGAAGGAGAAAACAGGATGATTCTCTGAGCTAATTTTAGCTTCGAAACGTCTAACAGCCACATGTCTGCTCGCCATGAATGACATGTGCGCCGCTTGTACTCGGAACCAAAGGGAGGAGAGGAAACGGTGCAGCGTGAGAGAATGTCAGCAGTAATTTGCATCCCGTTAAAGATTGACAAGACAGCAGGCCTCCTCTCCGAACCTGACGTCTTCAACAGCAATGAAAGCCTTTCCATCGCAGCAATACAATGGTGGAAGTCTTCAGAGGAGCAAAGACAATTTTTGTCATCAGTGATTGCTTTTTGGCCAAAATCGCAAAGAGCAGGATGTCAGGGCCTGGTTCAGTCAATAGGGCTCCAGACTCTGGGCTTCACTACCTAAAAACCTGAGAGCAATTGACTTTGTGTTTTTTCTCTGCATTTTGGCCTCCCATCCACATGAAAATAGCACAGAAATGTTGAGGTTACAGAAAATTGAGCTTTTGGAAGACACTCACCAAGGTGTTTTTTTTTTTTAAAGAAAGCATTTTCAGTGCATTTTCTGGTAAAATCAAATATTTCAGACATCACAGCATCAGCCTGCAAATGTTTCATGCATTCTTGGCACGTGTTGAGGGTGAGAACTGCGTGTATGACAAAGCTGATAGTCAGGGCCCAGTTTCCCAAAAAAATGTCTTAAGGCATTTTCACACTTTTATCAGATAACGAACGATAATTAAACAGTGTGAACGTGGGCCCGAGTCGAAATTCTGGTTACAAATAACACTGCAATAAATCGGCATGAAGTCCGGTACAATACCCAGGATTTACTTGAAGGACTTGTGAACAGAATGTGATATATTAGGGTGTACATAATACCATGTGTGAGGAAATTAATACAGTGAAGTCTAGATCATAGCCAGGACAGTGGAATGTTTCTGAAATTCTTCGTTTAAAAGCTGAGCTTTTTTAGTTGGTTTCATCATGGTGTTTTTTCTCACTTGATTCCAGAGAGACATCCCCCCTGCTTGTGTGCGTGTCTGCTTCTGCACTAAAGCTTACAGGAAACATGGCCGGCAAAGCAAAGTGTCTGTGATATGTTTGGCTTTTCAGACAAATGTTCTATTTTTACAAGAGAAAATCGCCGCCTGTTTATCGGGATTTTTGTGGTATGCATGAACACGTGCATCCCAGTTAAACAGCATTAAAGGGCTGCCTGGAGCAAAGCCCAAACATCACCAGTATGCTGTGAATGCCCCCGGTTTTATGTATGAAAAGGGTTTCAGTTAAGATGATCTTGGAGAGAGTGTTTAGTGTGACATTTGCTCTATCATTTAAGAATCAGCCTTTTGATTATCTAGGTTATTTCTGTGTGGTCATTAATATCAGGGTTCGTTAAGACATTCAGAAATATTCAAAACAAATGGATGAAGCTTTAAGAGTTTTAGTATTTTAGTAAAAATGTATTGAAACAGTGCCTTCCAAGGATTATACTTGTAATTTTGTCAGAATTTGCTTATTTTTTGTGTATTATTTGTGTATTATTTGTGTTTTTCTGTCAACAACAACAACAACAACAACGACAACTATAATAATAATAAAAATAATAATAATAATAATGATAAAAATAATAACATTATTGTTGATGTTGTTGTGTTAGCTCCCTATCTGACCTGAACATAAGGTTCCTAAAGGACTCCACACAAAAAGCTGCAGGTCTGGAACCTACCTCAACTCGCTCCGTGGAGATAAACATACCTCATGGGCAGCAAACAATAAACAAACAAATAAACAAGGAAGCATTTCTGGTCTAAAGAAAAGAGACCTGCTCTGATGTCTTCCGTGACTTCAAAATGCCTGACTTAGCACAAGTTTAGAAGAGCGGCGTCGGCTCACTTATCTGTCCCTTCCCATGAAGTGGGCATAAGATGCTTTGGGAGTTTCCTCCTCAGCTCTCTGTGGCTGCTAATAGATAACAAGGTTTAAAAAAACAGCCTGGTAAAAAAAAAAAAAAAAAGGAAATAAGCACAAATCCTTTCCAGACACGTCTAGTTCACGCTAAAGACATCCCTTTGCTTTGCTCGTGAAATTACGGTTCGTATGGGCTAGGTATTCAACACCTTCTTGTGTTAATAAGCTTAGTCTTGCCGTGTTTTATTCTCACAGAGACCATTTCTGACAGGCAAGCAGAGGAACGGCGGGGAGGGAGCGAGGAGCACTGATTCACTGCATTAACCACTTAGTTTCAAAAGAGTAAACACTTACGGGCTAAATGCGACTGCGCTGTGGCCTTTAAGAGCTGGTACTAAACACAGCTCCTGAAGTGGGCCAGCACTCTACAGTATTGATAAAGACTACAGATTAAATCTTGGTAGCAGGGTCACAGATGTCATGTAAAAGATCTGTTATAAATGTACTTAAATGAACTAATAAACATATTTGTATTGCATAGGATGCTCTAAACTTGATGTCTGGTGATAGGTTTAAGGTCTTCCTTGCATCCTATATGCCTAAATGTGCATCCTATAAAAAAACATTCAGTGCCTCTGCAGTATTCACAGAGAATAAAACAATCTCACAGAACTAACCCAAGGGCATTCCCGCCTAGCCACCAAAGTTGCATCTGAGGGCCTCAGTAAGATGAGGATTGATAGGCCGGATTTCGGGACTGTAATCTAAACCTCAATCACAGTTTCATGGTGCGGTACATATTCACAGACAGACACACAAAGCTGCAACTGCAGAAGAGAAATTGAGAAACCTTAAAGGGGCCATATCCTGCACTGTATTGTATTGCAATATTTTTTAACCTTAACAGTTTTTACTAGGGGTGTCAAGTGATTTAAAAAAAATCTAATTAATTACAAAATTGCTCTCTGATTAGTTAATCTAAATTAATCGCACACATTTTTGCTGTAAAATTATTTTTAAAAATTTGAATACATTTTGGCATATGAGTGAATGAGTGAAATCAACATTACAGACTCTTTTATTTAGTGACTGTTCATGTGCAGTAATGGTCACAACAATTAAAAATATGACCTAATGTGATGAGGGAAAAAAATCAAAAATGCTTCAACAAGAACAGTGATAGAACTAAGTCCATCTATGAGCTGCAGTTTAAGACAATGTACATACAAGCACGGGCGTCAGAGGTATTTCTAATGTGGGGGGAGGACCCACTGTTGGGAGGTCTGGAACGGGGGTGGGGGTGTGGGGGTGATAGCTATAGCGTAGTGTGTTTCTCGGGGGAGGGGTACGTGCGCTGCACTCGGCGTCTCGCGTGTTTCACTCCTACAGATCGCTGGGTGGATCAGTGGGGGGACGAAACAAATTATTTTTAAAAGTGTGGGGGACACATCCCCCCCTAATATAATGGTTCCTGCGACCAAGGCAACTCAAAATAAGAGACCATTTTGTCAGGGAGTTAGTTAGTGGGTCACAGGTAGACTTGCTCAGTTTGGGTCTGAGTGGTGGGCCGCTGGCGCTGGGATCGGGCTGTTCTGGCTCGGACCGCCGAGTTCGCTCCTAAATGCTTTGCGTTGAGGGGATATTTTAGACCTGATACATCAATGGTACGAAAATTCCTTATTTCATGAATTGCAGATAACGATACTCCTATCAACCGTTCTGTCTGTCCATTTTTAAAGGTAACCTTTCCACTCACTGGGCCGAGCAGCGCGTTCTCGTCTCCGCCTTCATTTTACAGAGCACCTGTGGCCAGAACCGGACCGGGTTAAAGAGTCACCTCGGCATGCGATTAATCAGAGTTTATTTTTTTAACACGTTATTTTTCCCGTGATTAATTGATCGAAATGAAAGTGTTAATTCGACACTCCTAGTTTTTTACAGATTGTATTAAATTATTTCATGTAAAAAAGGGAAGAACACATTTTCCAGTTATCATCTGAGAGTGATATAAGAACTTATCCAGCTAAATTCTATTTAAGCATCCAAGTACAGCTATGATTAACTATGTTTACTGGGCCAGATGTGCTTCTTCAAAGCAAGAGTATCATTAGTGAATATTATTCACTAAAAAAAGCTGGCATAGAAAAAAAAAGGTTGTTGATTGTAATAAACACAAAAGAACTAAATGCTAAATATAATGTCCAATAGAACAAAAAAAGTCTACATAATACTATGCAGAAAAAAAAATTGTTTTCAGTATATGAAAGGTCTCGAGGTTCTTGATTAGTTCTTGATGACTTATTACCCAGGATGTCTTAAGTAAGCAATTGTGATGTAAAGGCAAAGTCTTTGAGCAACATATTCTACAGTTTTTCTAATTTTACACTGAAAAAATCATCAGACAGAAAAACGGCTGCAATTTATGCCTAATATCCAATGTAACACTGAAAACCAAAATAAAAACTGAAACTAAATAAAGACGAAACAAACCGTTGTTATGTAACTTTAAAACCAAAAAAAAAACCTTACAGAATCTTTAAAAACTTTTTTCAAAAACAAACAAACAAACAAATAAATAAAAAACTATCATTCCCTGGTCGCTGAGTACAGACAACACAGAATTTCCATTGGCATCAACTAAAAACGACCACTTTCGTGAAGGAAGGCAATAAATTACAGGCAGTTTGGAAGGTCTTGGATCAGCGGGTGGTTTACAACTTTGCCTGTCTCTGCTAATTTTAAGCCCAAGCTGCTAAGCTGCACTGTCAGGGTCGGTGCTTTGGGTCATGTCATGAAGTGAACTGTTCGTGCTGATAAATATTTTGTAACCAGCATGAAGAGATCACTGTTCTGAGGTCAGCTGAGATGATGCAACTGGCTGGAAAGCATGCAAACCGCTCTTTGCAAATGCTAAATCAGTTTATTGGACAAACTGATGACATATTAGAGGCGATGGGTGCTCTAAATCTGTACTGTACATATTTAACAGCGGCCCTCACCCCGCACATCACACTTTCAGTTTCGCAGTTTTCGACAAACGATCATGTACTATCTGTGCAGGGCAGAAGAGACTGGTACACAGAAAAAAAACCCAAAAAAAACACTGGGGCAAATTTCACTGTCGTCCACAGGCCTCGCAAATCTGTAGTGGAAACTTTAACAGTCTGCTTCCAAGCCACTGCAAAGACGATCCAACCCAAATAAAGCTGCTGAGAGGCTTTATTGACAAGAACCACAAACAACAAATTTTGAAAGGGATTCAAATGAGCCCGAAGACAAACAATCCCATTACCAGCAACACCGTGTCTGTGAATTAGAATCTGTAAATGAGAATGCTCACTCGCTATTGTGGATGTATCACTCTGTCAGTGTGATCAAAGGGGATAGCATTAGTCATATATCTAACATGGCTGCTCAATTAACTTACTGACAGCTCAGTAGGAGTCAAGGCATCCCATTTACTCAGACCATCTAAGCAAACTCACAGTGGACTTAAACTGCTATTGCTTGCTTAATTGTTTTGAGTGGTCAGATCGTTGATTCTGGCCACTTCTTCAGTGCAAATAGGCATTTAGCTTCAATGGACAAATGCGTCAATAACCTGACTGCGCCCATTGCTGACAGAAAGTCATGTATAAACATCTCTGGTGGATGCTGTAGTTTCCTAGGTCCGTAACACAGCTGTAGTGGTAAATATGGTAAATATACTGAAGCACCAAGTACAAAAATATTGTGAATATTTGAATGTGCTGATAGGGACAAACAAATGTTTATAAAGAGATTTTTGGATTGGTGTGTTTGCGCTGACTTTCCACTTGACTACAGGCTAACACAGGCTAAATAATTAGATAATTTGATCATCAGCAATGAGAACCCAGTGCGCGGCAGTATAGACAAAGCGGTAATTAAACATTAGGAACAAAGGGGTTGATATAGATAGCGTAGCACTTTCAGGCAGGAGCAAAATGTGGGAGCCGCTCACTGGATTGGATCGTCTTCACTCTTTAGCGGGTGTGTAATTCTTTATAATTAGTCATTTAAAAACTGAAATACATTTGTTAAATGTATTTTCTTTTTTTTTAATACTTGCTTCTGTGTATCTTTGACTGTTATCCATTTTTCAAATGTGGAATTGCTGAACCTTTGTAGTGCATCCCAGCTTGATTAAGCCTGGTGCAAAGCTTGCCAACCCTCTCCCTAGAGGTTCCAACACACCTGATCCAACTCATCAGCTCATTAACAGTATGAGTTAAAGCAAGGTAAGCACTAGAACATGCACACTAGTAAGCCTCCAGGTCCAGAGTTGGGAAACACTGCTAGCTAACTTTCCAAACCTAGTAGATCCCTATGTATCGCTATCACTTCATAGCAGACACGGAGAGAAGTAAATCTTTCCAACCCAATGTGAAGAGCACCTGTTCTTTCTTGGACCCCCCAATCTAGCATACTTGGGAGTCAAACTCCAGCAACAGCATGCAGCCTTCTTAGCTAATTGCGCCGCTTGGGGGCCTTAATATGGCACTGCTATAAAAATATAATTTAATGATACTGGCACTGTACAGAGCATTTGTTCCACCGTGGTAAATGATTATTATGAATTTGTTAACATTTAGCATAGTTAGAAGCACTTAGTCTAAAACTAAATAAAGCAAATGTAGCACCATACCATACCATAAGCAAAGTCACAAAGTTCTCAGGAGCCATAATGTGTTTTGCCTGCACGGCCAAAGCACAAACAACGCGCTAAGCTCGGCGAATCTTCAAGGGGTTCTTCACAAAGCGAACATGGCCTGGTAATGAGCAGCAAAGAAACGGCAAGCTGGCCCAGAGCCCACCTATGCACTGCCTCACACAGGCTATTCTGGGAATCAATTAACCTCCTTCTCTCCATCTCAGAGAGGGGTCTTCTGCACAGTCCTGCCGTTTTTAGATAACCACCGACTTTTTTGTTTACCAGAGGATATTTGCGCGACGACTCTCCAGTGTGGCCGTCAGGACGCTGATGCACAATCTTCAACATGACAGAGCCTGGTGTCCACCCACTGCGTGATGTGGTGTCATATGCTAATTAAAGGAAAAGGGAAAAGCAAAGAATCGGTCGTCTCTGGGCTCATCACATGACAGTCACTCCTTCTCCTTTGTGCAAAGTGCTCTATTCTCTCTATTTGAGCAGGATTAGTGTCCTGATTGCCATGGTTATTTGCTTAACATGGAGTCTGGGATGGTAGTGACTGTGCTGAGAACTCGTTACCCTTTGACATTCTGTGTTCTTTTCATTTTGCCTGCACTGGTGACATATAGTTTTTTTTTTAAGAGTAACTGGTTTGATTTTATAGTTCAATTCAGCCAAGATAGGTGCATTACTATCATCAGCAAATAAACCATTCTGTACATGTTCAACAGGAAAGGTCTTCTGATTGATACAAAACCGGTTTCAAAAGGTTTCCATCTAATATCACTTTGCTCTGCAGAGAAATGTTATATATATATAAAAAATAAATATATCTAAACTAGATATTTTACACATTAATCACGCATTTTGCCGCATGAATCAATTAGATTAACCCTTAATATGAAACAATACAACAGTAATATTGGTCACGTTAAAATTGTGTTGGGTTAAAAGTTTATATTTTGTATTAAAGTGTTGCTATGTTTTCCATTTTTAACATCTTTTTTTTTTTTAATATAAATCTGTTTGATGCATTATGTAAATACTATTAATTCTCCAGGCCATTCACTCTTCAGACCTTACGGTCATGTGTATAAACTAATACACAGCACTTTTAAACTGATTGTTTTTGTGATGCAACAAAAAACAAATTATTTAAATGTATTCGCCTACTTAGCCTGTAGCTGTTTAGCCCCACCCATTTACACTGAAGGCATGTTTCAGCCCAGACTGCTTTTTGAATGAAGCACAATGCAATGAAGACAGGCAGCACAGAGATCATTAACACACATTAGTCTTAAAGACACAGTGATAAAAACAGCCTGGATAATGGGATAAAGAGTGATCAGAAAATGGTTACGCAGAGATTTAAATTACAACTTTTATTTGTGCATAAAAACATACAAACATAAGTGGACCTCGGGAGAAAAAATAAAATACAAGAAATGTGTAGGTTATGGGCACTTTAATACTGCATTGATCCAAGGCGGTGCTTGGCTGATGTGAAGTGCATCTAGCACTAATGTCTGCACTGCTTTCTTTATTTTTTCTGTAAAAGGCAACAGCAGCAGTTTGATCTGTATGACTGATTACATCTTATGCCACTGTTGAAAATTGATAAAAAAAAATCCTACTGGAAAAAGGGTACTTAAACTATAAAAATGTATGGTATTGATGTTTTTTTTGTGTGGGATGAGACGTTGATAACAGGACCCCTGCTGCCTGAGAAAGTGTCATATTTTGCTTTTCTCATAACCTCTACTAAATGTCCTATTTCAAACTCTTGTGCTGTAGATGAATTCCCATTCATCCAAGATGGCACTTTTTTCAACCACAATTGAAATGACATGATTGCCACCTTTCTTTTCAAGACATGAGGGTTTTGCTGAGACGTTGTCCTTGTATGCCCATTGAGAGCAGTGGACTGACAATCTGATGATGTTGCTTTGTGCCCAAATGCTTTGTGATTGTCCTGTGATTGGTCTGGTGCTGATTTGAGCAGCCGTATTCATGCTACTGTCACCTGTCAAGATTCACTTCAAATCAATACATTCTTGTTACAGATGAAACATGACACATTAAAAGAAACTGCCTTATTGGTATGGCTTAGCAGAACACTAACATGCATATTAAAAATAAAGCTTCCTAAACGGCTCCTAAAGTTGGATGTCCAGTTCTAGGAAAGTCCCTAAATTGGTGCAAAACCTTTACATTAGGTAAGCTTTCAAAAATGTCCTTTACACTCACACATCTCAATTCCATAACGGTTCTTTAGATACTAATTTAATGAAAGGTTATTTAGGGCAGAGGTTCCCAGCCACCGTGCCATAAGCTGGTACTCGGCTGCAACAATGCAGCAGGAAGGCTGAACTTTACTATTCTATTAACATTGTTATTTTTAATACTGCACTTTCATTTTAGACTCAGTGTGTGCGATTAAAATGTAACCTCTGTTCATCACCTTTCATGCTTACATGTAGTAAAGGCTGCTAAAGGCAGTGTTGGTTTCCATCTGTTAATAGCTAGCTAGTGTAAAGAAATAGGGTTGTTGCCTTTTTTACCCACATACCTATGTGAAGCTGTGTTTTTAGCTTTGACAGTCATTTAAATAAGACTCAGTGATATACTGCATGTGTCACATCAGTAACTTTGACTTTGATTATTTATTGACTGGGGACTTCGTGCAATAGTACTGTTGTTTTGTTTTTTTAAGGTTATGTGTGCGAGTGAGTGGGTGCATGTGTGGAAGTAAGAGTATTTTTAGGAATTAGTATTTTTTAAGTTATTTTAGTAATTCTTAATTTAAGAATTAAATATTTATTTATTATCCATGATGCACTGCAAATTTCGTTG
>JBBPCZ010000012.1:18505095-18516203 GCA_037974445.1 Brycinus macrolepidotus | reverse complement strand
AAACAAACAAACAAACAAATAAATAAATACAACAGAATCACTGATATAGATAAAGAATCAACCCTCTATTTCAGAATTTTGTGGAAATACCTTTCGCTTTAATCACTGCCTTGAGTCTGTTGGGATACTTTTCCACCAGTCTTTTGGACTTCTTTTTGTATCCATCTCCCGACTTGTGCATGTCCACAACTTCACCCCTGAGATCTTCTGATATTTACAACCAGTAGTTGACAGTTTGCTTTCAGTTGCACTACCAAGCACTGGAATGCTCCAGAATGCTCCAGAAAAAGCTGTTTATGCTGAACTAATCAAATCGATTACAGTTTAGCACATGTAGAAGCCAGTTAGCTTGGTGTGCAAGGGAGAAGATGATTAGTTACACATGATTGAGTTAACAAGCATTTTTGGGGATGGAGGTGATCAACTATCCATCTCAGTGAATCTGTTTATTTATTTATTTATTTATTTATTTATTTATTTATTTTCTATACCCACTGTACATCTGACCCTGAGAGTTTGAACAGTGTAATTCTGTTGGGTGTTTGAGGCTCATACCTTGGTCTTATCACTATGGCTGCTGCCATTGTTAAAGCAAACCCCTTAACAACATGTCTTTTGAGACTCCAGCACCAATGTACACCTAGTTTTTAAAGGTGGAGAAAAATTGACACAAAATATCAGCAGTTGCAATTTGCTCAAACTTTAATAAATCAAGTAGAATATGTAATCAGCTGCCTATATAATATCTGGACCCACTGTTTTTCATTGATCTCTCTCATACGCCTATGCTTTTGGGTAGAGAAGCGCTTTTTCCACTGCACAATGCACACAGCCTATAAACCGAGAATTTTGGCCCATGTGTGAGATTTGTAACACGGTGGCAGATGCGCCCTACTTGTGCCATAAACAATGAATCAAGCCCTGAATGTTTAGGTACGTTTAATGTTGAAAATGTCATGTTTAGTGGACTGTCACAAATGCAGCCTTTGGTAAAAATAAATGGAATGTGTTGTGTCCCACAAAGGAATAGTTGTGAGGAGATACGAGAGGAGCTATGTTGACACACGTAAATATATATTCATATAATAACATGTCAAAGCAGACAGAATATGCAAAAAATGCCCTCAGAGGCTTTCTGGAGTGAGGCAATAGGTCAATCCCAGGCATGATAGCAGTTGGGTTTCACCCCAAAGTGATTCGCCCTGTCAGTTTTTGCACTTTGCTCTCGGAAGAATAGCTCTGCCTAGAGTATGCGTGTTTAGCAATTCCGTTAGATATATTTCACTGACTTTTTAAAGCTTTTTTCCTGCCAATGTCCTCCCAGTCCTGCTGCAAGATCCCTCCCTGAGATTCAAGCTTTCCCCTTGATCTTGGTGGATACTCTGTGAGATGATCTTACAGGACTAATGGAGTGTTCATGGGCTTGACTACATTTTTATATGTGTTTTCCATTTCATGTGCAGCGCAAGTCTGAAAACGGAAATGGGTAAAATGAGGATTACGAATGACTGGGAAAGTTTGAACGTTTCTGATTTCAAATGCATGAATTGCTCTGATTTGATGAAGTTTGTGATCAGTGATTGGTGGATTGACTATGATACTTTACAGTAAGTGTCCTTCAAACCTGTGATGGAAAGTGCACCTAATTTTGACAGGTCCTAGAGAAGAGGAAAGAAGGGCTTCATGCTGTGCTTTGATGGGATGTTGATCACGGAAAAGCTCTTTGATGCGGCATAGATGGCATGGCAGACTGAACTACAGTAGGTTTGGGGTGCGGGTGGGTTGGCAGGATTGCAAGGATCAAAAGACAAATGATGTCAACGCTGTGCATCTGAACACATCTCCCTCTCAAGGCCGACAGTTGATCTTAAAAACAACTATCTGGTGGCTAAAAATGGCATGTCACATTTCACGTTCTCTGAAATGTGGGACATAAAAGAGTACTCAAAAGTCAGACTTCATAACTCAC
Organism: Brycinus macrolepidotus; assembly: GCA_037974445.1. Taxonomy (NCBI): domain Eukaryota; kingdom Metazoa; phylum Chordata; class Actinopteri; order Characiformes; family Alestidae; genus Brycinus; species Brycinus macrolepidotus. The sequence continues at coordinate 18,514,234 of JBBPCZ010000012.1, read as the reverse complement.
TGTCAGGGAGTACTTTTAGAAATTCCAGGTTTGTGTAACATAAAAAGCAATTTATTGGTGAAACGTGTATCAGTGTTAATGTTATCGGAGCTAAAGATGCAGAGTGATTCCCAAGATCCTTGTCATCTGATGCAGTTGGTGGGTGTGATAAAGTGGGCTTCATATTTCACACAGAAAATGCTGAAATTCTAACATTTCACTTAAATAAGATACAAATTCAGTACGTGTGTTATGTCATTCCAGTTGAAACACACAAGACTTTAAACTTCCCAGTTCAGAAAGGTTTTACTCTTGGTCTCATACCTGACCATGTAATTGACCTCCAGGAACTATTTTTTGTAAAATACTGTGGAGAGACCCTTTGAAAGTGTTAAAGTGCAACACTGAGTATGATCTTAGCAGCAATTATATTAATACCTTAACAGCTGGCTTAGTGTGAATTTGACACTTTTATGGATCATCGCACATGCACATTTCTAAAGAACTGATTTTAACACCTATACAGTAAAATCTGCAATCGATGGTTCAGAGTGAACGTGTGAAATCCAGAGTGAATGGAAGAGGACATCCTCTAAGATGGAACCTATAGAACTGGCCAACACTTTTTCTTCTGATTCAAAGCCATTTAGGGATCAATATTCTGGGCCTGCAAGTCATCAGCTCAACTTTTCAGACAAGGGAAAAGAATGGCCAGGATGTGGAGGCAGTAAAGATGGACTTGTGCTGAAGTGCCCTGAAGCCCCTATAAATCCACCCGTAGAGGTGATGGGACAGGCCGGAGAGCTAAAACTGAATACCTTCTCCATCACACTGCCAGCAAGGCAGTCTAGAGTTTTTTCAGGCTGTAAATTGTAATACAATATGAATCCCTTGCCTCACTCCCTTAACCGAAAAGGTGGATACACCTCTTTGTTCATTTGGGAGCCTTAAATAGTTCAGCTAGGTAGCTTGAGGCGAGTGGGTGAATCATACTTTGGAAGGAAAGGTATTTAATAACAACGCATATTATAAAATGACTTCCAACGGCTCAACAAGGAAAAGTCGGTTTCTGTGTTTAAAAACCATCGCTTTTTAAGAAGAGGCACACTTTGATGAGCGAATGGGCAGAAGACTTTTTAAAAGTTGCCTTCCCTGAAGCCTTCTTTTTTTGTCTCTAAACCAAGAGATTAATTGAAATTGCCCAAAGGCACAGAGCTTTTTTCATCTCTCTTTGCTATCGTGTTGGTACAGCGGCTCTTTTTCATTTAGGCATTTTAAATATTTTCACATAAAAGGGATGAGTGACTTAAGCAGAGATGTTATTTTCGACATTTTTCTCCACCGTACTGGAGAAACTGTGTAAAAACATGCCCAAGACGCTTTGGGGTGACAGGGCGAAGAGGTATGTTCTGATCCTTTGATGAAAGTCTTCTCTGTTAGACTGCCCTTGGACTCATGTAGTGATGGGCCCATACCTTGATATGTTGATGATATTTGATTTGCATAGAGTGGAGTACATTTTCTTTTTATTACCGCCCTGTTCACCGACCCCATCCTTTGAGGGCCTTTTGGATCTCGAGGCTTTTCTGCTACTTACCCACGTGCATGCTTATTATTGGATTATCATTTAATCAAATGCAGTCTAGCGCTCACCTTTAAGGTCAAGTACGGCTTCTTTTTTCCCCAAGTCTTGGCAGTGTTTTGATTTCCTTCTCTTTGTGTTGATCTGTGAGAAGGGTCAAGCTCAGACCCATGACCGTTTTCACCTCTAAACATTTCTACTATGTTTAGTTTCTCTCTCTTCTTAAGGAAGGACATGCTCTGTGGAGCCTGTCCTCAAACTTGACGCCTCGCTGAGGTTTCTCCGGGATCCCTGCTTCTACATTCCTGGCTGGAACTCGCAATGTATAAGCAGTGGCAGGTGATGGGACCGCGCTGATAAGTGTCCTACAGAGACAGAGGTGGTGTATCCATGCTGAGCTGGAGTCATGCTGGAAAAGCCAATGTTTATTAATCCCTTCAGTCCAGGAGGAAGCGCATGTTTGATTGCCGACACAGCAAGATGCGTCCAAACTGCCACGGCCAGAAACACATTAAAAAAGTCTATTGGAAATTGACAGAAAGATCAAGCCGCAGCACTGCTCCACTCCAGATGTCTCTCGGAATATACAGTAAGTATATTCCACCACTCCCACCGAGGGTTTTTAATGTAAAGTCTAAATGGGGTAGTTAAATGCGCACATGCAATCAAGACTGAAGTCAATGCAGCCTGATTAGTCACAGTAAGAGGTGGAAACCATCTCGAGCGAATAAAAAGGCACGTAACATCATCCACCTAATACTTTAAAGTGCCTTTGCTGCAAATTACAGTAAATGTATGAGTTAAAACTCGTTCAGCATTCTTCGTGAACACAGCGTGAACACAGCCTGACAGGAAAAAGTGCATACATTTGAAAGGCTCAAATGTTTTTTTTTTTCGCTTCTCCCGTCAAACTGGTCCCCTTTATTGCTCAGTTCTTGTAACTTACATGTTATAAGTATGTACATGTATATGTAAATATAAACATACTTATAAAGGTTTATATATATACACATATATTTACATACACACACACATGTCTATATCTATATTTTTGTATAATTTGTATAGTGTACTTTTTATATTATACTGTTTTATAGCTTTTATCCTAGTGTTTCTGCTGCTCTTACCTTTGTACTGTCCACTTTCTGCCCTAACAATGCAAATTTCCCACTTGTGGGGCTAATAAAGGTTTATCTTATCTTATCTTATCTTATCTTATAAGTATCCCATTTTCTCACACAAAAGGTGGGCTAAGTGCAAAGCTTAGCTCAGTCTGTCAATTCACAAAGGAACTCCTACAGGCCATTACTCAAGTTCTTGGATGACTTGCTTTTAGTGACACATTCATAGTTTAATAAAATATAACGTTGTCAAATATAAAACAAAAACACCTGTCAGTGTGCTGAGAAATTATTCCATATCAGTATCGTGTATTCTGGCTTTACTATCCTTTGAGAACTGGTCTTCCCTGCCCAGAGTAGCACAGAGTGCAAATGAAAGTTTAGGATTTCAACACAGACTCGAAAAACAAAATATGTACCCGAGTTGTAATAACAGGTCAATATGAAAAAATCCCCTAAGCATTAACAGTGGTACAGCAACATTTTATGTGTCAGATTCATTGAATTACTGGGAAAACACAGATTGGTTGTCAGGAGAATTGGTTGTCTCAGTGCTTGTACACCAGGGTGATGTGTCTAGAAACATTTATACTGAAATGCTAAGCTTTGCCTGCATAGGTCACCTTCTCTCTGAGCGCAGGAGATTCAGTCACGGGAGAATTTGTGTGCTTTTTATACCACAAAGTAAAATTTTAGAATCAAACACTTTATTTTCTTAAACAATCAGCTCACTAAAAACCGGGCAAAGAGGGGTTTACTGTTCTCTTTGTTTCTTTTTAGAAACATGAAAGTCATTCTATGCCCCTTAGTCTAGTAGGCCCAGCAGGGTTTGATGTCACGTTCGCAATGCGGATGGTTGTCACATGTGCTGGGCATGATTTAGGGTAGTTTTGGACAGAAATGTGGACTCTAATCTGTGATTTCTTGATTCTGAATTGACAAAAATGTAAATTAACATGACCATAAAACAAATAAACAAATCAATTAATTAATTACATATTTACGTTTGTATGAATAGGTAATTAAATTTAACTTTTACAGCTTTTACATCTTCTTGTTCCTTGATGATACATAAACTTAATCATTTGTTACAGGTTTAACGAGAACAGGTTTAGGAATCTGAATTCTGTGTGGAAACATTCCCTATCCAGGGGGTTATTTGTCACAAATGCACAGGTATTCCAAACCTATTGAAATGAATACATGAATGTTGCACTCATTTTGTGCAAGAGACTGTGTTGTAGTTACAGACAGACTTGGCCTGTGTAACAACCAAACCTGCGTCTCCCATGTAACCCAACACAATTTCATTATCACCACCTCTCACCTGATATGTGCATGGTGGCCTGATTTCATACAGAATCACAGCAGAAAGGTCAGGTTAAACATTAACCTCATTATCATACAATTAGGTGAGAAAAGATGATGTTCCACTTTAAATTAGTGATACCCGAATGACGCATAAATTATTCAATTCTAGTTAATATAGTGGCCTGCCTGCTTTTGCTCTAGACACACTTACTGTTGCACTGAAGCTAGAAATGGCATCCTGAGAGCGATTATCGCAGCTACTGCATTTACCATCTGGTGATGCAGATGAAGTTAATCACCGCAATCGTCATTGAATTGCACATTGCTTTGACAATCTCTGTTCCCCTCATGCTATGCGGTCAAAGTATGCTTTGCTCTTCAACCGTGTGATGATATTCAATCAATTTTTATTTACACTCCTGACTGCACTCTAAAGGGCACCAATGCATCCAAGGACACTTATCACTTAACACAGTAGCTTTCCTGCATATTTTCCATTAGCTGTGTATGAAGTCTTATTATGCTTTGGACTGTATACTACTCTCAAACACTTACATTTGGTAAATACGGACAGTTATATGCTGTATGTCCCAAACCACATTTAATTAGATGAATGCCGTAAGAAATAATTAAACTTACACATGTAATAAACTTCAGAAACGTGATTTTAAATAACCATGGTCTCATCAATATTGCAGCAGTTCTTACTGAACTTACACGAAATGCCTTGGTCAGCTGTGTCAGTGGTCCTCTAAAACACAACGGCTACAAGCCCATTAGCTGGAAGGAATGGATCCATTCTTCTCTGTCCTGTTAATAAGCAACGCATCAATCAATCAGGCACCTCATGTGCGCGATTAACCTTGCCGGGACACAATGTTGACCAACAGTTTCAAATGGTGCTGTGACAATCTTCATGTGCATCAGAGCTTTGGAGGAGAAAGAGACAATAACAGTGACTATCTGGCCATGATACAATTCTCAGTGTTTGCAGGAAACAGAACTACGAAATGATTAAATACAAATCTCATCCTTCATATAGAGCATGATAGCTATGACAAATTTAACTCAGCATGTCTGAAAACAGTAAATGTTCGACTTCTCTCCAAGGCTGCTATCTCCCTTCCAGCTGGTCTATCAATCTACATTTTGCTCGCTCGCCCCCTGGCACTCGGCTCACTGTTTACCAGTCCATCATTCTGGCCTGCGTCAGGCTGTGCTCTGCCAGCTGAGCATGCATGCATGTCTCACAAAAGGATATGGCTGTGCACGGCTTCAGACTAATGTTTGTAATGTCTTATTTCTGAGCGGGTAAGACGCTACAGAGTTACAGTGATTCTGAATTCCATTCTCTCCGTTATTTCTCACTGCTCTCTAATGGAATTCTTACATGCAACATCCCACAAAAAAAGTCCCCAGTGAAATCCTCAAACTCTCTCAACCAGATTGACTCTCTTAATCAGTCAGAGGCCTGTGATGAATAAGGCTCGGCTGCCGAGCATTGTATTTTCTTATTTTTTATTTATTTATTTTTTTTTCATGCTTGAGGGAAAGATTAATTTAAGCTGAAAGCGAGTGGCTAATGGATTTCAGATAGGAAATTATGCTTGAATCTGCATAAAAGTGAGAGTCAGATGTTTACTCTATTGTGTCTGACTTCCGCCTTTGAAATTGACTGCCCTCAAGCAAGAGAGACAGCGAGACAGAAAGAGTATGAGAAAGGGCGAGAGAGAGAGAGAGTGAGAGAGAGAGAGAGAGATGCTTGAGTTTTGCCAGGGCACTTCAGGATATCCCATCTTTCCACATGCAGCATTCAAGCAAAATCTGATACTGATACATGAAGACTTGAAGCTGCTGAATGAAAACGTAACAAGAAGTACGTGTCAGTATCATGAGAAACCCTAAAGCCAGCATTATTTGCTACAGGCTGAGAGCAGTCGATGTTATGTAAAAACCAGTTGGCTTGTTGGTGGGAATTTTCTTGGATTGAGTGGTTGTTTTCTTTTTTTTTTGGGGTTGGTGGTTATTTATGTGCATCCTGTGGAAAAACAGCATCATCAGATGTCCCACCCTCCTACTGCTTACCACCTGCTTCTAAAGAGCTTCTCTCTCTGCAGGCCTGGGTGGCTCTGCAATCTGCCCTGTGACCTGAACACAGTGGGTGACTCTGAGCGCCCATCTCACACATGCCTGTGTAGATCTGGTGATCTTTCAATCATTATTTTTTTTCCCAAAATGGTTCACACGGCTCACATGTAAAGCGGCCTGTGTTGCTCAAACATCAACACTCATTTGAGCCAAGCTGTGATTTTAATTACTGAAGATTCTAGTCATACTAATTGTTCTGAACAAAACAATAGCCTCCTTATATGTCTAGATAGGCACCATAAGTGTCCAAAACACACAAGTGAAATCCCATAAATGGATTGTGTGTGTGAGAGATTGATGCTGAGCAATATTTAAGTGCATCTGATGCTGCACATTTAGGTGTAGCAGAATCGAATAGCTTTCTTGGCCAGAGTAATTTACAGCTTCATTCATTGCTTAAGGGGGTCTATTGCGGGTTAATTGACAGTCAGTGTTTGTTCGAAGTGCTGAGCTCGAACATATGTTGTTAGTGGACGCCAGAGAAAATGGATGTAGCTGAACTGGCACAAGCTCACTTCACATCTCCCCAAACTGATTATCCTAATGGCTGCTTGTCTTTATCATCACACGCTTTATCATTCAGCTATCTATACAACCTTGAAGCTTCTCCAAGTAGAAGCAAGGAATGTAGCGGGGAATTCTGAGGCAAGTGAATTCACCCACATCTCCCTGAAAGACATGAAGGGACAGTGATCAATGATATGCATGTAAAAAAGCAGGCTGCTTCGAATAAGCCAGATACTCTGATAAAAATGCAAAATTTCGTCACTTTGTCTTCATACTAAGTACACAAAAGCAGCAAAAGAGAAGCTGTATTTTACCAAGAAAACTTGTCATTTTCAGGCAGGGACTAGGGAGAGGCTAGTTGGGTCGGGGCTGTATTAAGATTTGTAGCTAATGCCTCAACCTCTGTATCCAAAATAGATACAAATAAATATATCATGGTTTCCTTAATGTATTATTATTGGTAGTGTTGCATTAATACAATAGAGAACACCAATCCCATAAAGCTATTTCTGGCATGCACACACAGTCAGTGCTACGGTCAGTGGACATCCAAGTCTTAAGCCTTGCAGTCCTGTCCCAGTAATCCGTAATTACAACCTACTGCATTAATTAAAAATCGCAGCAGACTAGTAACCAAATTAGGAGCATAGCATGTTGGTTATAAATACACACACACTACAGGCCAGAAGTTTGGACCCAAACCTGGATTTAAAAAAAAAAATAATAATACACTGCTCTAAAATTGTTTTAACAAGAAAACATTAGAAATACTTAAAACGAATGTAACTGACTGTTTTTGAAGTGTAATGTGAAAATACAGACCGTAAGTGCAATTTAATGGATATGAACGCTTATGTATGAGTTTCATCAAAATAACCACCCCTTGCCTTTATCATAGCAGCACAGATTCACTGCATCCTTTCCAGCAATTTTTGGAAATAACTTGTGTCCAAACAAGTTTTATATATATATATATATATATATATATACAGTACCAGTCAAAAGCTTAGACACACCCTCTCATTCAATAGTTTTTCTTTACTTTATTTATTTTCTACATTGTAAATGAATACTGATGACCTCCAAACTATGAAGGAACTCATATGGAATTATGTAGAAAACAAAAAAGTGTTAAACAAACCAGAATATGTTTTTCATTTTAGATTCTTCAAAGTAGCCACCTTTTGCTTTGATGACAGCTTTGCACACTCTTGGCATTCTCTCAATCAGCTTCATGAGGTAGTCACCTGGAATGGTTTTCAGTTAACAGGTGTGCCTTATCAAGAGTTAATTCCTTGCCTTCTTAATGTGTTTGAGACCATCAGTTGTGTTGTGCAGAGGTAGGGTTGGTACAAAGGTCTATACAGTGAATAGCCCTATTTGACTAGTGTTCTAATCCATATTATGGCAAGAACCACTCAACTAAGTAAAGAGAAACGACAGTCCATCATTACATTAAGACATGAAGGTCAGTCAGTCCGTAAAATTTCAAGAACTTTGAACGTATCCTCAAGTGCAGTTGCAAAGACCATCAAACGCTATGATGAAACTGGCTCTCATGAGGACCGCCCCAGGAAAGGAAGACCAAGAGTTACCTCTGCTGCGGACGATACGTTCATCAGAGTTATCAGCCTCAGAAACCGCAAATTAACAGCACCTCAGATTAGAGCCCACATAAACGCATCACAGAGTTCAAGTAGCAGACACATCTCAACATCAGCTGTTCAGAGGAGATTGCGTCAATCAGGCCTTCATGGTCGAATTGCTGCAAAGAAGCCACTTCTGAAGAAGAACAAGAAGAAGAAGAGAGTTGCTTGGGCCAAGAAACATTAGAAATGGATGTTAGACCAGTTGAAATCTGTCCTTTGGTCTGACGAGTCCAAATTTGAGATTTTTGGTTCCACCCGCCGTGTCTTTGTGAAACGTAGAAAAGGTGAGCGGATGGTTTCTACACGTGTGGTTCCCACCGTGAAGCATGGAGGAGGAGGTGTGATAGTATGGGGGTGCTTTGCTGGTGATACTGTTGGCGATTTATTTAAAATCCAAGGCACACTTAACCAGCATGGCCACCACAGCATTCCGCAGCGACACGCCATCCCGTCTGGTTTGCGCTTAGTGGGACCATTTGGTTTTCAACAGGACAATGACCCCAAACACACACCTGTGTAAGGGCTATTTGACCAAGAAAGAGAGTGATGGAGTGCTGCATTAGATGACCTGGGCTTCACAATCACCTGACCTAAACCCAGTTGAGATGGTTTGGGATGAGTTGGACCGCAGAGTGAAGGCAAAGCAGCCAACAAGTGCTCAGCACCTCTGGAAACTCCTTCAAGACTGTTGGAAAACCGTTCCAGGTGACTCCCTCATGAAGCTGACTGAGAGAATGCCAAAAGTGTGCAAAGCTGTCATCAAATCAAAAGGTGGCTACTTTGAAGAATCTAAAATATAAAGCATATTCTGATTTGTTTAACACTTTTTTGTTTTCTACATA
>JBBPCZ010000012.1:18452600-18500423 GCA_037974445.1 Brycinus macrolepidotus | reverse complement strand
ATGAAGTGATAGAATGAAAGTTCCTTTCCAATCTGCCTACTTTTCACCTGATCTGTAGCCCATGGCATCGCTAAATATATCCCAAGAGCTGACTAGAATGTGGATCCACTTTAGTACCAGATTAGTCAAAATCAAGGAATGTGGATGGGAAATAAAGTCTTATTCAAATATTCAGAAGCAGCCCCTGTGTCAGGCAAGGTATCGCGTAATTTCCTGTTTGTTCAGTCGCGTAGTATGCAAACCACAACCCCTTCAAGATTCCCGATAACGGGACAGCGAGTTTTGTAGCATGAACAGTTCTGGTGACGCTGAAAGTCATGTAGCGTGTCCAGTGCATATTACGTTAATCGGACCAAAATTACGAGTGAGGCTTGTTCATGTGGCTGAATCATTTTACCACATTGTTGCAATCTCAATTAAAACATTTAAAATCCACTGGAGAATTTAACGGCCATTTAGAATTCAAGATTCAGCTTCCACAGATCAATAGCAGCCTCCACCACTGCTACAGGTGAGAATACCAGTTTTACTCCTCAGTTTATCATGCGACATATAATATTAATATACAATTGTGTTCTGTTTAAATATCCAAAATTAACCCAGACTTGTGTTAATTTGTCTTGGCACAGCAGTGTCAACATTAGTCCACTGTTTGTGAAGGTAGACAGCCGTGAACAGTTAACTACTACTACTACTGCTGCTACTACAATCATTTGGTGGATGCTTTTGTCCAAAGCGACTAACAATATGAGGACACAATCAAGCTTCAGGACAGTGTGAAAACCAGAGGCAAATATTAAGTGCCAAATTTATGTAGGAGTAGTGCAAGAAGAGAGGAGATGCTCTCTGAACAGATGAGTCTTAAGGTGGTCTTTGAAGATGGGGAGGGATTCTGCTGCCCTCGTCAGCTTAGGCAGCTCATTCCACCAGAGAATCACAGAAGAGAAGAGTCTGGAGTGGGTTTGCCTTGTGTGTAGGGATGGCAGAGCCAGACGATGTTCCTTGGAGGAGTGGAGGGAGCGAGTAGGAGCATAAGCCTGAATGAGAGGATTAAGGTTGCTGGGTGCAGACCCAGATGTCACTCTGTAGGCAAGAGTTAGTGGAAGACCTACTAGGAGGGAATTGCAGTAATCGAGGTGAGAGATAACCATGGCTTGTACCAGGAGTTGGGTGGCATACTGAGTCAGGCATGGCCTGATTTTCCTGATATATAAGGTGACATGACTGAGAGACAGATGCAATGTGGTCAGAGAAAGATAGCTGGTGGTCAATCATAATACCCAGGTTTCTCACCACCTTGGACGAGGTGAGGAGTAAAGAGTCAAATCTTATATTGATGTTATGATTAATAGAAGATTTAGCTGGGATAACCAGAAGTTCTATCTTGGCAAGATTAAGCTGTAGGTGGTGATTCTTCATCCATGTGGAAATGTCTGATAGACACGCCAAGGTGCGTGCTGAGACGGTGTGGTCATCTGGCGGGAAGGACAAGTACAGCTGTGTGTCATCGGCATAGCAGTGATGGGAGAAGCCATGAGAGCGAATAATCGAGCCCAATGAGGTGGTGTAAATTGCAAAGAGTAAGGGCCCCAGTACTGAGCCTTGGGGGACTCTGGTGGGCAGCCGATGGGCTGGAGATGTTTGACCCAACCATGATACCTTGAATGAACGCCCAGAGAGGTAAGATTTGAACCAGGAATGAACTCTACCTGAGATGCCCATGTTTGAAAGTAGGCAGCTGATAGATCCAGAAGGATAAGAACGGAGGACTAAGCTGCCGCTCCGGCCGATTTTAAAGCTTCAGTCACTGATAGCAGAGCCATTTCAGTGAAATGGCTGGTCTTGAAGCCAGACTGGTTTGGATCAAGGAGGTCATTCCGAGAAAGAAATTCTGAGACCTGTTTGAAGACTGCCCTTTCAATGATTTTGGATAGGAATGGAAGCAACAAGGTTGGACGATAATTCTCAACTTGAGCAGGGTTGAAGGAGGGCTTTTTGAGCAAAGGCGTGACGTGAGCCTGTTTAAAGCTCGTAGGAAATGTTCCGGAGGTAAGTGAGGAATTAACCACATGCATGATAGCAGGCATGATAGCTGATGAGATGGCTTGGAAGAGCCGTGTAGGGATGGGGTCGAGCGGACATGTAGTGGGATGGCAACAAGTCAGGAGTTTAGAAACCTCACTCTCCGTGAGAGGGGTGAAAGACAGAAGTGATGTACTTTTGACCCAAGTAGGTATAATGTGTCAAGGGTTGGTCCTGTGTGAATCAAAGAATTGGCTACTGATAGCCGCCACCTTTTCAGAGAAGACATCTGCCGAGAGGTTTGTGTCTGGTGGAGGTGGAGGAGGTGAGAGCAATGTTTTGAAGGTAGAAAATAGGCTTCGAATGTCTGTGGCGCAGTTAATTTTGTTGCTGTAGAATGCAACTTTGGCATCAGTGATGCTGGATGAGAAGGAGGACAGGAGTGACTGATAGTTTTTTAGGTCAGTTGGGTCCCTGGACTTTTGCCATTTTCTCTCAGCAGCTCTGAGATCGGTACGCAGCCTTCAAACGGTCTCTGTCAGCCATGGATGAGGGAGGCTAGAGCGAGTTGGTTTGATGGATAGCGGACACAGACTATCCAGACAAGAGCTTAATGTAGAACAGAGAGATTCTGTGGCATCACTGACCTCAAGTGAGGAAAACGTGCTGAGAGGAGGCAATACACAGGCTACCACTGATGAAAAGGGAGTGGTAAAGAGGTTGCATAGGTTGCGGTGATACAAGACCGGACGTGTAGGAAGGCAGATATCGAAACAAATGAAGCAATGGTCAGAGATGTGTAGAGGCGTAACAGTGATGCAATTAGCTGCACAGTTCTTAGTGATGAGGTCAAGTACCTTGCCAGCTTTGTGTGTTGGAGGACTGCAAGCCAGGTTGAGGTCAAAAGAGTAGATCAGGGACATAAAGTCAGTCGAGCTGGGACTGTCAAGGTGAATATTTAAGTCACCCAGGATGAGTAACGGACAGTCATAATCAGGGATGGCAGACAGCAGTGTGTCCAGTTCATCCACAAAATTTCCCAACAGTCCAGGTGGACAGTAGATGGCTGACACAGAGAGTTTCACAGGAGCTGACACCAGGAGAGCATTGTATTCAAAAGAGGCGTAATTAGTAGGAGGCAGTAGCTGTGAAAATTTCCAATTAGTGGAAATGAGAATGCCCGTTCCACCTCCTCGTCCAGACAAACAAGAGGTATGGGAGAGTGCATAGTTGGTAGAGAGTCCAGCTGGGGTAGCTATATCTCTTCTCATTACTGAATTTAGCTACATGATGCGTAGCAGACTTAGGCGCATGCAGCTTGTTTAATATCTGGATTACTGCCAATAGACTGGGACACATGAGAGTAGCTGTTTTTGAGTTTAAGGTTGCCATGTCCATTGCTAGGTGTTGTTTGGAAGGGTTTATAGATTCATAGGGTTGTGTATCTGCATTCTCTGGAGTGATGGAGTATTAATACCTTTGGCAGTTGGACTGTTGCTTGTGATCTAGAACATCCAATATCAGTCCAAGGGCTGTACAATATGGACAAAATATCAGTATTGTAAACATACCTCTACATATTGCCCCATCCATACAGTCTAAATAGGGAAAATAAGCTGCATACACAAACAGTTTTTAGATCATAGTTTTTGTGACATCTCAGAACCAACACACTTACATTTATATGTAGTACTGGCCTTGTTATATGATCACCTTCAGATTTGAGGAAATATACTGTAGTGTAGATTTTTAAGTATTTTTAATATTACACTTGTATTGTAATATACCATTTCTACCATTGTGTCCTTGAGCAAGACACTTAACCCTCAGTTGCTCCAGGGGTACTGTCCCTGTAACTAATGATTGTAAAGTAAAGTGGCCCCTTATAGTCACGCATGAACACACCACCGCACACAGTGGGAAATTATTTTTCTACATTTAACCCATTCACCAAGTGAAGCAGGCTGCCACCAACGAGGGGCACCCGGGGAGCAGTGTGTGGGGACGGTACCTTGCTCAAGGGTACCTCACTGGCGCCACAAGGATCCAAAGGATCCAAGGATTCAAATCCACAACCTTCTGTTCACAGGGGCAAAGCCCTAACCACTAGGCCACCCAGCTGCCCCATGATCTGGGTGGGGCAGTTGTACGGTGGGGCACATAAGGTGGGGCACGTAAGTTGCTCTGAATAGGGGCGTCTGCCAAAAGCCACTTTAGTTTACTTTAATTATTAAATTATTAGTGTTTTTTTTAATTTTTTTTAACATTGGACTATATTTGGCAGATGCCCTTATCCCACTTCTGACAGGCCATTTACCCTTCTGGGGCAGCTGGTGGCCTGGTGGTTAGGGAGTTTGCCCTGCAATCAGAAGGTTGTGGGTTTGAATCCTTGGACTGCTAGTGACACCACTGAGGTACCCTTGAGCAAGGTACCGTCCCCACACACTGCTCCCCGGGTGCCCCTCATTGGTGGCAGCCCACTGCTTCACTTGGTAAATTGGTTAAATGTAGAGAAAGAATTTCACATTGTTCACACTGTGTGCTGTGGTGTGGTGTGGTGTGTTCACGTGTGACTATAAGTGGCCGCTTTACTTTTATATTATTAAGTGTGAAATTACTTCTTTTTTTTTCTAAAATAAATTTGTGTTCTTCCAGCATTGCTGTGGAAAAATGAAAACAAATAAATTAAAGGCGAAAGGTAAGACAGCGGCTTGCCATCCAGTGTAACCAGGACAGTGGAAATACATCATGTGGACGTGGATATTTTTGGTACTGGAGTCACCAAAAAGAAAAATGGCTGCAGGTAGACAGGTAGAGCGGTTAATGTGGCCCTGCAAATTAGAATGTTAGGCATGTTTTTGTTAAGAAGTTAACACAGGACTTCAAGAAATTAACTTTCTGGCCTCCTTAAAAATATCCCAATTTTATGGAGCACTTACTCTAACACCAACAGAGTCCTCACACTGGATGTATTATGCCTCCCGCCTCCTGCTTGCAGCTCTGTGCTGGCCTATATACCTCCTGTGGTGGCAATCGAACTGTATAATTATCTCACTTGCGCCCATGTGCCATGCATATCTTCAAGGGCTAGATATTTTGGCAGTTGTCACGGCATCTCATTTTGGAGGGCAGCTTAATGTGGAATTAATTGCACTACCTAAAATGTCTACATATAACTGTACATGAATGCTGCTTTTTGTTTCATAGGCTTGCGCTTTCAAAAAGAATAAGAACAATCTCACTTTTTTTAGGACAGTATGGTTACAAATAAACCTAATCAACTAAAGTATTTCTATAGCTATGATTCTTCATGTGATTTTAGCTTTTGTGTCATCTAGGAGAAAATAACAGTAATCCTTCAATGCCAGCACCCCAGAAAAAAAAAATCCCATTGTCCCTAATAATGCAACTGTGCAAATTATCAGAACAAAATGCCCCGTTTGTTTAAAAAATTGCTTTTGTTGGGGCTGTGCTGGGAAGATAAGAGGTTTGAGTCTATTTTTACTGCATGTATGTATTGCAGTGCTTTCAATACATGATCAGAGAAAGCTTGACACCTGCCATGTGACATTTAACTCATGATTACATTTTTTGGTTGATATTTTTGTGCTTGTAGAATTACATATTGTGTGGGTGCTTGAAACAGTACTCAAGATAAAAAAAAGGACTTTTTTTTTAAATTATAGAAGCTGATGTGCGAAAAGGAGAAGAGCACATCATATAGTAGTGTGGTTGTATAGTAATATAAGGAAAATGTATTGTATAGGAGCATAGAAAAGGCTGAGAACAAATGACAGATTCTTCACAGTCCTGGAAAACAAATAGGATGCTTAGGAAAACTAAACTTTTGGCATATTCTGTCACTGTCTTTTTTGTAAAAACTCTCTTCTTGGAAGGCTTCCCCACAATGAAACTAATGGAACTGTGCATCCTATATATATTGATTGACTCTGAGCACTAGCTGGTTAGTGAGGCTGCACAATATGGACATTAAATGGATATGCTATAAAAGTGCTGGCTATTGGAATGACAATGTGAGATAGGGTACATTATGATTAAAATGTTTGACTAGATGTGGAGCAGGTACAGATTTTGAAAATGAGGACTTTGTTTTGTGGTGCAGTTAAACAGAAACAAAGACTAGCTCAGATTTCAGATCCTGAGATGTTACCACAGGCACTGCATTTAATAAACTGACAGCAAATGGGCAGATGTGATATACAGAAAACACGTAGCTTCAGAAACGCACCAAACCCAGACACAAGACCACAAAGTGTTGTTTCCAGTGGAAAATAAAAGGGTAAGAACTGCAAAGAGATCAGAGACTCGCACCCCTGGAAGTTGATGAACCTTTCAGTTTGTTTATTTTCTATCATATAATCATGATCTTGCACCAGTCACACATTTTTAATAGTGCTTAATGCTAATGTCTGCTAGCGCAGTGAGATGTCTAGTGTTCTGCAGTGCCAAGCTAACAGTGGGGGGTGCGCACTGAGTTAACAGCAGTACTCCTTGTGGCAGATTTACCAAAAATGTGAATATTTCAATTTGTAAGACATGTGTGAAAGATATTCTGCTCCATAGGCTGCAGTTTTCAATGAATCATTTAATGAATGTTATAACTTACCTACCAAGCCTACTGTTAAACAAATCCCAATTCATATTCTCCTTATCTTCTCTTTTCAGTTTTGCTCTTTCTATGGTTTCAGATTGGAGTGAACACAGAACATGTGTAGGTCTCTTGGGCATTATCATTATAGAGTTCAGTGCATTAGTTTGCAGAAATCTCAAGGGTTAAGCCAAGCTCTTTGAGCAAGAAACTACTGATTTACTGTAGAGTTAGGTGGTGGGCTTAGATACAAGGACTTTTGGACACTAGGACAGCGTTTTACAATGCTTTTCTTCATATCTATAGATGTGCATAGATGTCACCTAATTGTGTGATCTGCGACCTGTATTTATTTGAAGCCTCAGCACCGAAATATGCCCTTCTTCCTACTTCTGTGGCTTTACATACAATATTGTAGTGGCTTTATTTTTGGTGTATTTATTGGCTTTATAATTTCATTTTTAATGAAATTTTAAACCTTGTTTTCTTCTAAAAATAAATTACTTTACTTTGGGCATTAAAGTGTGCTCACAAACATTATTCAACTCAGAGTTTGAAAACCTTGGTCTTGGTGAGTATAAACTGGGGCTTGTTTGATTTTTTAAATTACTATTAAATCTAACAGACACTCTTGGGTGCAATGTAATTCTTTACTACAGGAGACTGCCCCCTGTAGTTAGGGAATGAGAGTCGCTTTGGATAAAAACGTCTGCTAAATGCCGTAAACGTAAGATGGCTGTCTCTCCAAAAATTGCTAAGAGCTGGTGTAAAGCCATCGGGGTTTCTGGAGACACTGGAATCTAAAATGTCTTTCACTGAACCTAGATTTCAATCAAAGAATTCAGATTTCAGTATTATGTCAATAAGAAATGTACTAATTAAATCAAAAGACAGTAAGTCATCTTTCAGTTTGAAGATCTTAGAGCCATCAGTAACTTCATAGTTTGAGGGTTCTTCTGACACAAGTATTGTATCTGAATTGCGAGTATGAGGTCATTAGTTATTTGTGACTTTTAGATTCAGTGCATAATTGTGTGCTTTGTTTTCGTATGTTGTTGAAAAATGAATCATAATTAATATATAAATCAGTAGAGCAGTACAGTGTAAGAAGAAAAATATTGAAATCTAGTTAAAACATGCATAGTTTAGCACAACTCTATTGCCCTATACTACTCTGAAATGAAATGCTGTAATACAGTTCCCTAATCAAAACGTCTTTTGACATTTGATTTCTTGCACATTTATCCCATAGATTTCAAAAGCATGGAATGGCAACTGTTCTGGGTCATTACAGAGTAAAGGGGTTGGTTCTAAACACTTCAAAATACATCCTTCAAATGTGAACACTAATTTATTATTCATTAAAGTGTAGAAACAAGCAAGTTCCCTGGAGAAAATGCAAGCGTTCTTTAAAACATGTTCAAGAGAAAAAGCGGGCCTTCTTTATAAAGTGAATATTTCAGCCAGAGGAACAACAGATCAACCCAATATGTCCTAAAACATTCCCACAAAGTGAACAAAATGTAATTTACTAAGCTAAACATAACTTAAACATTGCATTTGTCAGCTTGCATGCATGTGTGTCTGAAAGTCTGATTCTGTTAAACTGTGAACTTGCACTCGGACCAAGTTATTAATGTGGTCAATTTCATGTCTGTGTATTATGTGGAAAAATAAACATTTTATACAACACTATCACAGTCCATAGTGCATGGTTATTACCAGCTGTCTGTAATTAAGGAATAAATTGGCTGGCTCTGTAGCTATCTGACAGATCATAGCTGCAGTACAGTCGTATTTATTTAACAGTAATAAACCAACCTGCAGCTTCTTGCTTTTATCTGTTACGATATCCAAACCCAGGAGAACTCACTTTTCACTCGAGAATGTTTCTGCTGCCTCAGACATTCAAAATAAAGATGGTTCAGTCTCCTTTTGTTGCCTTTCAGAAACAACACTTCCATTGTGTTGTGGTTGGGCTTGCAGCGTTTCTGAGGTCGCTTGTTTTCTGTAGCTGCATCGTGTCAATGAATCTGGGAAGCGTTTTTGAATGTAATGCATGTGTTGTTGATCGCAGTGCATGCGTTGTTTGTTGGGTTTTGTCAGCCCTTGCTTACAGCACGGTTGAAAACACACATTTTTCTGCATTTTTCATCACGCTATTCCATACAGGCCTACAAAGTGTAAACGAAGAAAAAACTATATAAGTAATATCTCTCTGAGCTCCATATGGCGACACGAGTTTGTGGTTTTCCCTGTGACCGTAGCCAGCCCTGCCTGACACGATAGATATGAGATTCTACATGTGCTTCCCTTTCTTGGCACAAAATCGTCTTATATTCACAATCTGGCTGATGTTTTATTTAGTTGCCACCACAGAATTACCAAGAAAACAAGCATGCACAAAATGTTTTGTAGGGGAAAACAAATGTTAAATGTTCTGTTTTCTATGACACTGTCACATTCAAATAATTATAAAATGTTCAAACGTCCCTGGGAAATTGGATGGCTCACACTACGAATTGTAATAATTTCTTTTTTTTTTCCACAGCATTTAAGCTTTAGAAAGCAAGTGTTTCTGACTCTCGACTAATGATTTCACAGCACCTTTGCACTTTTAAGAAATATTGATTTTTCTCACACCAGTTTTGATGTACAAATACATTTAGCACAGATCAGTTTGATACACTATTATTGACTGACCATTTAACCTCATAATGTCAAACTTTCTTTGAAATGCAGATACATATGACTTACATGCTACAAGGAACAACAGGGTAAATAAACAAGTAATTCTGACTGTTATAATAACCAACTAAGTAAGCCTCTTCAGCCTATTAAAGCTGCATACAGTAAATCATAAGAAAGTAAGCAATTTGATGTCTTAAAATGCAGAGATCAGAGAAGCTTCTGTTATTGGTCTTCAATCGTGACATCAAATAAAGAGGGACTTATTTGTGTTTGATGGGGTATAAAGGAATTTTTAATGTCACACAAACTTTACTGTTTGAGACCACTTCTAACTAGGGATGAGCATTTCAAGCAAAAATACTATTCATTATTCGCTGGGAAATATTTGACTGACCTTTGAAGAACAGCACAGTTATGCACATAAAATTTTTAATTAGTAATAAGTGATTAAACAAGTAATAAGTAATTATATAAGTATTTGTTACTCTGTACTCGGATTCTGTCATCTACGCTCGTGCCTACAATGTGGAAGATTTTTGCCACTCTGTGTTGGTACAGTACCTCAAAGTTTTGGGGTTTTTTTCAGTTTTTTGTGTATCATGCGGGCAAGCTTGGTTGGGCCAGAGATCCAGACTTCTAGCATCTAGTCACAGTAGATTCTTGGTCCTTTTTCTGCAAACTGATATATTAGTTTGGAGTGCTTTACTGAAATGTGCTGTTGTGTCCCTGAATAGGGGTCGATAAAAGTGGTGTTTCATAGGTTCTGCCTTATTACAAGAAAACCAGACAGAGCGCCCCCTTCTGGATATATGCTGATAATTTGCTTCCTGTTCGATCCTCTTTGATCCCTACTAATCAAAATCAGGTCACGATTGAACGTCTTGAAAATTCCCACCAGCACGTGTTTGATACCGTATTTGCAGAGCAGCGTGGTTGGCTTCAAAGGGCCTACCGTTCAGTCTACCGTACATCTAGGGGAAATATGTAATTTTTTCAGCATTTTATTTTTTTCCTCCCTGGAGTAATGTTTGTGTGGTTGAAAATAGATGGAAAATGCCATACATAGTCTGCATTTTTGTATTTTACTGCCTAGCATTTAATGTGGCTGACCTCTTTACAAGTAAAATGAAGCACATCTCATTTAAAAAGCTGCCTCAGCAATCTTGTGAAAACCTGCAAAAACCTCAGTCACTCCATTTAGATGCCATTTGGAAGGCTGTAATAATACATTTCTTGACAGCACAACCTTTAATGTTTTTCTTCCACTCCGGTAAGTCTTCCACAGACAGTCTAATAAGGCAGACTGAAGTGATGTAGGCGTATTAGTTAGTAATATGTAAATAACAACCATGATGAACTAAAAACAGGCTGTTTCTTTCAGATTAATTGCATTTGTAGTCTGCATGGAAAATTCATGGAAAATTTGTTTCCTATAAAAGCACTGTTTACCAAACCATAACCCACAAGTTTTATTTGGTATAAGACAAGATAAAGAACATAATCAGTTTCATTTAAGAGCTTGTCTCAGACCAGTCATAAGGGAGGGCATAAAAGACGAATAATCTCAATGGATATAATGTTCTGTCGGGGTACACGCTGTTTAATCATTGTGCACATATTTGACAGAATCTTAATTACATGCCAATTCAGTATACTAAGTAGAATTGAATATGGTCTTGATACTGGTTACTAGCCCTAGGATCATGTGAACGCTTGCTTTGAATATTATGTAGATACAGATTATGCAAATATGTAGAATATCTGTTATCACTATATAAAAATATGAATGTCCTTGCTTTTTATTTAAATATGTAACATAGCCTAAATAAGTCGCATGAGTAAGTAAAACGTATTTTATGTTTTTTTGTCTGTTTCAGCCATGAAGTAGAATTGCCAGTGAAGTGTCCAGGGTTCGTATTTTCTGTTCTTTGAAGTCTGGAACAAAATGAGCTGCTAAATATGGATCCGTAATTGTTAAAATGGAAACGCAATTACTTTGCACATGTTCAATTTTAATATGCTATGGTCAATTATACAGCTAATTAGAAAATTAAGGGAACATATTCTGACTGCTGTCAACACACTGAATTCTAATTGGATGTAGTTTCCCATGATGCAGTGGGCCATGGTAGACTGTGATCAATCATATTTACGTAGACCAGGACAACCCTGTTTTGCCATAACATAATTTCCCCCAAAACATAGAAATGATAGCAAGTGAACAAGTTACATTTTGAGATACAGTGCTTTAAGCACTGTGATGCTTTTTCAGGTGATCATGGTTATCATGCACAGAGTGAATAATATGAAAAACAAAGTAAAATATTAAAACAAGAAGTTTCTTGGTCTTTCTCAAGTGAACGT
This sequence comes from Brycinus macrolepidotus, assembly GCA_037974445.1. Lineage (NCBI taxonomy): Eukaryota > Metazoa > Chordata > Actinopteri > Characiformes > Alestidae > Brycinus > Brycinus macrolepidotus. The sequence continues at coordinate 18,488,737 of JBBPCZ010000012.1, read as the reverse complement.
AATTGTCCTGCCATTTAAAACGTCAGTAGAATTAAGATGCCTTTCAGTTTGATGGAGCGTTTTCAATTTATCCAAAGCCTTACTGTATAATTGACATTTTTTCAATCATTCTTAACAAATTTGACTGTGATGATTCCTATAATACTTAAATATGCTGCGTAGTTTCCTATTTAATTCCAATGGTGGTCATTCACACATTACAGTCTGTAAGTAACTGGACAATGATACATTTTTTGTTATTTTGGTACTGTTACACTGAATTTGAAATGTAGCGATGCCTAGAAGCTGTGGAAATATCAGCTTTTATAAATATAAAAGTTGTTTATTTTGAATGAATCGTAGTCCTTTTTAAAAATTGCCACATTCCAGCTGTCCAGAAGTACTAGTTTCAGAGGCTTTTCACTGTATTTTCAGATATAAATGCTGCCCAGTTGAGTGAGTAAACTGGCCAGTTAACAGCATTCCATATTTTGGCTTTGAAAAATAGTGGGTTTGAGGTATTTTTTGGATCTAAGCATTTAAGATGCTTCTGTGCACTCCAGAGGTCACGTTTCTGCTACCACTTAATGGCTAAAGACAAGTGATCCCATTTCAGTGGCAGCCATACATTCCCATGCCTCTCTGGATCATGAACACTTCCTATTCCCTATTTTCCACCTTTTCCTCTTTTCATCACTGTGGTACAAGTTAGTATCTATTTTTTTTGTCCCTAAGAGTTTATCCATTGTTAATATGCTCATATTTCATATTGGCTCTTACAGTCTGACCTTTATCTTTGTGATGCTTACAAGCGCTTTGCTTCCTATGCCTTTGTTTACAGATTCCAGATGCAAATCTAGAATGAAGTCCAGACCCTTTTTTCAACTAATGCAAAAACACATATGGCCAAGAAACAGAAGAGCAGCAGAACTGAACTTAAATGAAAGATCATCAAATTATTAAACAGAAGCACAAATATGAATGTTCTAAGAATTATGTAATGGTGTCATGGTACCAAAAGTTTGGTAGCTGTTGATACCTGGTAAATGTTCCGATTCTCTGTTCAACACTACAGCAAATGCAGAAATGCAATTAAGCACAATCTGTTATTAATAAACTATATTAGTAATACACACAATGACTAGTCAGTCAACAGCTAAACCTGTAAGCTTAAGGCCAAAGAGCATCGGGCAGACATTTTAAAATGCTTAAAACATTTACGACCTTGAAATATTGGCAGTTGTATTTGTAATATCCAGAGGGAGACCTGGGAAGCAGTGAGCCACAGGAAACGGAGGAGAACATGCACTACCAGCAATTACCTAAGTTTGGGTTGGTTTGGATTTGTTTGTTATGTGTGTGACTCAAAGGTAACATAATAATTATCAGCATTCTCAAACAAAAAGGACTGTATAGTTTTGTTATTTATGGATATAGACTTGGACACCATGACACAAGTAACCAAAATATGATTCTGGCATTTTCAGATGTCCTTTATATTACCTTGCTCATTTGCCTCATATTTAAAGAATTACTAAGAACAATTTTGTAGGCTCTTGATGCCATTTATACTGCTAGTCAGTGACTCAAACAAAAGAAAAACAAAACAAAATTGATCCTCAGCTGCTCATGCAGTTGAAAAAGCACTGCGCAGAGGATGACTGATAACGGTAGGGACGCTAGTTCATTTTTCATAGACAAAATCTGCTTCTACCTGAAGTTGCTAATACGGTAAAAATGCTAAATGGTGCATGGTCTACAAAATGATTCAGAGGTCTATTTAGCAGCCAGAGTAACTCAAACCACCAAATCTTTCCGATTCAAAAACTTTTTTTGCTTCTGAATGGCTATATGTTGTTGTTGTTGTGGAGTCAGTTTGACAGGATTGTGCTTCCGATTTAACTTTGTACCGCCGCCACCACTATAGAAAACACAGGAATGTTACAAAAAAATTGTATTGATGTGGCACCAAAGTGCTGATACTTTTGACATCTAAACAGTTCACCCACACCAAAATTAAAGCTGTCAATCTGCCGTTTACCCACTCAGAGCTTGTTTCATTCAGATCCATTCAAATGTACTAGTACAAAAACCGAACAATATAGTTTCTACCTATCTAATTACAGGCCTCAGACACCAATTTTCACATGCCTGTTTTCTGTGTCCGGGAAAAAAAGATTGCCTCAAAAACAAGATTGCACTGTATAATTGCCTTGCAATTGTGATTCTGTTTTTGGTATGTATTGCCTTACCCTTTATCCTCCGAGTCAGTGGTGCAATGGCAGAGCAAGTCAAGTCGTGTGAAGTAATGAGATGCTCTCAGACATGGCTCTCCCTTTATGATGATAGGGTACTGTAATATATCAGTTTACTCGTGAGTGTTTTTGGTCCCTCTGGAATTCATGTCCTCCAGCTGAAACCACAGCAGCTCTGCGAAAGAAAGACAAACTGCCAGAACCCTCAGAGTAACTGTGCCACCAAGAACTGGGCCTCTTTAGAAGAAAACCGAGAGGTCCTCGACGCGTGAGGAAAGGGGCCTAGAGAACAAGACGAGGAAAGAGGAGAAAGAGAGATTTCCACAGGCTCTTTAAATTTTCATGGCGACCGGGAAGGGAGAGCATGCATGGAGAATATTGCAGGATTTCTTGCGATTTGTGTGACGCTTTCATGTGATGAATTGAATCTTTCATATGCGTCTCCCTTGCATAGCCATATCTCAGTCACATCAGTAGTGGGAAAGTGAAAGCTAGAGATGTTTTCACAGAAAGTAAATGATGAAAGGTTCGTGCAGTATCCCTGGAGGACTGTTTGAATTAGTTTTATATTAGTTTTATATCTTTGGACATCCATTGATCCAGTGATGCTGCCATTCAGTAGAATGTCTGTTCCAGTGGAGGCCACTTTAACTTAGCTATGTAATCTGAGGGCCACAAAACTAGTGTGCGAGTCCAGCATGAAGCCAGTCATTAGCTTCTGAATGCACTATGAATGATAATACAGTCTTGACAGCTGCACAGAAGTGGTCTTAGCTGAGGGAAGAGTCAGATGTAACCTGAGGCAATGAAGCATGGAGTTTTTTTTTTTTTTTTGTGTGTGAGACTTGTCATATGCTTTCTTTGCTCATTGACCAGAAGATCAGTGCAGCACAGCTAACTGACACTGCCTTGCTTCGAAAGCTGTGCTGTGAATCAGTTTTACCTGAGCTAAGCCATTACACACTCTGAATTCACAACGCATTCATTCAAATGCATTACTCATTTCTATGTACACAAATGTCTGCAGCTGAACTCAAATGTCATATGGTTTTGGAATGATTGACGGTACCTGTTTGCTTACTTGTCGTCACTCTGTGGCTGGATCAATAACTCACAGATTAAAGTAATATGCGTCCTCAGCAGAAGTCACTTTTTCCGAGATCCTACAAGAAAACAAATTGGTTCATGATGCTCCTTTTTTGTTCTATCCAGTATCCCATTGTAGAAATTGTATATATATATCACAATTCATCACAGTTGGCTCTCGAAATGTAATGACAATACCTCTGCACACTGCTTGAATTCTAATCAATCTTCCTTCTGAAGGCCTCAAAAGACAAATTGGAATATGACAGTATCCATTTGGTATGTTTATGTACTTGCAGAATAGACAATATGTATTGTTTATTGTTGTGATCAATTACATTACTTCTCTATATACTTTTCTAAAACCGTCTGTACAGAAAACTGACCAAGTGCATGTTTCATTATTAACAGAGCATATTATGTCTGTTTAACTGGATTTACTGCAGTGCAGTATGTGAAACACTTAAAAGAAAATGCTTTGTGCTCTTTTTTTTTGACAGTATTTTTGGATCTGGCACAGCTGGCTCTTTTTTGTCTGTTCCAACTTATTCAATATTAGATATTTTGCCATATCGCCCACTATTATGTATCCTTGTATTGAAGCTATGGTCTCAGCCTAATCACTGCTAGGCAAAATATTACCTATATTGGTGTATCATGATTATTGATTATTGCTTCTCAGTTTTAGCCATATTTTACCTTGCAGTATTTTCAATATATCAGTTAAAGGGTCCATATCATTACTTTTCTAGAATTAAAAAGTATGTAAATGTTTGTTATTATACATTCATTCCACCATCCACAGAGTCCATATATAGAAATTAAGCAGCATCAACAGTGTTTTCAAATAATATTTTTTGTGATGTCACAAAATCAACACATGTACAAATATGTCCTTAAATAGCCCATAGCAGTTTAGCCCCACCCATTCATGCTGTACTAAGTTCTAAGGAGTGTTTTAGCCCCCTGCAGCCTTTTGAATTAGCTGCAGTACAGGGCGGTCAGTCCAAAAAGAGATCATTTACATAAATCAGTCTTAAAAGTATAGTAACTAATATGGCCTCCTTTATTCTAAAGGATAAACAGTTGTTAGCTAGAAGAATGGTCATGTAAGAATTAATCATGATGATTAATGGATTACATTTTTGGCACACAAACCCACATAAAAAATAAATAGAAGAAAAATGTAGAATACGGTACCTTGAAATACACCACAGCAATTAAGTTTCTTTGTACACTCAGTAACACTTACTTGGAGATGTAATTGGTCATCCTGTCAAAAACACTGTGATTGGTTAGAGGCTCGTTTGCATACTGCAGCCTTCTTCAGTATCATTACTGCAGAGACCAGTATCGCAATAATGATTAACAGACAATATTTTGTGCAGCTCTAATTTTCATGCGTTACAGTCGCTGTCCTTTTAAAGATGTTTGCTGATGAAATGTGTTCTAGTTTTAGGTTACAGAATTTGACTAATGACTAACCAACCTTGCAAACATATAATCAAGTATTTGAATTGTTCAGCCATAGATATGTGATATTGTAATATATTTGTAAAATATAAACTGAATTTTATCAATAGTGTCCAGCACTCTGTCTAATGACATTAGTTTCAGTCAGTGATTTTGCGCAGCTGCTTTGAATGGTGTAACATTATTTTTCAAAACAACAAAATTGTGTAAAGTACATGTGGTCTTGTGAACTGTAATCCGACTTGGCCTTGTTATTAATCATTAATCTGCTATATCAGTTTGTAGCCTTGCTGTGTTTATCTTGTCTCATTCAGTGTATGCACACAATATAAGTATCCCTTTTGAATGAAATAATCCAAATTCATCTAAAACATGGTATCGTCACACACAGGTAGGGTGAGGACATCTATAGACCCCTACACTTTGCAGCAGTGGAGAAAAAAAAAGTCTCAATCTCTGTGAATGGAGCGCAGTTCGATCTGAGACATTCAATAAATGGCTGTTGCGCAAAGGATATTAAAACAGGCCAGTTGGATCAGGATGGGTCCTGGTGACCAAGGCTGAAAGGATATTACCATGGTTGTCAATGTTAGAGCTTGATACTCGCAAGAAGGGTCCAAATAATAGGACTTAAGGGACTAGTGGTGTGATCCAGTAATAGGCTTATATCAAAGGGGAGAATACTTACTAGAGGAGGCAGAGGAGCGAGGGAAGCAGGGGGTAGATATTGGTCTGGTCTCACTTCTGCCCTTTTCATCCTTTTAGCAGCCATCATCTCTCCCTGTGGGGCTTGTCAATTTCTTCCAGGACTCATAATTGCTTTGCTCGCTGTTGTATTATGTGCCGCCACTGGTGAGATGAGTGAGATTACTTTATTGATTTCCATGTTGGTTACCTCGTTTCCCTTGGACTCCCAACTTTGTCTGTAAGCACGCTTGATATGTTCTAGTTACCTTTCCATCTTTTCTCCACGTGCTTTCCTCAGCATACTGGTATGTATTTACAGCAATGAAGCTACACGCAGTTCCCTTGGTGGAAAATGAACCTACCTAACAGCCCGTCTGAAATATGAATTTAATGATGCATTTCACCATCGGCCGACATCTATCCTCAAAAACAAGCAGAGCACACACATCTTGAGAAGAGAATCTGAAGTACTCTCACGCTTAACTTGAACAGTTTATATGTGTCAACAGACATGTCTTTGCTAGTGATATGTCTAAATACTGTACATAAACATCATCCGGTTTCACCGTACAAATAAATGCATATGCTGTTTTGAACAGAATGTTTAGTGGATCTCCTTTTATGGCAAAATTAATAGATTTCTCTGCTACTTTTTAGCACTTTTAGCATATTTCCAGTGCAGTGCCCACTGGAGAGATTCATCATTTATCATGTAGTACTGAATGAAGCTTTGTTATAAAATGTTGGCACATATTAGCGTTTGGCAGGATCCAGTGTTGGTTATTCAAAGAATTTCGCTGCTTCTCTGCACAGTTGCACTTTGACACTAGGTCAGTGTTTTGACTAATTGGATTTGCAAATATACGGTCTATGGAATAATATCCACCAAACTCACTCTCCTTGCTTGTTTCTCCACCAACAGCCCATGCGACAAGAGAAATATTTAACAAACAATATGAGTCCACACTGGTCACGGCCTGATAACAACTAGGTGACTGGACATATTATTCGACTTCGTTTACATTCTCCAGAGTTCTGTTACCCCGACAACCATGCCTCTGCCGGGCTTCGAGAGATTTGCCCGTGATCCAATTAAGGTACATGTCCTCACATGCTGCACTGCAAACCACCTCATGGGCCAATGATAATTACCCTGGGGGGCCACAACTCCAATAACCCCCTTTAATCCTCGCCAGGCGGGCAGCAGCTTCCCTTCAGCAACTTCCTGTCAATGCTGGTTCCCAGGGGCTGCGGCGTTCTTCAGCTGTTGGCATTCTGCTGAAACTGCTTATAGATGAAGGCAAAGATAAACAACTGAGCTGAAGCTTGGGATCAACGCACTGACTTTCTTTATACACTGCTGGACACAGATGGGTGTGAGTCCACACTTAGCATCTGGGAGCATACAGTTTGCGATATTGAGCAAAATGTGACTGATCACTTGTGGGCTACTCCATGATCGTCTTGGAGATGCTGTATAGCTGAGGGCAAGTTGAATCTAGAAGAAAGGCACAAGGATGTTTAGATTTAGATTTAACCACTGTGTCCTCTTATGACTCATCATGTTTTTCATGCGCTATTTTAAGAAGAGAGATAATTGTCTATGAGAGCCTCACATCTCATCTGGTGAGAGAGTGAAAATAGAAATGTCACAGTTAATAAAGATGCAGTTAGACAGCACATAACTGGAACAGGTTGTAAACAAACACCTTTGTATTCTTGTCTCCTCAGCAATGGGGTTACTGTTGCCTGTGGCAGCTGACGTAATCGGTTGTTTGGTTTGGTCTTTCTGCCCTGGCTTTACACGTTCTTCACCTGACAAGAGGGCAATTATACAGAAAATGCTTAGGGCGTATAGGTCCTAGAAGATATGCTTTAAGTATACACCCTTCACAGAGATGACTGCTCTGTTAACTGGAAAATCAATGGGGTGAACCTTGGTTGTTCTGTTTGTTTGAATCTGACAGCTGGAAATCAGGAAAATCTGGAGCAAGGAAAAAAAAAAAAAGCTGGCAAGGCCATTAGGGCAGATATTGGCTGGCAACTAGACGTCCTTGATGAAGGTTGATATGAAGCGGCCATGATGCCAAAGCAACCTACTCCACTGCTTATAATCCACTAATAGATCTATTTTTTAATTTTCCAAACACAGTAATATGTTAATTGTGACAGTTCATATTACATGTGCATATATGATTTCAAAGGTGAAACTAGGGTTAAATGAAAATAAGTATATATGAATATTGAAATCCCACAACACCCACATAATCAACAACACTCTTCAACTGTTCCGATTTTTTACGACAGTTCAAGTTCAAGTTCAAGTAGGTTTTATTGTCATTTCTACCATATACACACAGTACATAGTAAAATGTAAAATATTAAAATATTAAATGAAAAAATGACTACATAGTGCAGTCATGTCTTCAGTATTCTGAGTTTAGAAAAATAGTTTAATCAAATACATGTGTGTGAGTAAGAAAACCCAAAAGGTTGAACTGAAAATTTATCTTATATATGTCTCTGAGCCTGTATCTACATATTTTCCTTGCTGATAACTCTTAACGTGATGAGAGAATTCACTGCCTTTTGAAGAGTGAAAGCTAAAGCTTTTTTTTTCTTATATAAAATGATATGAAAATGAATTTTTTTTTTCTTTTTCATCTTGGACCAAACACAAATACAAACCCTATTCACAGTGTTCTGTATAATGGACAGTGGAATCACACTTATCTTTTTAACCAATCCTAGGGCTGATAAAAGCATCTTCAAAATTACCTTCAAATATGTGATTAAAGCCAGTTTCTGAACATCAAAGACGTAGCCTTTCCAGCTCACTGATCTCCAAGTTCAAGGACAAATTACAGAATGAAGAAAACAGTTTCAAGTATCTAAGTGGTTATTTATATTTTATTACTTTTCGTGTCAGTTATCATATTTGTACCCACATATTTGGCAAATCAGGTATTTATCAACCTTATTTTCTTATTATTAATGTGTGTGGGAAATAAATTTAGCATAAACAAATATTCATAGCTGTTGCTTTAATGGCATTTACAGTGCTGCTCTTATTATCGTCTTTTAATTGTTTTTTGGGGATGATTGGTTTTGTTGGGTTTATAACACTTCAAAGAGCATGTCTGATTTGGATGCTCTCACTTCAGCCACTCCAAATTATTGGAACACCTCAGAGCTTTTTATAGATTCCTCTGTCACTGGCAGGCTGAATCTGCTGCCACTGGCAGGCTGGATCTGTTCAATGTAACTTCCACTTGTCCAAGGTTTGGGTACATTTACTAGAAACCAGATTTGTCATTTGGAAATCAAGTGAATTACATTTACAGCCTGATTTTTTAAAATAAAAATCATGTACATTTCAATGTAAGGAATCTGAAGCTCAAACCTAGGAATTGATGAAATATGAAGGCTTAATGCTGATATTAATTAAAACTTGATATTAAAGGGGAAAACTATTATTTTCCTTTCTGAACACTGTAAAATGATTTTTTCTGTAAAAACGTAAACCATCCATGGTGCAAAACACCAGTTATGAATCATAATATAAATTATTTCTTGCAGTCGTCTAGCCATTCCTACCAGTTTGCTAGTTCAAACTTTTGACTGGTATTGTCCCAGGCATGGTGGTGCAAAGCTAAGGTTCTCACTCATTTCATCAGACCTTTTTCTATGAGCTGTCTTTTTTAATCAGCCTATTCTGACATTCATTTTACTGCACCGCTCCTTCTCTTGCAATTTTCAAGCTGCATCTATCAAACTTCATGTGGCTTCAGGCTAAACTAAGCTGACACTGCTATTTGGGTCTTTACTCCTACCCTTTCCTTTTTCATTTCATTGTACTTTGGACATTCTTTTTCTACTTTCTTGCTGCATATTCTATTTATTGCTGTGTGAACTGAGACAGTATTAACTGGGAATGCTGTACATAAGTAAATGGCATTGCCTAAATTAATGCATTAACAATTTGATGCATAATTAATGCTTTAACAGTCCTATATACGCATACATCATTTTCATACACATCAAACCGTTCAGTGACCATCCGTGCCCTGTGAATGGGGGCACTGTCATTCTGGAAGAAACCACTCCCTTCCAAATGGACGATTTCATAATAGGATAAAGATGATCAGTCAGAATGACTTTGTATTGATTTGCAGTCACCCAAGGGGAATTTGCTTGCATTGCAGCACTACTATAATATCTGTCTTTATGTAGTTATGGATGGAATGGTCTTGCTGACACAGTTTGATCACATCTTGCATTGACAGTCTCAGTCACCTGAGGATCAGCCGCTTTTCTGTTTTCCCTTATGTAACACTAAAGCAGTGGTCACCAACCCAGGTCCAGGGGGTCTAGATTCGCTACGGAAGTCCCTGATTGGCTGGAGTGTTAAGTAATGGGCAGATGCAGGTTGGAGCTAAACATAAAAGAAAAGAAGATCTCCAGGAGCAGGGTTGGTGACCACTGGACTAAACCAGGGGCATCTTTGAATCTGCACTTTCGGTCACAATTTCCAAACCTATTTGGAAACCGATTTCTTTCCCATAAATGCAGATTACACTTTTGTCACCATTCCTATTGAAACAATATTGATCTTATTGATTACCTAAGGAGCATGCAAAAACAACCAAGCAAGCTGAAATTCTGTGCGTGCAGCTGGCTCTGATTTGCGACTGATTTACCATGACCTCCTGTTTAAAAGATGTCCTCTGCAGATCAGCTAATCTGAATTAGTGGAGGTGCTAATACACAGATCCATTCAGACACGCTTCAAGCAGCTGTTTACAGAGGAAAACAGAAATTAGTTCTTCTCCCCAGAACTGGAATTTCTGATGGAGGTGTCAAATCTAATTGTGAGATGACTGTGAAGAAAATAAATACATATTAAGACCCCTACAACATCTGGTGACTATTCTGGGTCAAGGGTGATCATGCGAACAAATTTAAAATGTAAAATTTCATTTAAAATGAAGATATGAAGTTCCTACTTATTTACTATTACTGTATTGTTATTTTTATCAATACGGAAATATTATTGGTTGGCGTGAAAAAAGGAGAAATATAGATGGGGTCATCCAGAATTCTGGGAGAGTTCAGGGTTTGTATGAGAATTATTTGATTTTTGAACCAGTAACCGTTGACTCCAGAGACCAGCAGCTGTGGAGGGGATGAGGAGAAGGGTGTGTTAATAGCCCAAATTAAATTTCTCAGATTAAAACAGCACAGAAAAAATCCTTCGGGGAAAACAACTGACTCATTTAAACTCTCAAACCAACTCACTTAAGTCTCCTTAAGCTTCAGTATTCACACATTTATCACCCACAGCAGCCACATTTTGTTCTGAAACTGGCTACCTGAGCTGGCTAGCAGCTTGCTGGCTAACTAACAGCATCAAAAGCAGCAGCGTGTTTCTGCCAGTCGTCCTTCTGCCATCCGTCACAATGGCAGAACGTTCCACCTTATCAGTCAATAGGGAAAATTATCGACTTTCAATAATCAGTACTCAGCCCCTGATCACCTGATCAGAGTTGGAACGGTGTCAATTTTTTAAATGGCCTAAGAGAAGCGACGGCAAATTTCAACTAAGTACAATAAAGGCATGCACTCCACTAAAACACCCATAAGTCTTTGTAAACTTGTGCAACGAATCATTTTCCTTTGTGATTTCACAGGTTTTAGAATTTAGAAAGCAATAATGCATGACTCTCAACTAATGATTTCACAGAAACATGTCCTTTACACGCTACAGGGCAGGGGCGTTGGAAGTATTTTTAATGTGGGGGGACACACTGGAACCGGAGGGGGTTGTGAGGTGAACCCCCCCGCTGCACTCGGCATCTCACGTGTTTCCCTCATACAAATCCTGCAATCTTCATTAGTGGACTAATCTGTAATTTTTCTGTCATGGTTTTCCAAAAATACAGAACAAAGTGCTTCCCGTATCAGTTCAATACGTCTTCTATCTTTCAAATATGAAACAATTCCGTATTTCACAGAATGGTTGGGAACCCTGTTTATAGCGAAGTGATGAAAACAGTGCTGGGTGGATAAGTGGGGGGGTGGGTAGGGGTGAAATAAATAATTTTTAAAAGTGGGGGGGCACACCCCCCCTTATATAATGGCTCTGGTGCCCATGCTACAGGTTTTTTTTTTTTTTTGAAATACTGATTTTATTCACTTTATACCAATTTTAATAAACAAATCTATTAGAGCTCGAAACACTCAAGTTGTCACTATTAGTGTATTAGTCTGTTATAACACTAAGCCCTACTAAGACTGTTTGTCACTGACCACTGACCATGCACAGGTACATATGCCTAACATATTACAAGAATTTTACCAATGGGGTGCATAAATGAATAGTTCTGACCATTGTAATAACCAAATGTCTCTTTAGTCTGTTAAAGTTCTATTAAACAATTTAAATACATCTTTATAAATTTATAATTGTCATGTGGGACCCGGGGAAGGAGGACACAGAAGCAGGAGTACTGGGAGAACACAAATAGCTTTAATCCGGAATGAAGAGTAAACAGTTCTTTGAAAAAACAAGCGCGTAGGGAACTTAAACAGAGGACAGTCCTTTCACTCAAGCTCTGAAGGTCTCTCACTAGCTCCGGACTTGGGACAGAGGGTAACGCTCAGTCTAGGATGTGAAGACGTCGCTCCGTAGTAAGGGCGAACCCGATGCGTTTCATTCCTATTCAAGAGTCTTGAAGAAAGCACGAAGGCTGTGACTCCGCGCCGTGCGACAGCCACGATGAGTCAGACCAGCCCGAGGTCTATCCGCCTCGCTGGTCAGCGCTAGAAGAACAAAGGGAAGAGAGAGAGAGCACAATCAAAGTCTACTGGTCAACACCTGCAAGGGAAAGAGGTCAGCACGAGAGCAAGAGCAAGATCCCAAAGGAGTTTCCCAAAAGAGCAGATGGACAGTACAGATGAGGGTGTGGATGAGGGAGATCGCACACCAGACTGCTGGAAACGGCTGGCACATATACTGAGGAGAACACACACACAGACCATTGAGAACAGACTCAATCTAACTAAACAGGGAGCTAAACTCAAACTAATCAACACAAAGGGAGAGCTGAACTAATAAGCGGGTGCCTAGCAACGCAATCAGAGCTGAGCACGGAGGCTCACTCTGTGCAGGTGGGTTGCTAGGCGCCGCGCCCAAACATAAACAAACCAGCACGAGGACAAGGGTGGCGTGATGGGCAGTAACTTGGTTAAAAGCAGATGTTGATATAAGTATAGCTTTACAGGTATGAAGAACAGATGTGGACTACTAAGGCACTGATGTACATCGCTCTGGATAAGATGCCATAAACGTAAACGTAAATGTAAACAGGACATTTCCCTCTCAGTAGACTGGTGAACGGGAACGCTGGATACGGGGCAGAGGTGGCGCGGACGTAACAATAATATTTATGTATTGTGGTTATTTATTTACCTACTGAAGTGGTTCAGGTCTGGAATAGGCATACTTAAATTTGGTATAAGATAAATAAAAAAAAAAAATAGAAAAAACATAGCCTTGGTGAACTTTTGGAGTCTGTCAAGGTCCTCTTTACAAGCAATCAGCCAATGCGTTCAGATCTGCAATCAGATCTGTGTTGCAATTTTGTGACATAAACAATGTCAGCCAGGTAAGTGCACTCATGATGTTTTTGCTGCTCTGTCATCTCATGCTAAGTATCCAGGTACCTCTTGCTTTCAGTACACTTTATTTGATTTCTTGTTATTTAAAAAGGCAGATGATTTTTTATTAGAAATTTAAAATGTCCTTGCGGCCCATTAAGGAGCTAATTGCATTATTTATACTGAATATTTAGCTAATCCTAGAAATATTATGAGTTGTTGTTCACCTTGCCCACACACATTATGAGCTTAGAAAAGGCTAATTAAAATCATCCAGTTTTGCTGTAACTGGAATTAGCAATAAAAATGCACATTCAGTGCATGTCTATTGGACATGTTTCTCTATTGAGAAGTCATTTTTGAGTTGGTAAATTCTATTGAGAGCTAGAATTTTTTGCATTCTCATGTCATTCACAATTAAACTTAGAAATAAAGTCATAGAAACTGTTACAATTCATAGCACAAGCCATGTAATTTTGCAGGGTTGATTGTTGAATATTTACTGTCCACCATAAACATTTTGTGCATACTTGTTTTCCTGGTAATTTTGTGTCAGTTTCTCTCACTGAGGTGAATGTGAGAGTAAGTAGAGTGTGCATGTGAGTTAAGGCTTAATCTTTATCAAATAAAAGAAGATGAGAGTATCACTGCAGTAAAAGAATTGCAAAAGCCACTTGAGCTTTACTATTCAAGACCATTTTAAATGATGCTATTTTTGTGCAAGACTGTGGTGTCTGTGTCTGTCCTGTCCTGTTTGTACAAGGAGTGCTTTTCCCAGGACCCAAAGCCATTCAGATGATCTGATGACAGATGGCGGTTTTGTCTGCTTTCTGAAACCTGAAGCTGGTGTTGTAATGTGTGATTACTACTCCAATGCTCAAGAGCTGCACAGAGCAGTTGATTAGATGTGTTATGGTTGTGGGGCAGACTGGTTATTTCAGCCTGTTTTGTTGTACTGTTTGATCTCTAAAGGGATCTGTAGGCCTACACATGATTGATTGCTGGGTTTGCAGGCTCTTCTTGTGAGGAGTGAGTTGAGAGCACATTGTCGGAGAATTTGTCTGACAGGGAGATTATGCTGTATTGTCACGAGGGATGTATCAGTATGTCAGTTTCAGTACATGTAAACTAAACAACATATCTGTAGATACTCATGCATGCCATCATTGGAAATTAGCAGCGCTTGAAAGAAGTGGAAAGTTTGGACCACACCCACCCTTAACTGACCTGTACATTTTAAATACCCATTGCAACAAAAAAACACCTTTTTCAAGAGACCTCTGGAAGCAAAATCCAGGATGTAATTAGAAAAATTAATGTGTTTTTTTATTTTCCAAAAGTTCACTAACATATTGAGTAATTTTTGTACATTTTCAGATGGATCTGGTAAATACACTTTGCATTTTGTGTGAGATGGGACAAAAAAGTAACAATAAAAGAGAGAAACAAATTGAAATAAACAATAAAAATGTTTCTAGATGAACTAAAACGAAGGTCCTGAGCAATTACTAAAATCACATGCTGTTTAAGGGAAGAAAACAGAAGTGAAGTTTTCCTTTTGATAATAGATCTGTCTGTGGCAGTTTTCAAAGTGGTTGCACCTTCTTGTTCCTGGAATTAAAAACAAGGCAGTTTTTCTGGTCAGTTCACGTTGGTGAATCACTCCAGATTGTTAATTTGTCTAGCTGCCTGACCCCTTTTCCCAATTTAACAGTGCCACACCCTAAAATCCATATTTTCCATGTAAGTCAGATGTGCTAAAACCTGCAGCTCTGTGGCAACTAAATGTCCATGTGCATGCATAAAATGCATTAGCGCCCGCACAGATATTTAGTAAATCTGGCCCTCAGTGGTAGATTTACAAAAAGAGGTGCTAATTACCAACAGCCAGACCATGGGGTGGCCAATTTAGCAGGGCATCTACTAAGAAATTCCATGGAAATGAACACAGGCACAACTACTAATTAACATACGACTTGCAGTATAATCCCCTTTGGCTCGCAGGATTTTTGTATGGAATCCTACCAGGTAGAAGACGAAAGTTGTTGTTTTTATCCTTCCCTGTTTCTGGTTCAAATTCTAATATATTTTGTCAGATTTTGACATACTAAGAGTGAGTATGTGATTATTTTAAGTAATGTTATGTATTCAAGCCAGTATAATACAGTATAATGTGTTTTAAAGTTGTGTATATCATCCTGTGTTAAATGCTGGGAAAACATTTACAGCACAGTCATATTATACTATATTAAGCACTTTATTGTATTGCTGCTGTAATATTGCAGCAATACTGTATTAATGCATTAAAACATACAGCATCAGCTTTACTGTAAAACAAAGCGCATCTTCACAGCAATTACGTTTTTTCGGCTTTCCGTTATTTCAATGTTAAGAGAGCTGAGCTACATTTATAACGATGGGTAATGTTTATATTTAACTAGTGATAAAGGTTGTTAACACTGGCTTAGCTATATAATGCTTGTTAGCTCTCAAATTGCATGGTATTTTACCTGGTACATTTTACCTGTACCAACATAAAATGAATCTATGAATGTATATTCAGTTGAGTTAATGGACTTTTTGTTTGTGTGTGTTGTTCTTTATATTTTTGACTCTTTAAGTAAAGTAGATGCGATTTGCAGTTTAACTGTGATTGATAGACAGATAGACATGTACTGTTGTAGATGACTGACAATTCTGTAACAGAAGACACAGTTTCACAAGCAGCTTTTGGGTTTTAGTTTTTTTTTCACCAAATGAAAAAAAATATGACATGCATGAATTTTTTGCATTGAAAAGTAAATAAATAACTCTCTCTCTGTGGGTACCAACAATGGCAGCAATATCAGGTTATGCACGTCACTATAATCATCTCCATCCAGTGTTTTCACTTTGAGTGTGAAATGTCTATTACTAATTACACAGTGAGGCAAAAAACCCAAGTGACCAGCCCGTTGGTCTTCATGTGGACATGTGCCGTTTTTGTATTTTGCTACAGTCACTTTTTAAAGTCTTATGTTCTTTTATATTATGCAGACTAGAATAGTTGTCCTCATTTGCTGTAGGGTTCCTCTTTTTTCATCAGACCACATTCAAAACATTGATTTGCTGAAATTCTGAAAAGGAAACAGTTGTTTGTATTTCACTTTTGAATAATACGGCTGTCAAAGAGGTTTAATGAAGCTCGTCTGAAGGCAACATTGCACATGCCCCTTCTTTTCCCGTGTGTACCACAGATATCCCTTCTGTTCGCCACCATCCATGTTTCTGCTCCCCCACGCTGGTGCTGAGCTTCTACGCTGCTCAAAAACCTTCTCCTTCCAAACCTCTTTAATCTGATCTCCAGAGAGAGGGGATTTAATACTCGCGCAGATTCGTCACAAACTCCACAGTGTCTCCCTCTCTCTCTCTCTCTCTCTCTCTCTCTCTCTCTCTCTCTCTGTGGGAGACAGATACAGACAGAGCAGAGTTGGGAAAAGAAGGAGGCGGTAAGAGACAAAGGGGATGCGAGTTGAGAAAGAAAGTATGGATAGTGAGCGATGGAGTTTGCTTTCATGCTAATGCACACGAGTGCTCTGCATAATATTGCACTCTAGCCAGGTAGCACTCCATTAAGTATTAATTACTAGTTTATTGAGCACACATAGATCACCAAGTCCTTTCAGCCTTGCAGGAAATGCTCTCCATCTGTTTAATGTATTTAATTAGAAGTTGAGTAGGTCTTGTGTTAAATCTCACAATGAGCAGCTTATAGAGGGCTGAATAAAAATCTGCCGTAATGTGAGCAAACTCATAACCTCAGGAAGAATTACAGGTCACTCCTCTTCCCCAAGAATTATACTACCTGATGTAAAACCTCCATGGACGGTTTGTTCTCAAGGCAGTACTTTATGCAGTATAGTTGTCCAGTAGTGGAGCTCTCTGGCCAGTAGCTTGTCTTGGATCTTTTTTTTTTTTTTTTTTTTTTTTACCCCACTTCCAAAGCTTTCTTGACTGATACAAATGTATCACATAACTGGATATTACCGAAGGAATAGAGCAGGATTTTGTTTTATAACCATTGCCGCATTACCATCCAGTTTTTACGAAAACTGTTTTGGCACCACCCCAAAGAACTGATTGCACTTTTACGACTGAGCTTCTGGTGAGTGGATAAATAAATGAACAGCACGTTACTTTATTTTACTGCAGCGTCTGTTCAGCTGGCTTGAAAAGGAAAAGCTAGACTGGCCACAAAAAGAAATGGAACAATTATCATTATTGTTTTACGCTGAAAAAGAACGCTACTCATTTTAAAGCAGGCTAGGCTTTATTTTCATTGCCGAAAGGAGAATGAGGGTTTTTAGTGTCTGTTCACGGAGCATGGCTTAGTAGAAAAAGGCATTTGGGTCAGTGCATGATTGATCATATATACATGCCAAAGGCAGTCCCGCTCTGTTTCTGGTTCACTCAGTAACAGGTGCACATTAATTAATAATCGCACTAAATACCTGCAACTTCAGGCGTATTAATTCACTTGTTTCTGGGAGATGCGTTTAATTATGTTCCCCCCATTCTCAACTGGTCGTGGCAGGTGGAAGAGAGCCTCGGTTTCAGAGCGGAAAGGGGAGCTTTTTTATCTCGGAATAGTGTGCAGGGAAGCAGTGTAGAGAATATTAACCGGGGAGAGAGCGGCTCGGGGAAGACAGAACAACGGGGCAACAGAACAGGATAAACAAGAATCAAAGAGCTGCTTGGAAAAATGCCGAAAAGTGAACATGCACTGTTGAAGAGAGAAATATAGAGTGTTCCACTGCGGCTCCACGCCGCACAGGCAGCGTTAATGCACTCCGAGTCTCTGGCTGGTGGTGTTTTCAAGCTGAAATTCCTCCTACTCGCTGGGTGAGGAATATTCACAGATTCTGACTATGTCCCAAAGAGCCCTCGCCCACTTGAAGCAAACAGTGAGGATTTACTGGGGGGATAAAAACAAGATAAAGCTAACTGACATTTTAAAAGAAATCTAACCTTTTATTATTGTCTTTTGCTTACCATTAGATCGAAATTATTCTGCGTGGGAGGGCAGGGAATGGCAGTCGTTTTACAGTTTAGAGTATTTCAGCCTGCAAAGCTCACGGCAGGCATCTCCAAATGAACTGTAAATTCGCAACGAGCCCCTAAGATGTTTGCCTTTAACATCTATGGACATGTTTCAAATCTCAGTTTCTTAAATCCAAAGCTACCATGAGCAAACCCAAAAAAAGCTACACGACTTGATCCTGACCTCGGGCTTTTTCATTCCCTTTGGTCTGCTTGAAAGTGGCGAGTCAAGGGATAGCTTGGCCTCAGATGTTGCTCAGCCAAGGTGTATTCGGTGTCTACTTTAATTTTGCCATGGAAGTACGAGGCTAATGTAGCAAACAAGTAATGAAACCTTGAACCCCCTTGAAAATCCTTTCTTAAACTGTGTGGAACACTGCTGTCTATGTAAAAATAGCTAAATTTTATCGCATAAAGTGATGGCCATCTTGGCTGTGGCTTGAAGCCTGAACTTTCCTTTTTTATTCATAATATGTCGTAAAGTTAAAAGCAAAGCACATGAGCAAGACCGTTTAAGATTACACAACTTAGTGCAGTGTGTTACTCCATTACTTGTTAACTCCTTGTAGCTCTAGTGTAAAATTAAGGAGAAGCACAACATGTGAACAGGGTAGTTTTTTAAAACAAGAGACAACTCATTTGCCAACTGATTACTGATATTCTTGCAATGTTTTTTGTATCGGAAGTTTCAAAGTTGACATTTTCAAAGTTGACATTTACCTAACATCTCATGTTCATATCTTTACAAACCAAAAATCCAGCTTTTGAATAATGATAGAATGAATTCCAGAAGAGATTTAATCAAGAGCGATTATAAATACACACACATACACACACACATACACACACACACACACACACACACACACACACATATATATATATACATACATATATATATATATATATATATATAAAACGAACGTGTTCTAAAGCTGAGATTTTTGGTTCTGAAAGAAAAAATAGTCCTCAGAGACGATGCTCCATTTGTGTGAATGTGATCATTATTACAAAGGAAAAAGACATATTTGGATATACTAGTGAGATTCTATAGGAATTATGTCACCATGTGATTCTGTGTGTGGGTGGAGCTAAGCCTTCTTTAACTGTGGTAAACAGGAGTGTAGATGAACTGACTTTTAAAAAACTTCTTATGGATGCAATTTTCCAAAAAAAAAAAAAAAAACCTAGACAGAACCAAAATCATCATTTCTGCCTGTAGTGCCTCGCCTTCAAATGATGTCTCCAAATGTCTTGGATGATCGACTGTATTTGGGTTAAGAGTAAAATTGAGCAAATGAGATTTTTTTTTGGACTTTAACTGTACCCCCAATTTTGGTGTGCTCTCTGCAAGGCCTGGCCATTTTTGAAGCCCAATCCTAGCCTCTTTATAAATTCTCTTTGATACATAGCGAGCTGCCTCTGTTGTTCACTCGTCTCTGTCTGGATGACACAGGAGCAAGTTACAATGCCCTTCATGCAGCCATCCTCTACCTACATTACCATGTGTCATCTCTAGACTTGGGCACAGTAGGAATGACAGTTGGCTCACATGCCGTCTGCCCTTCTCTGCATCCGTAGCTCCCTGAAGATCAGGCCACACTCGCTGACACACTCAAACTTCAAATGTATGCTGTTGCCTCTTCATCAGGACATGCACGCTCACTGCTGTCCCTTCCTCGTGCTTCCTGGGGATTGCAATAATGGTGGTTAGGGCACTCCAGCATGACTTGTTTCTGGGTGTCCTTGCTCCGCTGGGTGACGTTTTGGATTAGAATGAGCTTCTCATGTCAGTCCATGAAGGCAAGCACGTGTTCTGAGAGCTCAGGGACGTCTCGCTCTGGGACAATCACAGCAACTGCCCCGACCTTAATGCCCAGCTTTACTTCTCTCTCTCCATTTTGCATATACAGTGGAAAATACAGCGTTTTTATCCTCTATTTGATTTATTTACTTCTTACTATGTCATAATGTGAGCTACTGCCAAGAAAAAAATCCTCATTAGCATCATTATAATAGGATAATAAAACTGATCCTGATCCTACTTTTGTATCTATAAGTTATTTGAATGAGTCTGTAAGGCTAATAGCCTCCATCATACCCAAGGAATTTTTGCAGATCATAACTAGCTTATCTTCTGTGAAGCTGCTTCTAAGTAATCTGGTTGCCAGAAATGCTCAGGCCATTTTTTTTTTTTTTTACCATTTTACAGAGCCACAAGAAAGAATCTCCCATCTCAACCAACAGACTAGCCAATTAATTAAGCCTGTTTTCATACAGCATCGAATGCCCTTAAAAAAAGAAACATTTCAAGGCCACAGTTCCCCTGCCACCCTTCTTTTATTGCATACCAGTTCAGCCTCAAGTGTGCTGCAGCCATTAAGAGCCACTTTCTCCCTCTTTCACGCTTCCATAGCCTAGAGCACAAGAAGAGGAGATCAAGAAAGGCTTCCCTTATTTAACATCTTTTGGGATGGGCTCTTCTTGAGCATGTTCTGTTGTTCATGATCTGAGGCAGTTACCCTCACCCGTTGTTCTTTAATACCATTATTCTTAGAGCAAGGTTAAGAGATTCTTAAGTTGTAGAACGCAGCCCCTGTGTTCTTGTGAAATGGGGTCTACAAAAGGAGAGTGATTCTTGCAGTAAATATAAACTGTGACTCAACCCTTTCAGTCAATTTATTCCGATAAATAACAAAAGTTGTCTACATCTAAAAAACAAAAAATAAAAACAAAACACTAAACACACGACTGCCAATCAGCCCTCTTGGCTACGGGGCTCCCTTGTCTCAATGCTCGGTCTTTTCTGAAGCTTCTTTCAGCCCCGGTTGCCTATCATGTCTTATTTTCTTGAGTGGGAAGAAGATTTGTCGATTGCTTTGGGTTTTATACCCCCAACCTGACGCATAGACTTCCTTTTGAGAAATAATTACTATTCATTAAAGGTGGCTGTCAGAACGTCCTTCAGCACCCCCGGTAGTTGTCTTTTCTGTCAGCCTGCAGTCAGCTTATCGATTCGCACATCTCTGCTGGAGCAAGGAACGTGTGTGCCAATCCCTTCCACCTTCAAGATCCCCCACCTCTCCCCCTTCCAGGCTGACCTTTTTTTATTTCCTTAAAAACGGGAGCTTCATGAGGAGCAAATAAAGCGACACGGAGCATTTGCTCAATTTGACTAGTGTTTGAAAAATGGTTTCTGCAGTGTTCCTTCTTTATCTGCTTTGTTTGACTTTGCTCAGCAGGCCCGTCTCTGTTTTTGGTCTTCAGACACTGGATGGTGGATTGGTTGGCTCCTTTTCTATGAAATGGAATCCTACACGCTACAGTCTTTGATATCAATGCAATCAGGTTCGTAAGTTCAAAGCAGACATACACATGCAGTAATGATACATAATTACCACATTTCTGCACTTGCACACATCACACTGTGATTCTGGTTTGGTGCTTAAAGAGACATTAGTTCTTATCACAAAATATGAAAATTCGAATAAAACATATCTATCGGTTCTAATCAACATTGCATAAGATCACAAATAATGATGTGAGGAATTTTGACACATGTCCATTAAAGTATATTTATTTACATACATTGTAGGGGAAAAGAATAATGTCACCTTTTTTATTATTTCATATAAGAACATTTACATCCTGATAAAACACTGAGAGAAATGGTTTGGATCAAACAGTAAAAGTATAAAGTTAAATGGTTCATCTCTTTGCCAGGCTGTCTGAATCAGGGAACTGCAACTCCTACAGTAATACATTTGGAAATGCATGAGCCAAACTTACCAAAAAAAAAAAAAAAAAGAATCCTATCTGCTTCAGAGCATGCTGATACCTCATGCTCTTAACTGAGCTATATCGTCTCTCATTGGAATGAAACAGCCAGAGAATATTTCCTGTACATTCAACACTTTGGTTCTGGCTGTGGATGTCTATTTTTTAGAGGCCTTTAATTGTATTTAAGTCTGACAATGCACAGAGGTTGAAGGCATTTTGAAAACATGACCCCAGTGTCTGCAAGATTTGACCTCACCAAGGTGTGACACGTTTATGATTTATGTCAGCGCTGCGTGTACAGCCACGACAAAGTTATGCAGAGTCGAAAAACGGAAAATATCAGCTATGTGATCTGGAACTGCAGGGAAGCAAGTCAATGAAGGTACAACTGCCATTTCATAAAGCCCCAGCCAGGACGTGCTCCAGCTAGGAGGACAGTTTCTCACTCTTCAGCACCTGAAACCTTCAAACGACAGGAGCGCTGAATGACTGCACACTCAGCATTAAAGTAATATCTGTGTACACTACGCTTTCTGTTGGTAAACCCATGGCTATTCACAAAGCTTTTCAGTTTTTCTCAGTTGTCCAGTTTGCTAGATAACTTAAGCCAAAAGCCTAGAATGTCTAATAGGAGAAGAGGGCACGGATGCTCCAACTAGACAAAGCTAATTTAGTTCCAGTTGTCTAGTTTACGAAGAAATTCCAACTCCATTAAGAACCCCTATGGTAAAGATGCCCCACAAGCCACTGGTTGGGGCAATTTTCAGTGAGATCCAACTGAGTGAAATTTTAGGTCATAGAAAAGAAACCAAAGAAAAGGCAAATTCAGAGTATTGAACAACTCTTTAAAGCAGGAAAGCAGCCCAAGACAGACTCCACCATGGTTTGAATCTAAGCTCAATAAAGACTTTAGAAAAGACAGCATAGCATCACTACAGCATATTGCCACTGTTTCATTATTCGGGGGGTAGAGCTATACCAGGCTCCACTGAATTCAGCTTGTAGCTTTACTGCAACACAGTGCTCAAATTCGACACAAACAAAGTGCGACTAGCACTTGCAAATTTGATAAACATCAAGGTTGTGAATTATTTTTTGGGAAGCTACATTGTTTAGTCTAAGCATTACCACAAGCTTTAAAGAAGAACTTTTCAGCCCTGTGTGCTTATGTCACAGTTTGAATCCCCAACCTAAACTTTCAGGGTTTTTTTTTTTTTTTAAACAATGTACACAGTCCAACCTCTGTGAAATCCAGTTCCTTAATAGCTTTGGAGTGGGAGAAAAACTTGTTAAAATGAGGTGCTACTTTCTGGTCATATCTACTAAGACTCCTCAGAGATCCCATATGGCAGCAACCTCTTTGTCACTCTTTGAAAAAAATGTCTGCCTTTGGCAGCCCGTCCGTTAAGAACTAGGCCAAACTTGAGAGCAGTATCGATGCAAAAACTTTTTGCGGCCAGTATTGAATTTTATTTCTCACTGTGAGCACTACAGCATGTACAAAAGGGGAGGTCCTCCCTCATAGCCTAAATATTAGCATGGTAATGCAAATTGGTATTTAAACTTTTTCAAGGGATGTAAGAGACAGGCCACCATTTAAAATGGATAGTATTTTGAATCCAGCATGGGGAGAGGCCTTGAAAGTAGGTCATATGTGGTGTCGGGAAACATGGTCAGGGGTGTCTGGACATGCCAATAATGAATAAACCAGGACAGACCACATAGTGGTGAGAATATTAGATCCTGTTAGAGAAAGAAACGTCTATTGGAGCATGATAAAAGGACAATGGCTAGTCTTGGCTTACAAAATAATTTAGATTGTTTGCTTTAATAGCCAATTATAAATGTGACTGCAGAGCACGTTTCAAAGCATGTTTTCATATTTGTGTTGTGTGGTAATGCCATGCTACTTGTAATGGTTTTCTTCATTTCAAAACTTTACTGCATTTAAGTAGTTAATTCTGTTATGTACAGAGCTGGCTTAATGAGGCACGATATGTTCCTCAGGAGGGTGAGTACATACAGAATCTCAATTTGGCCCAATTCCGTATTTCATAAATCCACTACCTAAATGCACTGGCACCCTTGGTAATACAACCTTCATAAATCATCGAACGTAGGAATATTTACTGTATTTATTCCTCCTCGGGAGAGCCGCTATAGCTTACACAAGGCCCCGTGATTGATTAGCCTTTCTCCTGCATATCAATGTTTAGTTGAAGGGCAAGAACTGACTCCTAGGTGACGTCAAGATAAACAATCTGTGTTTACAAACTCCATTCTACATGTTTTGCCTGTTTTTCTAGCCCAGCGCGTAGGCTATATTTTGACAGACTGAGAGATCGCACCAGCCTTTTCGACAACCTCGTAAATTGTTTCTTCACCTTGTAAATGTTGCTCTTTCTATGTCAACAACGTTAATCTTATCTCAGGATCAACCTGGTCATTTTGGACATAGGTTTGCAATCTGAGCTGACACACTGCAGCTAAAAGGGGAATATCCGTAAGCGCTCTGTTTGGGCAAAATCAAAATAACTGTTTTCTTTCTGTTGAGAAATGACAAAAATGATACACGTTTGCAGATAGATGGTTATGTCTGCAAATTCATACTGGCAGAAGGGACATTCCTTCACATGAGCAATAGCCAGTGCTCTGCTGTTTTGTATAGTTGCGATATGGATGAGATGGGAATTATAGTGCTGAATTACCATAAAAGATCTGTAAAGAGCCTCAAGATTTGTTACTTAATGCCAACAGTGGACAGTTGTTTGGAGTTTTACAGTTTCTAGGATGAACTTAGATGTACGTTAGGAGTTACTGTAGTTAAGATGGATCAGTATATGAAAACATGTAATAATAGTAAAGATCTTCAAACAGTTTCTTGTGTTTGTACAGAGCAGACACAGCATGTATTTCTCACAGAGTCAATTGTAAACTGGAATTGTACAGATTAGTAGTCACTGTCATTTAAATCAGAGCTGAAAAAAAGAAAAAAATAGAACTGGTGCAAAAGGTGTAAAAAGGTTTTGAGAGTGTGTAACAAGCCGACCAAGTGTGCTTTGATATCCAAACATAGACTCCACATTATAAGGCAATAGATAATTGATTTTTTTTTTTGTTGTTGAATAAGAAATGTTTTTGGTCTTTGCACTTTTCAAAAAGTACAAATTCAGAATAGTAGCGAACCAGTTATATTCAAGAAGCAATGTGCAGCTTTCATGTCCTGAATGAGGATCAATGACGGAGCATATTTACAAAGCTGCCCACAAACCATTGCAAAACAATGTCATATTATCTTAAGATCAATATCTCAAATTAAAAGACTGCAACAAACATGTAAAAACAGACATTTTGCCATTCGTTTTGCCTTGACATTTGTTTACCTTTTGGTTTAGCCATGTCTCTGAATACAAAGATTCTGTTAAATGGATCTCAATCCAGTGTTAAATACAGATATACAGGATTTAGGGTTTAAGATAAAATAGAAAATCAAGGTAAACCTCTGAACTGATTATCACTGTATGACCTTTTTTGTCATAAATTAATCCAAATGGAGAACATTTTTTCCACAGTCTCTTTGAACAATGACATCACCACAGAATACCTACATTTTTCAGAATATAAGAAACAGACCAGTCCCACTTTTGTGTCATGTTGCAGAAAAGACTGAGAGGCAGTTCTCTCTCTCTCTCTTCCTCTCTCTCTCTCTTTCTCTTTCTCAAGCTTCGCTCAGAAGCGCAATTTGATTTGTTCGTGTTAAAATTCGGTTAGTGTGCTCTGTGCTCCTCCCATCAATCACGGCATCCTATTTCTTCAGTTTGCTGCCCAAGAGTGGCATGCTCTGAAAAGCAAACATGCCCATCCACACAAAATAATGTATGTACAAATTCCCAAAATAATCCTTTGCCTCTTTCCCTCTCTCATTCACATTCATACACTCACGCGCCTTAGCAAGGGAGAATTAACCGAGCTAGCTGCACAGCTGGGCGAGCTCAGGCTCTGAGGAATTGGGCAGCTTGGCGCTGAAGCTTTGCAGAGAATCCCGGACACGTGCCACCTCACCAACGGACAGCTTGAGCCGGTGTCTGAGCAGGCAAGAGAAGAGGTCTAGTGGCTGGGCAGCAGGCGGCGAGAGGCGGTTGATGCGGTCACGCATCTCCAGCAGCATAAGGAACGTGGCGTCCTGCGAGCCCTGTGCATACGGGTAGTCCAGCTGCAGGATCAGGTCCTTGATGCCCTCAGCATCGAAATGCATGCTGTATCCAAATACCTTCAGGTTGTTAATCTTCATGTAGCCCAGGTTGGCTGAGCGATCGTCTGGATCCAGTGGCTCATAGAAAAGCGTCTCGTTGACAGTTGGGTCATCTGTGATGATGCGACTGCGCAAGTAGATGTGCACCGTCTCGAAAAAGGACTTCCATTTGCTGCCCAGTATTAGCGTCCAGTTGTAGCACTGCAGGGACGAATCCAGCTTGGTTTTTTCCCAGTCGGGGAAGTCTTGCTGTTTGACTGGCATGAACCAGCTCTCTGAGTGGCTGCCCCCAAAGGGGTTGACGTAGATGGCAGGCACGGGCTCCAGCGTGCTGTTTTTGGTGGAACAGATCTGGAACGAAATCCCCATCAGCATGTGGATGAGGTTGGACTTGTTCTTGTTGCTCTTGAGTGTCAGTAGCATGCGCTTGCGCCATGCTGGGTTGAACCAGCTGCCCAGGCGCACATCATTGCTGATGTAGATGGCATGCACCTCCATGCGACTGTCAAGTCGGTGCAGGAGGTGCCGCGCCTCCGCATCCGGCATGTCCAGATCAAAGTTCACATAGTGATCCAATGAATTGGCAATGTTGGGCCGGCAGGAGCCCATGTGAAGGACGCTGCCGGGCAGGCACGTCCCACAGCGAGTGATGTTGTCCGGGGCACAGGATGAGCACAGTGTGCCCTCACCCACTAGGCACGGGATGGTCCCTTGGCAGGCGCCACTCTGTTCTGCGGCACACACGCAACCCTGCGCCTCCTCTGAAAAAGAGCCCAGGACTCCATGCTCATTGCAGTACAGCAAAGCCTGCACTCTGTTGAGCCAGAAACCCAGCGTCCTGCAGGAAGATCAAAACACACTGTTAGTAACAGCATAAGATTCAGCTGAGATGTATTCGGTGGTCTTAATGCTATTTTGCTATTCTGTTATTAGATAGTTACATTTTTAATCACATACTTGCATAATGAATAACATTTACACCTGATTTACACTGTGCACAGAGAGGTATGCTTTCAACCTTTTCCCATTTGTTTTGATGTCAAAAAAATGCCTACAAAATTTAATTAATAGTAA
The DNA here is from genome assembly GCA_037974445.1 of Brycinus macrolepidotus. NCBI lineage: Eukaryota > Metazoa > Chordata > Actinopteri > Characiformes > Alestidae > Brycinus > Brycinus macrolepidotus. Next base: position 18,461,413 of record JBBPCZ010000012.1, on the reverse strand, counting down.
AAAATCTTCTCTTCTATTTATGAACACACATGTATAGAGCAGCAATCATTGCTTGTTTAAAAATGGTTACTCAATTCAATAATTAATCAACTAAAATTCATGTTCTCATTGAACCAGCTTAGTGATTACTTTGCAATTTAAATAGTGAACAGTGAATCTGAAAGTCATTATGAAGCCAAATTTTGCACTCTGAACAAAATATAAATAAGATAGAGGAAACCCACACCAGTAGGATCTCACCAGCGTGTTTATACAGTTGTTGTGAGAAATTGTCTGTGTATTACTTAAGTAATCTTCAGAATAATTGCTACTTTGTTATAGATTATATAATCGATAGTGACAGTTCAAACGTACCAATGAAAAGTTTTGAATCCACACTTTCAACAGTTTCCCCCACTTTAAATATTCTACAAATATAAAATGTGTAGTGTAAAATATCCCTCTGTTTTTTTTTCCCCCATCAATTAACTTTCAGGGTTAATAATGCAAGAACGTTAAACACGTAAAGTCTTCTCATAGGAAGGTCAATTGAGGCTTGACATTGGTCTTATTTTTGTTTATACCATTTTATAGTAAACAAGACAAACACATTCATTGGCTGATATGAATTTTAATTGAGTGCAGCCGAGTTGCCTTTAGACAAAGGGCAGCCGTATTGAACCGAGAGAAAAATAAAAGACATGCAATTGGCGGCATTTTATTTTCATTTACCATCATCCAATTTAGCGAGTGACAAGTTGGTTTGACAAATGCATTTGGCATGGCACACTTTGCTATTACCATACAACTGAATTTACTGGAGCTAAGGTATACCGAGATCCACATGCTCATGAATTAAACCCCTCTCTGCATACAGCCTCAGTTTGTCCCCACTTCATCCCCCAGGGGCACGTTTTCCTAAAGTAATTCCCATCGCTTGGATTGCTGAATGCCTTACATTAGTCGTATAGGCCTGCTAATGTAACACATTTTGCATGACCACAGGAGCTTTTGATACCTATTCAAACATTTTGGCATTACGTAACGCCCACTTCAGTGCTCATATTATAATGTACAGTCAAAGCAGTTTTCCAGGGGTTAGGCTTTAAACTGATAGCCTGGATCCACAACCTACGGATTAATTCTTTCCCCACGTCCTCTGTTGAATACCAGCTTTCAACAGAACTAATGTTTGACTGAGCACTGAGCAACCAAGGAGCCAAAAGCTTTCTGTCTTAACACCTGCAGTATTTGGTAAAAAATATGTTCATCTGGTCTGGTTTATCTGTTCATTAGCTAACATTTGATATATACTAATAAATGTTACATTGTGATTTATGTTTGTTAGTATATTACCAAACTTCTACAATACTTTAAGTTATATCAGGTGTGCTGGTGGTGGAACTGAGTCCATGTAATGGCTAGAACTAACACAGAAATAGAAACAGAACCCATCCTGTGTTCTTCCATCTCAAAAGGGATCAGTAGCAATAAAAAAAAATGTATTAACATTTTTTTTTTAATTGTTGTAAGCAAAAAACACACTTGCTTCCTACATTTTTTGGCTGGACCAAGACTCTTGCACGACATGTGCCATTAAAATGGTTGTGGAATTAAGTGACAAGTCATTTATTTGGTAACAAAAGTTGTCCAAAGCAGCAAAAGTAATATTGCTTACTGCATCTCCTGCCGAGGATGTTTATTAAATTTCAGAGTAACGTATACGCTCTGTTCTATGGCTTTTCGTGTGCGAGGGTTTATTCCAAGCAGTGGGATGGAAACGGCAGCAGCCTCAGGTGGGGGCTGTCAGAGTGGAGGGAAAGTCTTCACAGCAGAGAACGTTAACTACAACCTGTCACTCTCTTAGAGCACTTGATTACAGTGCACACGCACTAACCACACTTCACAAAGGTCTTCTCAATCTGGCCCTGAGAGGCTAAACAGCTCTGTCTCTCTCTGCCTGTCTGTCTCCCTCCCCCTCCTCTTTCTCTGTCCACATCTTCCGTCTCTCACTTTGTCTTCTCCCTGGGTTTGACTTCAGCCGCCCGCCGCTGCTGTCCTCTCAGCTTATTGGTGTCAAATACAAAATAATTGCCTTTAAACGATAGCAGTCGAGCATGTGCATGTGTTGCTGTAATGCCTGCAAGCCATGCTCTAAATAAACATACGACATGGCATATATTGAGTGGGCATGGAGAGTGGAGCAATTTTTTAGGTCACAGTCCTTTAAATGTTTACATGTAAGGCTGTGGGAAAATACCCCAACCACCACCCACTTTAGCCGTCTGTACTTGCGCTCTATCGATAAAGGTTGTGCCCTTCCGCTTGAATACAGGCCATGGATATTGAATTCTGAACGGCACGGCTGAAAATCACAATGTAATACCGCTTCTTACGCAGGGCCAAAGGACTCGGCAAGGGTTTTTTTTCATCGGTTCTGTTGCTTTGTTTGGGCTGAGGTTTGGTTTGACACATGGATTGATGGATTAAAAAGCTAAAGCAGACTGATCCAATCACAGGGTGCATTTACACAACAGTGCAAGCAAATCTTACTCTCACAGTCTCTTCTGAGATCATTCGAAAGCATGTGTCAGAATCCGGTCCTAGAGGGCCCCTTCACAGTCCACTTCATTAGCTGGTGGATTGAGTCAGGAGTGTTAGTACAGGGAAAACACTAAACTAAGAAGTAATGTGGCCCGCCAGGAATGGATTATGGCACCTGTGCTTCTCAATAGAGACTACTACAGTGTCAGAGTGACACCCTCATCTTAAGGCAGATTTGTAGCTGAATCGAGTGTGTGAGAGAAGAAAAGGCTGTGTAGGAGGGTACTAAGACCACATTTTAGCAACACTGTTCCAATCTTACTGGTGTACTGCTACCCACTGCCTAGTGTGTCGTTCTCTAGCCCATTTTTTTCTTGGACTGTGGGAAACCATGGGGTTTGACCCAGTTTGGGCCATGAAGATGATTGTGCTGGGTCGCCACACGATGAGGAATGTGCCTGACTTTGTTTGGCCAAGTGCGAATTGTGAGTTGGGTTTAAGACCTTTTTACATAGTCGATTTTTATGAATAAAAAAAAAAGTCAATTAAAAAAACACATTAATACCATATTTGAGCTTGAATGAAAAACTGACAAATGCAACACTGCATAAACATTTAAAAGAAGCCAATTAGACGTTGTGATGCTTCAGTCAACAGGCTGGCCAATCAGTTATTCATGCATATTCCTGTAGTCTATGCTCTCCTTTTTGATGCTCTGAGCTCCGAGTTGAAGCAGTGCCGAACTTCCTCACTGCCATCCTAAAATACCTTCAGAAATGCTGCGCTCGCTATAGAGCTTCAGCTTCCTGTGTAAGTCGCTGGTACTCGATGAATCCATTTCTTCAGTCTATACATCATCTTAGTACAATCTCATTGTACACCTCTGACTTCATGGGAAGATTTTAGTGCCTTACAACATCCTTTCTTTTGAAAAAGCCCGTGAAGAGACCATTATTAAGCAATGTGAAAGTGTAATTATACTTACACGGGCCACATCAGTTAGTTGTAAAATATAGGAGTTAAACCGTAATAAATACTCTACTCCTGCAATACATGTGAATCTAAAACTGATGTGATTAACAAGACAATTATGAAGCAGAACGGGAGGAGAGGAAGAGCAAACCACAGCTAGTTTTTAAAACAATTAACTGTATATATATTAATCATTACAATATTGCAACAACTTACTAACAACAGTCTTAACAGTATCAGTTTTCTGTGTCTGGCTTTGATTAAAATGTTTAGGATTCCCTGCTTTCGCCAGTGGTTAGTTTCATTATCAACCCAGCAGCCCAAGTTGCACTGATGCGTGTTAAGATGGCCAACATGACATTTAATTATACTGGACATTTTTGATCTTTGCGGACTTGTTAGGTTCTTACGTATTTGGACACTGATGCAATTTTTGTCATTTTCTCTCTGTATACCAGCAAATTTAATTTTAAAATTAAGCAATCAAGAAGTACAGACTTTCAGCTTTAATGTAATGTTTAAAAAAGCTTTCAGAAATTATAGCCATGTCCCTCCATTTTCAGAGGCTCAGAAGTAACTGGACAAAGTAATATAATATAAAATATTTGTATTGTTTTAATATAAATAATATAAATAAACAGTTGCTCAGCAACACTGCTGTCTGATGACTACCCTGCAGTGTCACTGCTACACCTATAGTATCTGACAGCGCCCGTGCAGTCAAAATCTGACCAGTGATGAATGGGTTAGTGGGAGACTGACAAATTACTTTGTAATTGTACACCTGTGTAATGGACCTCTAAAGAAGTGATAGCTCAAGTGGCCAGCGAGTGTTCAGAGCAGGTTATTTTAAATAAACAAGTAGTCTCTAATAGTGGACGGTGAGTGTAGATGTGACAATTACTATTATTGTTATTATATTATTACCGTTACTAAGACTTGCAGTCTCTGCTTTGTGTTAAGTACGTGATTTTAACTATAACAGACAAATTACCTGTCTCTGGGCAAGCTGATCTTTGGCTGTTTGGGGCAGCGCTTGCTGAGTGTGAAGAGTTTGCGCACAATCTTCTGTGCTTTTCCCAGGACCACTTTTGTGCTGGCCTCCAACAGCCCGTGGCGTCTCTGCAAGGCCAGATCCAAGCTCCAGAACCTAAGGATGGCTGTGGTGTTTAAAAAGTGATCAGTGGGCAATTTCTTCAGGAAAGCCTTGAACTCATCTGAAACAGAAAAAGGTGGACAAACCATATTAGGACTGTAAAGACTTCGATTTATCTACAGTGAGGCAAAAAAAGAGCCTTGACACAAGCTCTGATTTGCTGCTCTCTAGTGAAATGAACCAGCAGGAGGTAGCTGATGATACAAGTGAATCATAAGGGGCTTGAGACTGAGTCATCGGCCAAGTGAATGTGGGTGGTGGAGACGCGCCGTCAGCCACTATTCAGATAACAGCCTCATACAACAAAGTGCGGGGAAATACAGTCAGTGCTTTAAAAGGTAGCTGAGGGAGAATGTTCTAAAAAAAAAAAAAGTTGGAATCACAGCAATCGAAGTATGATGCTTTGGTTCACGTCCTTGCGCTGTTGCTTCTTATTCAAAACACAGATGAGATCAAGGTCAGCTTTGTTCTACGGAAGTGCAGTTGCAGTAACTAAGGACCACAGGCACCAGTGCTGTTCGTAAAATAGCTTAGCGGTCTCCGCCTGAAAATGTTGAACAAGGAAGAATGACAACACTTCAGGGACTTTATCAAATTCACATTATCCTAAAGCCTATTTTAACTCCATCTGGTTAAGCTGACACTAGCAATCTTTAGAAAGCACATGAAATGAAGGTGTTTCCATGCATGTGGCCTGTGAGAGGGAGGCCGGCACTGAGGGGCCTTGTTCCTTTAGTGGACATGAAGCAGGAGTTCCGCTGAAGCACCCTGCTGTCCCAGGCCATTACAATGTGCAACGATCCTGTGCAGGGTGGCAAAGCTCACAGACTCCCACAGATATCTTTGATTTGGAGGTATAATATTAGAGAGAGGTGTCCAAGCTTAACCAGGGCTCCACTCATCCATGCTCTCTCTCTCTCTCTCTCTCTCTCTCTCTCTTTATACTTGAAAAGGTTGAGTACAAATACGCTACTTTCTCTTGAGAAAGTGAATGTAGTTTACCTTTAAAACCCATTTAAGACCAGTGTTGTCTTTAAATGGTAAATTTACATTTTGTTAAACCTTGGTGAACAAAAACACCTAAATCTTATTTCTGAGTTTATACAGTTTCAAAATGCTTGGACAGACTTGTTTGAATGTTTTCGGTATTTCCGCTACCACAGAAGTCATTGGACCATGGAATCCATCTGCAGTTCTTCTCTTCACACCACACAGTAACGCTTTCTGCAACCACAACAGCAAGATTATTATACTGTTCATATTTAGATTTTTAATATTAATACAGTATGTTCTTATTTAATCATTCTTTACGCTGATTGCCTGCCAAATGAGTCTGAAGGACACTTTAAACCAGGGGAGACACAGCACAAACTGTTAGCAGAAAACGTTTGTTAATTCCTTCTGAACAGTGACTAACAAGAGAAGAGAATTTCCTTTTTTTCTCGCAGTGGTCAGTAAAGTATATATTGTACAGTACCTCCATCGCTCTATTTTGCAGATGCCAATTAACCAATGTCGAAAGAGTTGAAGCCTAGTTATCCTCCCTCCCCAGACCAACAACCAGTGTCACCCACTAATAAAAATACTGGCTAATGCTTTATTTGACTGTTACCTACTACACTGCAAAAAAACCCAACTTTGATTGAAGATGATTCTTGTGAATTTTCATAATTTTTTTTTTTTTTTTTACATGTTTTAATTATAAACAATTTGCCTGTAAATGTGAAAGATGTACTGTTCATGAGGAGAAAAAAAGAGTGACAGGAAATATTTATGTGGATCACTATGTGCAGGAGGTGTGAGTATGTGTATTTGTATTCATTAACACACACACACACACACACACACACACACACAAACACACACACATAGACAAAAAGAAAATTGCCTCAATCTATTTATGTGGCTTGGCTGAAAGGGTCACCCCTACAGCCCCCGAGTGCACACCGACATGGGACCATTCCCCGGAGCGTCTCCATGCAGTTTGGTGGCCTAGGATAACCCCGCCATGCTGGGGTTTTTCACCGAGAGTTGAAACATGACAGTCTGTCTGGCTAGCTATTGCAAAGCCCTTGAAGTTGAGTGATCATTTTCATACATATTGCATGAATACACATTTCCATACAAAAATCCTGTGCTTGAGAAAAAGTAGAAATAGTACAAAAGTACTTGCATTTCAACATGCCTAAGTGTCAAAAATAAAACCAGCTGGGGTTATGATAGATATGGTGTACCATTTTGATAAAAGCTTTTAATTAAGTGGGACTTGTGACTGCACAAGTTATTTGGTAAAGAATTTATTGGTACTTTAACTTGAGTAGAAATACAATGCTGTGATTTCACACCCAGTTGTTACAGATCTACAAACAGCATTCAATATGAGAAAAAGACAACTTAAGTAAACACAAAATAAGAAAAAACAAATGAAAAAAAAAATAGCCAACACCAACTGACTCTGTGTAGGGGGGGGGCATAATTGTACCACTGGTTACTGAATCAACCAATTTACCAAATTTAGTTGCTTAACTGGGAGCAATTAGATACACCCAGGCTTGTTTACTGCATGCTGAATCTAAACATCACTAAAATAGAACCTTTCCAGCCCAGCAATGTGAGGTAAAAAGGCTAAAAAGTACTACACTATTCCCTGAAAAAGCAAGTTATTAAAACATATCGGTCTGGAAAGGATTACAAAACAATTTCTATGGCTCTGGGACTCTAGCAAACCATAGTGAGAGCCATTATCTCCGAATCTAGAAATCCTGGAACAGCGGTGAATCTTCCCAGAAGTGATCAGCCTAGCAAAATTCCTCCAAGAGCAACCCATCCAGAAAGGCACAAAAGACCCCACACAAACATTTAACTATTCAGCGGGGGAGTTTTTTAACAGGTTACCCATTGCTACCTGTTTTTTGTTTTTTTGCTTGTGTGCCAGCAGTCCACACTAAAATTCGGCAGTCTATTACTTTGTTTTGTGGATTGTTATAATAATAATAATAATACATTTTATTTATAGAGCGCTTTTAAAGATACTCAAAGACGCTTTACATAGAATTGAAGATACAATAAAATTGAAAAATTTACATTAAAAACACTTACATATAATCAAAAAGTTTAAAATAATCGTATTTAAAACTTACATAGGGAAACAACACAAGTGAGAACAAACAGATGAACATATGCATGTGGGTGAAAGAACAGAGCTTGGAGGCTATAAGCAGATTTGAAGGGATGGGTTTTGAGAAGAGACTTGAAAGTTGCCAAGTCTGTACATTGTCTGATGGGTTGTGGTAGGAAGTTCCAGGGGGAAGGGGCAGCTACAGTGCTACAATTGTTCTTGTGTTTGCTCTAGTCGCACCTGTGTGATGGCAGAGATGCAGATTCAGAGCAGCAGTTTCAGGCCGATGATGATACAATCAGCAGCTGAAGTGTCTTTGGCTTTGCACATTTATCCATTTTTTTAAATAAAGATGTCAATGCTCTGAACATCACCTTGTCAGTGAAATGATGTTAGTTTATACGCTCGTGTCACTCGTTTGACAGTTTGATCACATTTGTTGTACAACAGCACAAGCTGTGGTTGCTATGGTTACAGTGCCATAGTAGTGATGAATAAATATGGAAATAGTAAATGAAAATTAAAACTTTTAAAACTTGTCATTTGTCATGACTCATTTGTCATTTATAACAATTTTGTATGATCTGAAAAAAGGATCTGAAATCATGTAATGTAAGAAATATGCACAGAGGAAATATTTTAATCTGAAGGCTAAACACTGGGAAATTTGTTTGTAGTGATGACGTTGGCTGCACATTAATTTTTTATAAGAAAACTTTAATAAATGTTCTTTATTTAATTCTGTACACTCATCCTCCCCAGCAAGTAGTTTCCAGAAGTCAGCAAGGTCTCTTCTTATATGGAACTTCAAGTATGGTAAAAAAGCATGTCGGGGACTCCTAATGAAGGTCCCTGACAGAATGCCAAGAGTATGCAAAGCTGCATCAAGGCAAAGGAGGGAGCAACTCTGAGGAATTTCAAATATAAGATATGGCCCCACGGTGTGTGTGTGTGTGTGTGTGTGTGTGTGTGTGAGTGCGTGTGTGTGTGTGTGTGTGTGTGTGTGTGTGTGTGTGTGTGTGTGTGTGTGTGTGTGTGTGTGTG